>JADLZN010002665.1:0-477500 GCA_018155175.1 Sinocyclocheilus anophthalmus | reverse complement strand
ACAACAACAGTAATGCGTCAAAAAGCATTTTCCTTTGGCTTTCGTTCAGTTATAGGTAGAAAAGGCAGATGGACAAAACAACTTAGCAGAAATCAGCACCTAAACAAATGAATTAACAACTAACAATGCCATGAACCTAATGCGAGGGGATGTGTCTCCTAAAATAGATAGAAAAAAATCCACAATTAAACTAGGAGAGAAGAAAGCCAGATTGTGGTTTCTATTTTTACAGAGTGCCAGCTCTGAAGGATGTGTACTTCTCTAGTTCCTTCCCTAAATCAGAGAGTTGTCACAGGAGACAATTGCCAGTCTACTGTTGTGGCTACTGCTCTGCAGCTTTTCTTATCAATCATTTATTTCTGCCGCCTCCGTTTACACTCATGGACCTAAAATTGAACAAAACTGACGGAAAAGCAAACGGAAAGTGACGCTGATAGCCTTTTCTCTTTTCGTGTCTGATAACTAATCATAGCGGAAAAGGATTTAAAAGTGTGACAACCACAAAAACTATTTTGCTGATTTTATGCTGACGTAAAATGTAGTTTCCTTGAGAAGGAAAATGCAGAAAATGTTATGTATTTGTAGAAATCCTATTGTCTTTACATTGTTTAGCAAATCAACAAGATCAAAAGTTTGGGGCTGGTAAGATTTTTTTTTATTTACTTTTATTTTTTTAGATTTTACCTTTTTTTTTTTATACTTCTTATTCAGCACAGATAAAATCGCAATAATTAAAACTACCAGTAACACTTACCTAAAAAAAATACCTTTCCAACGAACTGCGTTCTTTGGAAGAAAAAAAATGTATCATGTTTTCCACAAAAATATTAAGCAACAAACTGTTTTCAACATTGATGGTAATATGAAATGTTACTTGAGCACCAAATCCGCATGTTAGAAGGATTTATGAAGGTTCATGTGACTGATGAAAATTCAGTTTTACCATCACAGGAAAATATTCGATTTTAAAATATAGGTTTCAAAAACAGAAACGTTGTTTTAAAAAGGTAATAATATTCCACAGTATGGCTGTTTCACTGTATTTTCGGTCAAATAAATACAGCTAATTGTAATTTAAATTGATTAAAATAATTAAGAAATAATTTTACTGCAATTCAGTTTATTAAAGAAATATGTCATTAGTAAAACAAATGTTTTATTATCACAAATTAGGAAAGGTGAATGTTAAAAGTGTGATTGTAGTGCACTGAAATATGTTTAAAAATATATTAAGAGAACAAGAAAGAAAAACTGAATGACTGGTTTGAAAATACTCCGGCAGGATATGCGAGTGGCTCAAGCATTCCAGCTGCAAGTATGAGCCCATAGGAAAGGCCCTTGGGGACAACACAAAAGTGCAGACCACTTTGTCTCCCTTTCTCCCCCGCACCGTTTCATCTTAATTCAAAAGCCACATCCTGCTATCCTCCCATCTTTTGGCTTAAGGAATTATGGAATGATCCTTGAGGTTATAAAATCCGGACAGTCCAAGGTTTGCCTCCAAGGCATACGAACTGCCTCAGACTTCTGTTTCTTAGATTCCCCCATCCTGTTCCCAGTACAAAAAAATGTCACCTCAGAACCCTGTTGTCAAAGTGTCTCATCGGGCTGAAGCTGATAGGACTAATTGTTGACAGGGGCTTCTAATGCCTGGCTTTGAAAAGTGAGTCTGATTTACGACAGGGCTTCTGAGGCCCACTTTCATAGCTGCTGGTAACCATCCCTACACGGGATGCCAAACATTCCGGCCCTGTGATGTCACAGCTTTGCTCAACTCAAAGTGAAAAAAAGTTATTTATATTGTCTTTAAGACAGTCAAAAGTCACTCAAATTAATTATATGATTATATTAAAGAAGAGGAAGAAGAAGAGGAGTAAGAAGAAGGAGAATATATAAATTAAATGATCAAAAAATATCAAATTTTTTTCATTATATACAGTGATGGCCAAAATGATTAGAGCAAAAATGTTTTTGGTTTTTTTTGATAGAAAAAAAAAAATGGTTTAATGTCAGTTATTTCTATCTTTTGCTGTAGGGTGTCAGTAGGAAATATCAGTTTACATTTCCATTTTGCATTAATTGTAATAATCCAGTGAGATTTTTGTTGCACAAGGAGTCTGACAAAAGCCAGTGCTCTACACCAAGATCTGTCTCATAATCATACAAGTCTGTCTGGAAGAATTGAAGAAAAAGAACAAATGACGACAGACTAAATCAGAAGAACTGATGGAACGTCTGCAAGATGCTTCACAGAGACCTCTCTACAGCAAAAGACAGCAGAAATAATGACTTAAAATACCATTTTTCAGCTGGTGAAATCATAGTTTCTACAATTTGGCCACCCACTATAGGTTTAAAAGTTTAACTTTTTATTTGAAAAATGTGGCCACTTATACATGTTAAACAAGCGAAATGCAATGCAGCAGTCAAAATAGGTATTTTAAGCTTGATCGTAGTAGATCTGGATAAAAGCAGCTGCCACAATATTACATTGAAATTAATAATAAATAAATAAATAAATAAAAAAATAATAATAAATTATATTTATTATAGTCCATAAGATTTCAATTAACTTTAAAAATGTGGTGATGCTGAAAATCAGCAAGACGCAATGCAGTAGCCAAAAACAGATATTTGATACATTATTTGAGGTAGGGCTGCACGATAAATCGCATGCGTAGTTACTACAGTATTAGTCGCGCATGGCTATGTGTAGTTAATACTGCTCAATGTGAAAGCACGCACGTGAGGAAGATTTACCGCTGATTACAGAACCGGCTTAACTGATAAGATGCGCGTTAAATATCGCATGCGATTTATCATGCAGCCCTAGTCTGATGCTTCGAAATTTATAAATAAATAAATAATAAAATTGTTTACATTTACTGATTTACATTTTGTTTACTTTACTTAATTTAGTCAACTATTTTTTGAAGCGTCCGTATAGTGTCATTTGATATATGACTTTGGGTGACAGAGAAAGTGAGGCTCTCTTGAGCCCTTTGGGAAGCTCTGCAAACACCCCGCGGCTGACTGGAGCCTCCTGTGTCCGTATCAGCGGGGTGCTTTCGGTGAGCACGGGGGTATTGATTAATCAGACCTCTGCTTTATGGAGTAGGGAGTGCTGATGGGCAAACAACACTGACAGGCGTACCAGCTCCTGTGGCAATCAGCAGAGATGAGAAGTGTGTGTGTGTGCGGGTGGGTGAGTGGGTGTGTGTGTACGTAACGGTCAGACGTGGTCTGTGTAAGTGTGTTTGCAGTCAGGGACAGTGTTTGACAAACATCACACAGTGTTGTGACAGGAGGTCAACAGGCTCAATCACAAGGTCTGGTAGGGTGACTCAATTAACCCCTGAATGGCCAGGATCTACATGCTCCATTTCAAATTCTAGTAAGATTAAATTAATCTAGAGAAAATTAATTCAAGAAACGTAAATGCATGAAAAATGTAAATATTACATATTAGAATTTCTATTTAATTCAATATGTTACTAAAAATATATAAAAAATAGTCCAGAGTAATTAATTAAAAATGGACAATTTTCCATCTCAGTAGGTTTTCAACAGAACGACTAGTGTTACTAACTTATGAACGATTGCAGAAGTGCAAGAGGTGCATAATGTTTCCCAAAAAAAAAGAAGAAGTGTTTGCTAACCATGTAGTGGTGATCCAGATGGGCTACTAGAGAGGCCAGGAATGGGGCTACACCGGCCGCCCTGTTTGCTGCTCAGCTCTTGCTCGATCTCCTCCAGTCCGGCACTCTTCTGGAAACGGCTCATGCGATTGACCACACGTGGAGACATGTGCGTGCGTGCACATGGCGCTCCACCATACGGATTGATGGGAAAGACATGAGAGGTACCACGAAGAGTACTGATCACCACCCAGCGGCAGTCATGGCTGAAGCAGATGTCCTGCACCTAGCGCAAGCGTAAGAGAAGACAAAGGAAAGAAGCTTTCAGCTTTGAGTTGGTTCGGATTTGAAAATGAACAATCACCATTAAAATGTATGAAATCACCATTACAGGAGTGTAGGGTCTTGAGTAAACGGCATGAACAATACAGTAATGCCTTTCCTTCAAAATGTGGCTTAAAGTCAGAATGTAACAGAGGTAGCGGATCTCCTTTGTATTGGACATTATCTTTTTTTGCTTGGTTGGAACAGCAGCTAGGCTAATTTTTTTCCCCTATTGGCTTTTCTGTTTCTGCCATGGGATGACTGAACACCTGAGAAGAGATGATGCCAACCCCTTCAAGGACCTCAGATGATGACAACCCTGAACCAATATACAAAACTACCAAATTTTTCTATAAGTTTGATTACAACATATTAATCATTGCTGTTAATAGTGTTCACAGTCTGTTTGATTACATGTCATTAACTAACTGCATGATTTTTACTGTGCATTTCTGCCATATGGACATCACCTTGACATAGTCACCACTGATAAACTACTCCTAAATGTAATGTAGAAACTTTCATTTTCTGGAAAGCTGCTTTGTTTGCAACGATTTGTATCATGAAAAGCACTATACAAATAAAAACATTTCAAAGAGAAAAACTTGGTTCTATCCATTGGTTGTTGATTGGATGAAAGCAGATCTGAAAGCAAGCTTTCAGTGGAAGAGGAGGACTAAATTATTGGAGAAGTCTGCCACACATCAACAGAGTAATATTTGAATTAAAATTACTAGGATAAAAACATATACACACCACATATATATATAATATATATAGATCTATATATAGATATATATAATGTATGCAGTATGGATATATGGAAATACACTGCCATTCAAAGTTTGGGATCAGTAAGATTTTTATGTTTTTAAAGACGTTTCTTATGCTCATCAAGGCTGTATCTACTTATTCAAAAATACAGAAAAAAAGTTATTTTGTGAGTTATTATTGCAATTTAAAATAAAAGTTTTCTATTTAAATATACATTCAAATATAATTTATTTCAAGCTAATTCATTATGTATTGATGGAAAATGTATTCCACACACACAAAATCAACCGAGCTGACCGAGGGCTAAGCGTACCTTACATGTCTTAATAATGACAGTGGTCAGACTTTAGCCTCACCTTAAACTGTGAGGAAAAGCCGTGACAGTTCTATTAAGACTCGCTATTCCTCGACCCACCAGTGGAGGATCTCATGTGACGCCGATGGAGTTCATGCAATATTCTTAGCAATTTCTCTCCAATTAGCTCTGCTGTCGTCCAGATCTGGCACCCACCCTTAGATGCCAGTCCTGGTTCCTCAGAGACACTCTTATAGTCTGTCTTCCCACTATAACATCTTTCATTAAACATACTACAGCTGGCTTTGTAGGCTTTTCTGTCCCATCAACCGTGGCTAACTCAAATATGTGTATTTTTGAGACAACTTAATCATAAATGGCCCTAGTCCTATGAGGAAGGAACGGGTGACTCTAATAGTGCCTGACAGAACAGGAAAACTAGCTCGGGAAAATTTCAGCCCATCCTTTTTGATGAGCTTGAAAAATGCCTTCTGGGACTTGATTTCAATCTGTGACGAGTGGATCTCATTATTTAGATGATATTTACTTGCAGGACGATTGATTGACGTCTTGAAGACGTCCTTAGAGAAAAAAAAACAACAACTTGTGGGACGTTACTTTTCATTTTTGCTGCCTTTGTCTTTACATCTCAGAAGTCGCTAGTTATTCGCTGGGTTGTTGAAAAGCTAATGGTTAACTAGACATCCTTGGTATAAATGGAAACCAAACCAAACCTGGGATTCCATTATAAACGAGATTGCACACATGTGTCCTAACCCTTGTGTCAAGATGGATTTGCTAGTTAAAGAGGTTCTACACTTTCTCACCATCCCGATGGCATCAAATTAAAGGGATATGTCTGTCATCTTGTCAGGGTCAGCCGAAAGCCTTGAGGGATTCAGATCAATAGACATCAATGACCTCAGGCAGTGACAAAAACCCCATTCTGCCAGAGGTTCGGATACGCTGAAGGTCACAATGACCATTAGAAAATAATAAGCTGTTATTACGGTGACAGATATCTTGTTGAACAATACTTCACAATTACACCTTGCTATTGACTGAAAACCATACCGAGCTCAGAAGCTTTTTAGAGAATTGTCTGTCTCTAGTATATCCTTGATTTTTCATCACCAAACCTCTGCTTTGTATTGACCAGAACTGAATTGCCATACATTGCCGTGATTATCACCAGAAGCTGTTTACCATTATAGCTAGGTAAAAATTCACATGGAAAAGATGCTTAAGAAAAATTTACTGCAAAGTTTTAAAGGAACAGTTCACCCACAAATGAAAAATTAGCTGAAAATGTGCTTGCCCTCAGGTTATCCAAGATGTGGATGAGTTTGTTTATTCATGGGAACAGATTTGGAGAAATGTAGCATCACTTGCTCAGCAATGGATCCTCTGCAGTGAATGGGTGCCGTCAGAATGAGAGTCCAAACAGCTGATAAAAACATCACAATAATCCACACCATTCCATTCCATTAATTATCATCCTGTGAAGCAGAAAGCTGAGTGTTTTTAAGAAACAATTCCTTCATTAAGACGTTTTTAACATCAAACCGTCACTTCGAGCTGAATATGAGTCCCGTATCCTTAATATTTAGGATACGGGATATTTAGGATATTTAATATTTTCCCCAGTGAAAAAGTCATCTCGTCTGAATCAGGAGAGAAATGCACAGATCAAGCACCATTTAAAAGCAAAAATTGTCTAAAACTGTTGTAATGTTGGTGTATTTTGATGTGAGAAGACAACGTGGGATGGACTTTTTCACTGGAGGATGCGTTATTATGGATTATGGATTCTTTTCTGGACTCTGGAGTTCGTCCAGAAGCGACGGTTTACAGTAAATCACCTCAATGATGGAATGCAAATTTTCATTTAGGGTTACATCATAAAACATGAACTTGGATCTTCAACAGAAGCCGAATGTCCTGAATCACTGCATATGCTCTTTTTGACATTTTCACTGATGAATCTTTCTTCAGAAAACAAGCCATTTTAATACTTGATTCTCTAGTCTAAGTGATAAGAACAAACTCTATTGTGGAACATAGATCTAGCCAGATGTTTACGCTTAATTGGAGTGCCGGTTTCCAACTTGCGTGCATGAGTTTCACCTAATATGTGTCAGCCATATGCTATTTGAACTGCAATGTATTATCGGTCGCTGTCTCTTGTTTTTGTTTGTTTCCTGATGAAAACAGGCCAGGTGTTAATGCTGAATAAAACAAACCTTATGCAAACAGCAAAGAACCTAAGCTCTAATCTATCATGAACTTGTAAATGTCACATATCATGTCATTTCATAATAACATTGCATTACATTTAACATTCATAATCTGCCTTTATTAAAGCCCAAAATATTCTTAGTTTTAATGTGAAAACGTGCGTATGCATAGATTTAAATGCATTCAGCATTTCACGCCATGAGAATTATATTTTAACATATATGTAAGAACTGAAGTATATTTTTAAAAATGAACCATAAAATATGTACAATGATTTTGAGCGTGTTATTTTAATACAGTGTGTAAAGATAAAAGTAGTCAAACTTTTTAAAACATATCTCAGGAACATTCGAGCTAACAAAAATACATCCTAAGAAATGTTTTTATAAGGTTCCCATTAAAATAGATTTACCTTTAGATTTAGAAATTTAGCTTTACATTACTTGCTCACCAGTGGATGCTCTGCAGTGAATGGGTGCCATCAGAATGAGAGTCCAAACATGTCACAGTTCTATTGGTGAACAAGTGAGCTAATGCTAAATTTCTCAAAACTGTTCTTGAATGACCTTAGGGTGAGTAAATTTCCATAGATTTAAATTTTTTTGTGTGTGTGTGTGTGTGTGTGCGTGCATGTTTATGTGGTTTATGAGGACACAAATTTGTATAATAACATGGGTATAACATAGGTATTACAACGAGAAGGTGATTTATGAGGGACACTTCGTGTCCCCGTAATTCGAAATCTATAAATAAATTCAGAATGTGTTTTTTTTAGAAAATCTAAAAATGCAGAGAAAGTTTCCTGTATCAGGGTAGGGTTAGGGGTAGGTTGGTGTATGGGCAAAGATATCCGTTGTAAAGTATAAAACCATTACGCCTATGGAGACTCCCCATAAACCATAAAAACAAACCTGTGTGTGTGTGTGTGTGTGTGTGTGTGTGTGTTTGTGTGTGTGTGTCTGTGTGTGTGTGTGGTGTGTGTGTGAAATATTTCCTTTGGGAGAAAAATCAATTGATAATTTTTCAAATATTGTGGGAACGTTACTTTTGAATGTTCTTTGAAGCCAAAGTTCTGAGCATGTTCCTGTTAGCTGGGATTCTGTTGCAATCTAGCTGTTTTGGAATGCAAAGATGCATCCCGTGTTTGCCCCCTAAGTCTGCGTCTGCAAACTGCAAAAAGAAAATGGCCATTTTTAGTTCTCCGTGTGAGAGATAATTGAGAGATGTGGACCCACTGTGGCGCCAGCCTGAGGCAACTCTACCCACAATCCTTTATTCTAAAACAAACCGATACAGCCATTCATGAGCGCAAACAGAGCGCCTCGCCATCCACCACTCATCGCATAAGATTCCGTTTGATCTCCAAAATACCTATTAGTAATTTCAGAGATAATTAGGTAGCTTGATTCTGCTTAAGTAGGGAATAAAAGTTTTCAAAGGTACTGCGTCCCTCCCTAAAAAATAAATTGTGACAATGCTGGTGGACTAAACTGAACCAGAACATCATTGCAGAGCTTTCAAAATCCCAATGGTTACAGGTGTGAATAATAAACCAGCAAACATGTGTAGGTTCAGTATGCTGATCATTCTAGTTCAAATGAGAGCTGCTTTGATCTTGTCAAGTCAGAACAATAAAGCCTCATACAGATGGATGGATCGATGGACGTATGGGCGGTTTCTTGCTTCTGATGTGCTAGGCAATGGCTGTCTCTCTCATTATTATCAAGCTATAATTCTGCAAAACCCGCCGCTGAAAATGGAAGTGATCCTGGAGCATGTGCTACATAGATAAACACAGCATGTAATTATGGTGAATAGATGTCTGTGGGCTGATTGGCGCCTGCTGAAAGAGGTCAAAAAATGGAAAGGAACGAATCAGTGTGTCCCCGTTTCCTCAGAACAGAACATCCTACACAAGAAGCGCTTGTTTGTTACCGATTCAACAAACTGAGACTCGCACAATGAACAAGGACTTAAAACAAAACTATTACAATCAGTCCATCTGACTGGATGACAATTGTTTTTTATTTTTTTTCCAAAGTCAACATGGAATGTATCCCAATTACCTCCCTTGGTCTTCAAAAATTTATATTTTAACATTTGAAAAATGTTTCCAAATTTGCATATAATGAATGAATAACACAAGAATGTCAAATGTAATGTAGAAATGCTAATGCAAAGCTAAATTTACAATGTTTCAGTGAATATACAACCTTTATTTATAAATATGTCGCATTACAAAAGTAAAATGTGTTGCGAATTATGTTTCATGTTGACTTCAAAGCTGTTTACTACAGGCTTATCACTAACAAAAACTAAAATCATGAAAAAAGTTTTATTTCCGCTAGTTCAACAAAAGTATTAAAATAACGAAATATATTAAAAGTAATAAATAAAAGTGATTAAAAGCTATATAGACAGACTAACAAACTATAATGAACTAATAAAAATGAAACCGAATTATGAAAACCACTTCAAAAATATAAAAATAAAACCCAATTCAAAATATTAACAAAATCTATATCAATGACACTAACATAACACTGGTTCACACGCAGAATCCAGAGCTGTACAAAGTTACATAAGGAGAATTTAGTATAAGGCTGCAAAAACACAAGTGTATTATTCTCTCTGAACATTTCTATTGAAAATTCCTATAATAACAGCAATTCCGCAGGCAGAGTTCAGCAATTTTCCGTTTATGTTTTCTCTTGTGAGGGGACTAAGAAGCTGTCATTTTCATGAAGTGCCATTGCGAGTCTAAATTCAAACACTCCAGTGCCCAGAGGACACTGAACTCTGGCTCTTCACACCGAAAAAGGGCTTTAAACGTATTCCCAATGTCATTCTAAAAGAGAGAGGAACGGGGAGAAACTACAAGGCAAAGCATGCTGTTCTTAAAGGGTATTTATGTCTTGTATTGCATAAAAAGTATTTAAACATAAGACATTTACACAAGAAGCAAAACTGCAGATATTAATAATATATTAAGAATTATTTGTCTTAGTTTATCTTGATTTAAGCATTCATCTAGCTGAATTTTTGAGGTCCTTTACTTACTAAAATAACAATAAAAAGTAACTTTGAAAATGTTTCAAAATATTGTATGTTCACATTAATTCTCAAGTCATATCAGTGGCCCAATAAAAGATTTTATTAAAAGGTTTTATTTTTACGGTACAGGTATCCCGATGGAGTCCGCCATGTTGAGATATCACGACCAGCTAAATATAAATTAATTTATGTCTAGACCCTATTATGCGACACTTTTGTTTGCAGAAATTGTTAATCAATGGCTGATTTTCACATAATACATCCTCCACACCACTAGGTGTCAGTATATATATAAATAATGTAAATTAAATAAAGTTATATTCTCCAGAAAACAATTCTAAATGTTGGTTTTCAATTTGAAATTATATTGTTTTAAAGGCATTTAGTTGTCTTTACAGGAAAACAAGATTAAAATTACTGCGCATTTGGTGTCTTGTTGCATTTTGACAGTTAAACTGACATTTAAGACTATTAATATAGTTGCTAACAATCTCATTACGTCTTTTTAACGGTGGCAGTGGCGATCGTGCCACACACATAATGACCTGCATGCAGGAGCACGTCAGTGAAACCCAAAAATGTATTACAAATTCACAGTGACTTTCCAATCCAGCCCTCTTTAATTGCATCTTCTCCTGTACAATCGTGATCCTGGACAACAGCCAACTCCTCTCTCGCCCCTCCCTTGTCATCCATCAGACCTGACTCTCCTTTGCCCCCCAGCGCACACTGTTGTTCCATGTGCTTTCTCTCTCATCTCATTCTCGGGCCCTTGATGTCTGTAAATTGGCTCTCACACCGACGGCGTCTCCGGGCGATGTAGACTGTCGTTGCCAGCTGTCGCTGACAGAAACTGCCATCACCTCCAGTTCTTGAATATCTCACCTCGTTGTCCAGAGACTCAAGGAGCAGACAGGGCACTCAATAAATGAGATTTCTCAATGGCCACGTCTCGCAGAGACCATAAACTGGTGGAAAACAGTGTCTGGATCTACAACTTTCGGATGACTACAGCTTGTATCTCTATCTGGATGAGTTATCAGAATCAAAAATGAAAAAAAAAGAAGAAAAAAAAAACATTTAGTGATGCTTCCTCCACACCACTAGATGTCAGTGTATATAAAAATATTAGTGCTAGATAACACTATGTAAATAAAACAACCAAAATAGTGTAAATTAAATAAACATTTATTGCATAAAACAAGTCTAAAGGTGCTTTCACACCAAGAATGATAACTATAACGATGAATATAATGATAACTATATTAGTGTCGACACCAACAGCAGATAACGTTATTATTATTATAAGCATGCACTGCAGTTTTGTCTCTAAATGCTTGATCTCTTTAAAGCAGGATGAATTCTGATTGGCTGGTAATGTTTTTAGTGTAGTTGGAAACAAAAATTCTGAAAATGATTCCAACAATATTGTTCCATATGTGTACCGTTATCGATACAGTTGTGGTGTGGACTTTTTTATTTTTACAACAATTTTAAAAACGATATCTTTATCATTATAGTATATTTATATTACCCTTTGTGTGAACAGGCCTTAATTGTCTTACAGAATGTCACTTTAAAGTAAAAATCTTGTTTTTCTTTATAGAAAAACAAGACAAACGTTTGTTTCATGGTTGCATTTGGGATCGAATATACAACCATATTTAGTGTTAAAAAATAGGACTGTCAACTGTATTCTGCTGCTGTGTGAATGTCAATGTAACATGCAAGAAATTTTCTCCATTTTTTAAGAGCCGTCATTTGGTAATTTGACTGATTTTATCTGAAATGCGAAAAGACGGTTACGTTGCTACTTGTATTTCAACTTATTCTAGCCTAGTGTTAATTTTGTCAGCTATTTTCATTTTAGTCTTAGTGCCGTGTTAAAATGCCCTTGTTAGTTTTTAGCATACTAGTAAAGAACTATTTAGTTTTAGTCAAGTTTTAGTCGACTAAAAGTCTCAATATTTTAGTCTATTTTGAGTTCAAGAAAACCTGAAGTATTTAGTCAGTTTTAGTCAATTAAAACTAAACATTTTAGCAATAAGATTATTATTAAGTAACCGCACAGTATTAATTTTGGCAGCCATTTTTAATTTAGTCTTAGTCTTACTCAAATGTACATTTTAGTTTAGACAACCTTGTCCTGTTTTTGTTTAGTCAAGTTTAAGTCGATGAAATGTATGAACATTTTAGTCAAGTTTTAGTCAATGAAATCTTAGTCACATTTTCGTCATTCTGTATAATGGTTAAACTGATAAAAAATATTTTTTCTTAAAATTATAATCGTAATGATTGTTGTCATTTGAGAAATTTACTTTTGGCATTTCAGATATTGCACTTTCTCCTGTAAGCACAAATCAATAGAATGTGGACATATGCTATACATGGTGTATTTTACCTAATCTAGTGTACTGATTTATTATAGGCTTTTTATTATATAATTTAATACCAAAGACGTATGCAATCTCTCTGTCTACATTATGAAAACAGCTAAAACAAACGAAAAATAGTATAATATTAAAAGCTCTGATTTGGGGATTAGAACTGTTGATATCTGGCAACCGCACTCATGAGAGCTCACGTAGTAGAGGCGTGTAGAGCAGTCCGCAATAACATTTTGTCTCCTTTTTTTGATGAAAATAAAAAGAGGTTTTTGGTAAAGTTTTTATCTTTTTGAATACATTTTAGTCTCATCTTATTTCGCAAATGAAATTGCATGTTGATATAGTCATAGTTATCGTTTATTGGCCTTATTATCGTCTCGTCTTAGTCATTGGAAAAAAGCTCGTCAACGAACATTTTTCTTCATAGTCTTCGTTAACGAAATTAATACTATTCTAGCCAACCACTGGTCACTCAGCAAAGAAAGATTGAGAAGGGCAAATAAAATCAGATTTTATCATGTTTTTAAATGCCGTTTAGTTGGTGAAAATATACAAAAAATTTGGTACGAGGGTTGCCACGAAACAAAACTTGCCCAACTGTTACTCAAAACTTTCCCAATCACAATTTTTTTCTGTGGTTTTCCCCTCCATCGAAATCACAAAATGACTTTAACCCTCAGACTACACAACAAGACTAGGCTAGTGTTTTTCAGTCAGTTCTTGCCATCTTTGTGCAATGTGCATCAGACGGTTAGCGAAGAGACTGTGGGCGATCTGTGGGCGAGCCGGCAGTCTGTCTGAGGCTGGTGCTATGCTACTACCAACTTGATATAAGGTGTAGGCGGCAGTCACATAGTTTCTAACTGATGTATGTTGGTCCATTGTGGTCTAAATAGCTGAACACCTCAAGTACCATCTAGTGGACCTCATTTTGACCAGGTCAAACTATTTTGGTTAAGCTTATTAGAGCTGCTAGACCACCTTGCTCTTTGGTGTTTTATGAAGTGAATTATTAGCTGCCGAGAGCATCAAACTAATTAAATTAAATTTTGCGCAATAAAGAGTTTTGGTACAGCATTGGGTCATCACTGTAAAATCTATTCTGAAGCAAAACCAGTTGCTGTACGTGGTCCTCTTTTTTCCTACGTGACCGTTGTGGATGTCATTAATCAATTAACTGAGTTGTCGCCATTTAAATTGGTTCAAATATCAATAAATATCTCTGGACAAGCATCACATTCCTCAGATAAATGTGAAGGGACAGATTATGCAATACAGAACAATTGTGGGTAACAGTTTCTTTGTCATGCTTTTTATTTCGTTAGCACGTAGTCAATAGTATTGATTCCTTCATTAATTACCCTAGATACTCTAGAGTGTTTACCCCTTGTGCTTTTATTGACTTCACCACAGGATACAAGACAAAATACAGGCATACAAAATTTCAAAATCATTTTATGACTTAGAAATAGTACTTCAGTAATTATGCATATTATTGCTTAAAAATGTAATGTTCTACTCAATCCCGGATTATTGTGTCCAAAGCTACACCTAAAATATTAAAGATAAGAGAGGAAAACAACCTTGCATGCATGCTTCTGGTATCCTGTTATGAATATTCCCACATTTTTGTTGACAACCTTGATGCACGTGTACTCTGTCTTGTAGCTGACTGGGAATTGGGAACCAGCCAGCCTGAACTAGCCATGATGAGCTGAGGGAAGCTTATGTAATTGAGAGCTCTGTTACAGAGGAGAATGTGCTTTGTATTCAGAAACGCAGTGCTAATAAGCTGGAGTCAATGAGCCTGACAGGGTTCTTCAGGTTTAGCCAAAAAAAAAAACTAGGGAAACAGTGGTAACTTTCATACTTTTTCAATCACTGCAGCAAGTGTCTTAATATAGACTGGCAGGTTTATAATTCCCTGCTGAAAAATCCAGCTGAAGCTGGTTGCTTCATTTTTGAACACCGTATCTGGTTACTAGCTGGTTATTAACTGGTCCAAGCTGGTCTTTAGGCAGACAACCAGTTACCAAGAACCAGCTTGACCACCTTAAACAAGTACTGTATGACCAGCTAGTAGTTGGTTTGTTGTCGCTAATTGTGCTAAAGATCAACTTAGACCAGTTACCATGCATAAAAAGACTGTACAGTTACCAGATTTTCAGCTAGGTTTTCAGTAAAGATGGCACATATCATCAACTCCCAGGAAAAAAAAAAGTTTTATATAACATTTAGCTGTTAACCTTTACCTGTGCACTTTCTGCTAGTGTCTTCTTTCTTGGAGGAACTCATGAGCTTGCAGTTGAAGTTCTCCTCCCAGAACTCAGCGAACCAGACGTTTCTTCTGTTGTTCTCCAGCGTGCGTGAAATAAAGTAGGTGTCGAAATCTGAAAAAGAAAACGTACCACCATTAGCGATAGCATCAGATAATTCGTAACATTACCTGAAAAGCAATGTTCCTTTGTCTTGATTATTGATACACTACCAAAAAACAAACTACATCCACCAAAAAAACACAATATGTACTGATAACGTACAAACATTGCCAAGTTTGTTGGCGTTTCCAACATACTTGCATGGCAATTAATAACTATTTTATGTTTTGATGAATTGGTGGCTAATTTCTATGAATGTGTACAATCTCATTTGTGCATTTTTACACAAGAAAACACAAAAGAAGATAGGTTAAAGAATGTTGGTAACCAAATATTTGCCGGTAGCCATTGACTTCCATAGTATGAAAAAAGTACTGTGAAGGTCAGTGACTGACAACCAGGAACTGCTCAATTACCAACATTTACCAATTACCAACATTGATGTTTTTTGTGCTAATGTTTTGAGAACATAATTACAAATCAGATAACTTTGAACAAACATTCTACTAACATCACTGAAAGAACATTTGTTATTTTTTCATCACTGAAAATAACATTTTGTTCGTAACTTTGAGAGAACCTTGGCAGAATGTTAGAAAACGTTCTGAGAATGTTGCTTGTTAGCTGGATTCACATTTTTTCTTTTTTTCTTTCTAGTGTGATGCTAGTATGCTGGTATAACTAGTAACTAGTTTAACCAGTTTCTCTGAGCAATTAAATCTCAGGTATAGCATATGAACATTTTTTAGAGCCGTTACTATTGTTGCCTGATCAGCCTTGGTGCAAACAGGCTGCAACACATTTGTGTGGCAAAAGTTCTGCATCCCTTACAAAATCATTAGCATCCTTACTTGACATTCTTCGCATGAGGCAGCTTTGCATTTAATCAGACAGTTCGCCATCAGCAGACAAACAATAACATTTATCAATCCGGATCCTGAAGAGTCTTTTGAGTCTGTCCTTGTTGTCTGCCATCAAGGCTAATAGCATGCCTCATCTAAATAGGTTTGTGGCGTAATGAGGCTTTCATCCACAGTGTAGCTACAAGGACAAAGGTCAGCAGAACATTTAATTTTGCCACAGGCATCCGCTAACCTTACATAGTCATAGCTCATTTAAACTTTGTTTGTTCCACTCGGCAGACTGCAAAGGAAGTGAGTCTGGGTCTGTCTTGCCCACTAGAAAATAAGTGTTAAGAAAGAGATAAGGTGTTATCATTAAGCTGCTACAGCAGAGCTGCCCTAAGCCAGTCAACAAATGCAGCTGAAGTCTTTAATGCACTCCTGGGCATTGCATACTCTCGAGTCGGAGCAAGCATTCGGCCTATCTGCAGCTCCCAAGCTGCATGCCCCGAGTTGACATCTTGACGGATGGTGTCTGGTGGTGAAGTCAGTCACTTCTTCTGTGATCGGGTGAATCAAGATTTGCCAGGTATACTCAAAGTGCATGCAGAACAAGCAAGTCACTTACACCACCACACTTTATTGAAGCACCTATAGACTTCAGTCAGGGTAGCGCCATATTTAATTTCTGACAGGAATGAAAACGAAGCTATGAAGGACAGAAGTACAGGGCGTTCAGTGGATTGTACTGGATTGTTTAACAACATATCGATTGTTTAGCTGATGAAATATCTTTCCAAAAATAACATTCAGTAGACAAGAACTCCACAAAGCAATTTTGAGTTGTAAAACTAGCATGATTTTTGTACCTTTATTTAGGGCATACCACTGTAAAAACTGTTAGGTCTATCCGTCACAGCCTCGTTTTCATCCATGTTAAATTCAGTATGGTGTCAAACCTGATTAAAAGTCTATTGAGACTTTTTTTTTTTTGAGAGAACGTGGAGGCAGTAAATAAAATAATGGGAGGAAAGGGTGAAAATAAGCATTTGCAAACCAGATTCAGTCTCAAATTTCCCACCTGTGCACCATGAGAATGTGCATTTTTGCATAAATTCTTGCGTAAGCAACTGATGTAAAACTGTTTTTTTGAACTAGTTGTGAACTAGATGTAAACTGAATGCAATTATTCAGTTGAATTACAACAAAAACAGTACTACAAATGATTTACATAGACATTTGTTTTGTTCGATGAGCACTGAATGTGCAAAGAGATAAGGGGAATGTAACCATGAACTTGTTGCGAGCTAGATTCAAACCCACTTTTCCCAATTGAGCACCAAGTACAGGTTCTCAGTACACACAGTGAGCCTCTTTCATGACACATGAGCAAAACAAATGTCTGTGTATATATATATAGTTTATATAGCATCCATTTTTGTGCAAAGAACTGAAATAAGAATGATTTTATGAATGATTAGTGAGCCAATTTAAAGCAATGCTTGCTATTGAAAGCAATTAAATAAAACTCTACAAATAAATTATACAGTAATTTGTACAGCTCATCGAGGACCGAATATGCAAAGAGAGAATGGGAATGTACTGTAACCATAAACCAGTTGCGAGCCAGATTCAAACCCACTTTTCCCATATGAGCATCACAAGTGTGCAGCAACTGCTAGGCTGTGGCTCTTCTCTCTTAGCACATAGTGAGTCTTTCTTATGGAACCTGGCAAAAACAAGTGCTCTAGGTTTGTGTATATGTGGAATAAATTCTTGTGCAAACAAGTCTTTATGAATGATTTGTGTGCCAATTTAACGCAATAATAACATTTAATGCTAATGAATGCAATAAAGTTCACACTAAAAAAATAAAACAATAATAATAATTACGCGAATTAATTATTTTGAAAGAGGAACAGAAGAATGAGAAGAGAGAGGGAATATAACCGTGAACTGTTTGTTGCAAGCCAGATTCAAACCCACATGAGTACCACAAGTAAGCACTACCGCTAAGCTACACTCTTAAAAATAAAGGTGCTTCACGATGCCATAGAAGAACCTTTTTGTCTAAATGGTTCCATAAAGAACCTTTAACATCTGAAGAACCTTTCTGTTTCACAAAAGGTTCTTTGTGGCAAAAGAAGGTTATAAAAAGGTAAGAAAGAGATGGTTCTTTAAAGAACCTTTGACTGAATGGTTCTTTGTGGAACCAAAAATGGTTCTTCTATGGCATCGCTTGAAGAACCCTTTGAAGCACCTTTATTTTTAAGAGTGTACAGCTCCCACAACATAATGAACAAATGTGAACATTTTTTTGACAACGGATGCAAGAATAGTTTGTATCAACCACATGAGAAAAACAATGAGAGGAATGAATTTCTGTGTTTGTAAATAGTTCGTAAAACTTCACATAACAGAAAACTTTTTTTTTACCTTGTTAACCATGTACAAATAGTTGCATAACAATGGAAACAATTATCAGATATTCGTTTTGTTTACAAAGGACATATAATGCTGAAAGAGTCAGGTGGAACATGATTAGGAAATGTTACAAACCAGATTCGAACCTTTGTTGCCTGCGTGAGCACCATAGCTCAACAGATTGACATATGTATGCAAATTTTAAAGCCATGGCTAATGCAACACACATATCCCATTCATGAAACACAAGCAGAAATATGGCTGTGTAAATTCATAAAATCATTCGTACGTTAAAAACTGTCCAAAATTTAACAAAAACCCCCACCCCCAAAAAAAAAAAACAAAAAAAAATTTATTATATATGAAGAGTTTGGTTCCAAAAGGCCTAAATCATTTTGATAATTATTGAGTAAAAATGGTTTCTTTACAAAGAAAGCGCAAGAATGGAACCACTATTTCTGTTTCAAGCTTTCACTAGCATTCTTTAGTTCTAATAATAAAAAAATAAAAATCCAGAATTTGATTTTCAAAGATTTATTATAAACATTTATTATTTTTTCCCCAAAATGCAATAAATCCATGACACTTTTTTTTTTCTTTCCAAAAATGCAATAAATCCATTGAATCAATATAAAAGTTATTTTTCATATGAAACTGTTGAAAATACACAACATATTAAGTTGATCCACATATGACAGCCTCTGAACTTGGCCAATACTAATCTTATATGCAGGCACTGGACTAAAAATACATTCAATCAGTCATAGCTCCCAAAATGAATTCAACGGGTCATCTTGTTAATGCTATAAATTAATTACAACAATAAAGAAAATTTCATCATGAACATACAGTACATGAACAACATTATCACATTAAACCACAGAAAATGCTAAATGACATTTCCCTTACTTCCAAAAGTGCATTCATCTTTGCCATGCTACATTCATTTAGTTGACTAGTGCTATACGCTCTATTAACAAAAAAAACATTAGTGGCATAAATAAAAAAAACACTTACACTGACAAGCTACGCAATATCACGTTCATAATCGAATGTGACTCATCTGCGATTATGAACGCGATATAGCAGTGATCTACGGCTCTGTGTATTAAATGCCGCTCCATCTGAAAGCACGTGCTGGAGATTTACTACTAATCACAGAACCGGCTTTACTGACGAGATGCGCCTGACAATCGCATGTGATTAACTGCAGCTAAGTTTGTTTGTTGATTCACAAGTACAGCGATGAGGAAAACTAGGATGTCGGGTGTGTTCAAAGCACCGCCATTACTGTCTAGAGTGCGTGGTATAGTGCGCTGTTATTGGTTGTTACTGTTTACAGTGCGTGGAATGATGCGCTGTGATTGGTTGAGCGGATATAACGCATTCTGCAGAGAAGCGAGACAGGCGCTTGTCGCGGTTTGGAAAAAAAGGGAGAAAACATGACAGAATAACTCGGCGGATATCGCATTTTGCATAAAATTAAAAGACATTTCAATAACGACAGATCCAATCGTGATTTTGGCGAAACTCAATTAAAAAACAAAAAATATATATATATACTATATATTATTTATATATTACTGGGGCCAAAAAGTATTTAGTCAGCCACCAATTGTGGAAGTTCTCCCACTTGAAAAGATGAGAGAGGCCTGTAATTTTCTTCATAGGTATACCTCAACTATGGGAGACAAAATGAGAAAAAAAAATCCAGAAAATACATGTAGGCTTTTTAAAGAATTAATTGGTAAATTCCTCAATAAAATAAGTATTTGGTCACCTACAAAAAAAAGCAAGATTTCTGGCTCTCACAGACCAGTAACTTCTTCTTTAAGCGGCTCCTCTGTCCTCCACTCGTTACCTGTATTAATGGCATCGGTTTGAACTTGTTATCAGTATAAAAGACATCTGTCCACAACCTCAAACAGTCACACTCCAAACTCCCCCCCCCCCCCACCCCATGGCAGACCAAAGAGCTGTCAAAGGACACCACAAACAAAATTGTAGACCTGCACCAGGCTGTGAAGACTGAATCTGCAATAGGTAAGCCGCTTGGTGTGAAGAAATCAACTGTGGGAGCAATTATTAGAAAAATGGAAGACATACAAGACCACTGAAAATCTCCCTCGATCTGGGGCTCCACGAAAGATCTCACCCCGTGGGGTCAAAATGATCACAAGAACTGTGAGCAAAAATCCAGAACCACACGGGGGGACCTAGTGAATGACCTGAAGAGAGCTGGGACCAAAGTAACAAAGGCTACCATCAGTACACACTGCGCCGCCAGGGACTCAAATCCTGCAGTGCCAAACGTGTCCCCCTGCTTAAGCCAGTACATGTCCAGGACCGTCTGAAGTTTGCTAGAGAGCATGTGGATGATCCAGAAGAGGATTGGGAGAATGTTATATGGTCAGATGAAACCAAAATAGAACTTTTTGGTAAAAACCCAACTTGTCGTGTTTGGAGGAGAAAGAATACTGAGTTGCATCCAAAGAACACCATACATACTGTGAAGCATGGGGGTGGAAACATCATGCTTGGGGCTGTTTTTCTGCAAAGGGAACAGGACGACTGATCCGTGTAAACGAAAGAATGCATGGGGCCATGTATCGTGAGATTTTGAATGAAAACCTCCTTCCATCAGCAAGCGCATTGAAGATGAAACGTGGCTGGGCCTTTCAGCATGACAATGATCCCAAACGCACCGCCCGGGAAAACGAAGGAGTGGCTTCGTAAGAAGCATTTCAAGGTCCTGGAGTGGCCTAGCCAGTCTCCAGATATAAACCCATAGAAAATCTTTGGAGGGAGTGGAAAATCCGTGTTGCCCAGCGACAGCCCCAAACATTAATGCTCTAGAGGAGATCTGCATGGAGGAATGGCCAAAATACCAGCAACAGTGTGTGAAAAACCTTGTGAAGACTTACAGAAAAACGTTTGACCTCTGTCATTGCCACCAAAGGGTATATAACCAAAGATCAAAAAAACCCAAAGTATTGAGATGAAATTTTGTTAGTGACCAAATACTTATTTTACCAAGGAATTTACCAATAAATTCTTTAAAAATCCTACAATGTGATTTTCTGGATTTTTTTTTCTCATTTTGTCTCTCATAGTTGAGGTATACCTATGATGAAAATTACAGGCCTCTCTCATCTTTTTAAGTGGGAGAACTTGCACAATTGGTGGCTGACTAAATACTTTTTTGCCCCACTGTATATATTAGATAATCCCCAATGAAAGCCAAGCAGATCGAATTGCAAGTAGTTCATAAAACATGATCAGAACAAATTTTATTGTAATTTGTCCGTAAAATCATTTACGATGCAAAGTTTTATGTTAGAATGGTTTTATGAATAAACCACAGCTTTCATAATCACTACAACATACTGAGCCGAGCTCAAAAACTCTTCAGTTTATGTTCTGTGGCCTTAACAGCTAAATTATTCCTCAGGCTGATTGATGCATGTTTTCGGTTTATTTGTCAGATGACCTCGACCAAATGTGCTCTACACATCACTCCACAGGCGTAGTCAACTCAGAAACGAATCCTCAGCAGGTTTGCGTGCTCGCTCATAAATTCTGCTAATTGCAGCTTATTTGTACACAAGCCTTATACACAAGAAACTCCCAAAGGCCTGTCTGTGTCATTTTCTCCGTGTCTGGAGGACAAAGCTCAGAGCTTCACCTTTTGTTTAAAGCGTTCAGCAGCTGCTCTGTTTGCTGAGAAATTAGCAGGCAGCCCGTGAACCTCCTCCATGGTGGGATTCAGGAACTGTCCTTGCAATCCAATAACGTCACTTTTTTATGAATATTAACAATATATCTAAAATAAGACTTTTGTCCTCACTTTAAATTAGGCAAAAGCCATAGGCAGGATTAGATTTGACATGAAGTAATTTAATAAAGCACTAGACACGAAAAAATTATGGGGAGACAGTTTGCAATCTTCCATTAAAGTGTAGCATCACATTCATTATTTATCTTCCTAATGTATTTATATGGAGAGACCAAATAATACATATAAACATATGTATGTATATATAGGGTCTGTACGTTATATAAAAATAAAACCATTAAAAAAAAAAACACACATTTCTATATAAACATAAAAATGCATGTATATACAGAGTGACAATAATTATGAAAGAGAGAACATTTTATTTTAAATAAAGGCCATCAAAGAGTCCTGATACATCAAAGAATACCGAAATAAATATCACGGTTCCTGAAAAAATTAAATTAAATAAATAAATAAACACGTTTTCAACTGATAATATTAAGATTTTTTTTTAAATAGTAAATCAGCATCATAATGGTTTCTGAAGGATCAAGTGACACTGAAAACTCATAAAACTTTAAAATATGTCCAACATACAAAAGAGAACATTTCACAAAATTGCTTTTTTTCTTCTTCTATTTTTAATTAAACAAATGCAGCTTTTGTAAGCATAAGACATTTTGCTTAAAATTATTTTTAAAAAGCATTCGGAAGTCTTACAATTGCACTTAGTGAGACAGCGTTGATAAAAATATATAATATAATGAATTGTACAGTTTAATAATAAATAATAATTAATCACACCATTTTTCTGCTACTTAATCATTAATCGCACTAAACATGTACTTTAAATACTCGTTTAATGTCATCTTTTGGCTAAGTTCTCGAATAGGTGATTATTATTTTAATAAATTTTGTGAATAAAACTGAGTACATACAGCATGACTATTAAAGTAAAATCTGGCATAATTTAAACATTTAATAGGTCGAAGGTTAAAGAACAATGCGACGAAACAGAACTATTATGTATTGAGAAGTAAAGTAGTTTTGGTTTATATATATATATATATAGTAGATTATTATATATATACTAGAGATATAGTGGGGAAAAAAAAGTATTTAGTCACCACCAATTGTGCAAGTTCTCCCACTTAAAAAGATGAGAGAGGCCTGTATTTTCATCATAGGTATACCTCAACTATGACACGACAAAATTAGAAAAAAAATCCAGAAAATCACATTTAGGATTTTTAAAGAATTTATTTGCAATTTATGGTGGAAAATAAGTATTTGTTCAATAACAAAATTTAATCTCAATACTGTTATATACCCTTTGTTGGCAATGACAGAGGTCTAACGTTTTCTGTAAGTCTTCACAAGGGTTTCACACACTGTTGCTGGTATTTTGGCCCATTCCTCCATGCAGATCTCCTCTAGAGCAGTAATGTTTTGGGGCTGTCGCTGAGCAACACGGATTTTCAATCAAGATTTTCTATGGGGTTGAGATCTGGAGACTGGCTAAGCCACTCCAGGACCTTGAAATGCTTCTTACGAAGCCACTCCTTCGTTGCCGGGCGGTGTGTTTGGGATCATTGTCACGCTGAAAGACCCAGCCACGTTTCATCTTCAATACCCTTTCTGATGGAAGGAGGTTTTCACTCAAATCTCACGATACATGGCCCCATTCATTCTTTCGTGTACACGGATCAGTCGTCCTGGTCCCTTTGCAGAAAACAGCCCCAAAGCATGATGTTTCCACCCCCATGCTTCACAGTAGGTATGGTGTTCTTTGGATGCAACTCAGCATTCTTTCTCCAAACACGACAAGTTGAGTTTTTACCAAAAAGTTATATTTTGGTTTCATCTGACCATAGGACATTCTCCCAATCCTCTTCTGGATCACCAAATGCTCTCTAGCAAACTTCAGACAGGCCTGGACATGTACTGACTTAAGCAAGGGGACACGTCTGGCACTGCAGGATTAGAGTCCCTGGCGGCGCAGTGTGTTACAGATGGTAGCCTTTGTTACTTTGGTCCCAGCTCTCTGCAAGTCATTCACTAGGTCCCCCCGTGTGGATCTGGGATTTTTGCTCACAGTTCTTGATCATTTTGACCCCACGGGGTGAGATCTTGCGTGGAGCCCCAGATTGAGGGAGATTATCAGTGGACTTGTATGTCATCCATTTTCTAATAATTGCTCCCACAATTGATTTATTCACACCAAGCTGCTTACCTATTGCAGATTAAGTCTTCCCAGCCTAGTGCAGGTCTACAATTTTGTTTCTTGTGTCCTTTGACAGCTCTTTGGTCTTGCCCATGGTGGAGTTTGGAGTGTGACTGTTTGAGGTTGTGGACAGTGGTCTTTTATACTGATAACGAGTTCAAACGAATGCCATGATACAAGTAACGAGTGGAGGACAGAGGAAGCCTCTTAAAGAAGAAGTTACAGGTATTTGAGAGCCAGAAATCTTGCTTGTTTGAAGGCGACCAAATACTTATTTTACCGAGGAATTACCAATTAAGTCTTTTTAAAAATCATACAATGTGATTTTTCTGGATTTTTTTTTCTTATTTTGTCTCTTATAGTTGAGGTATACTTATGATGAAAATTAAAGGCCTCTCTCATCTTTTTAAGTGGGAGAACTGGCACAATTGGTGGCTGACTAAATACTATTTTGCCCCACTGTATATATATCATATATCTAATATATATACAAGTAATATATATATATATATATATAATATAGATCTATTATATAGGTGTGGTTGTGTTGTGTGTGTGTAAGGACATTATTTACTTATGAGGAGAATGTACGGAAATTGGTCATTATTGCGCAATAAACCCCAACAAGTTGATCAAAATGTTAAGTGTTTCAGGAAATATCTATAATTTATGAGAAGAGAAAGACTGTAGATCAATTGTGACACAAACTAGCACATCTATGTAGAGTGAGAAGTGAGTATACCCCTCACATTTTTGTAAATATTTTATTATATATTTTCATGTGACAACACTGACGAAATGACACTTTGCTACAATGTAAGGTAGTGAGTGTACAGCTTATATAACAGTGTAAATTTGCTGTCCCCACAAAATAACTCAACACACAGCCATTAAATGTCTAAACCGCTGGCCACAAAATTGAGTACACCCCTAAGTGAAAATGTCCAAATTGGGCACAAAGTGTCAATATTTTGTGCGCCCACTATTATTTTCCAGCACTGCCTTAACCCTCTTGGGCATGGAGTTCACCAGAGCTTCACAGGTTACCACATCATTCATCACAGAGCTGGTGGATGTTAGAGACCTACAGATGCTCAATATGGTTTAGGTATGGAGACATGCTTGGCCAATCCATCACCTTTACCCTCAGCTTCTTTAGCAAGGCAGTGGTCGTCTTGGAGGTGTGTTTGGGGTCGTTATCATGTTGGAATACTGCCCTGCGGCCCAGTCTCCGAAGGGAGGGGATCATGCTCTGCTTCAGAATGTCACCGTACATGTTGGCATTCATGGATCCCTCAATGAACTGTAGCTCCCCAGAGCCGGCAGCACTCATGCAGCCCCAGACCATGACACTCCCACTACCATGCTTGACTGTAGGCAAGACACACTTGTCTTTGTACTCCTCACCTGGTTGCCGCCACATACGCTTTACACCAAATAAGTTTATCTTGGTCTCATCAGACCACAGGACATGGTTCCAGTAATCCATGTCCTTAGTCTGCTTGTCTTCAGCAAACTGTTTGGGGGCTTTCTTGTGCATCATCTTTAGAAGAGGCTTCCTTCTGGGACGACAGCCATGCAGACCAATTTGATGCAGTGTGCGGCGCATGGTCTGAGCACTGACAGGCTGACCACCCACCCCTTCAACCTCTGCAGCAATACTGACAGCACTCATACGTCTATTTCCCAAAAACAACCTCTAGATATGACGCTGAGCACGTGCACTCAACTTCTTTGGTCGACCATGGCGAGGCCTGTTCTGAGTGGAACCTGTCCTGTTAAACCGCTGTATGGTCTTGGCCACCGTGCTGCAGCTCAGTTTCAGGGTCTTGGCAATCTTCTTATAGCCTACACCATCTTTATGTAGAGCAACAATTATTTTTTTCAGATCCTCCGAGAGTTCTTTGCCATGAGGTGCCATGTTGAACTTCCAGTGACCAGTATGAGAGAGTGAGAGCGATAACACCAAATTAAAAATTACAAGGTTCAGTGTTGAATGGGGAGCAGGTAACACTAGTGAGTCACATGACACCGGGGAGAGAAAATGGCTAATTGGGCCCAATTTGGACATTTTCACTTAGGGGTGTACTCACTTTTGTAGCCAGCGGTTTAGACATTAATGGCTGTGTGTTGAGTTATTTTGAGGGGACAGCAAATTTACACTCTTATACAAGCTGTACACTCACTACTTTACATTGTAGCAAAGTGTCATTTCTTCAGTGTTGTCACATGAAAAGATATAATAAAATATTCACAAAAATGTGAGGGGTGTACTCACTTCTGTGAGATACTGTATAATATATATATATATTATATATATATATATGTATATATAATCTATATAATATATATATATATATCCTGTCCTAGGGCCACATTTAAACCGAAACGACTGAAGACCAGCATGCGTTCCTTTAAAGCGCATGTAGGCAGACGCATGTGTCTTTCCAGTTTTTCAACAGGCATCGCCACGGAAGATTAATTCAGGCAGGCCTACGCCATTTCCTTCTGACTCCGCAACCCACGGCCAATCCATCGTCATGGGAACCGTGCAAGCAAATGAGAAGCTTTCCCACACCCATCCTGAACCGCTTTATAAAACATTACACACAAGCTCTTAGACATCCCAAGGTCTCAAGAAGAACCGTTCCAGACAGAAATCCTAACATGTGGCATCAAGCCATGGAAGAAAGCTCAGGTGACAATCGCTAGCGCTGACGACGCTTCAAATAAAGTGCCCGAGTCTGGAGTGCCACACTGGATCTTCGCCTCTTGCTATGATTTTAAGGACGGTCCGAGGTTAAACGTTGCTCAGAGCCTGTTGGGGGAAAAGGCAAACCGAACTGATCTCCAAATCAACAAGGATCACACTCCAAGCTGTCACTCCGCTTCGAGTGTCTCCGAGCTGCTGATATAACGTTGTTGCGGAGCGCAAGTGGCTGATGCACTCGCAATTTGTCTCCGTCACTGTAGAGAGCTCCAGACAGATGGGGGCTGACAACTTCAGATCGATTCTGCTAAAACAAGTCATTGGGGGAGGTGGTGAGAAAACAGATAATAATTTAGATGAGCATCATGCTTGCATAATTCAGTGGCGGTTTTGTCAGACGAACTGGAAAAATAAGGAAATAAGCTTCTGTTTTCTTGGAAAACAGCCTGCCTTACCAAATCATTTGAACTGTGTCATTAACAAAAGAATAAAAATAAAATTATAATTAAATATACGGAATATACGTAGTAACTATGAAAACAAGTACTTTTGTTTTCATAGTTACTTTTTTCATAAAAAAAAAAAAACTCTTTTTTCAAGGCTAAAATGTTCTGCTCAGCACTGATTCAATCAACTGTAGACGAGATGTTGAATGCTCCATTATTCTATTTTATTTAGTGCTGTCAAACAATTAATCACGATTTAATCGCATTCAAAATAAAAGTTTTTGTTTACATAATATACGTATGTGTACTGTGTATATTTATTATATAAATACAAACACATGCATGTATATTCTACGTGTTTTATCAGTTCTTTATTAGTGCTTGAAAAGCACCGGAATATTGATATTCCTCACACATTTTGATTAGGGTTTGTTCGAAGTATTAAACTTCAGTAATGAATCCTAAATCACTTAATGGAGAATCATTTAAAACGTTTTTTTTTTTTTTTGAAGCGGTGCAAACAAAAACAAAACAATTAGATATGAATGTACTAAATATTATACCATTCAAAAAATGTGGGGTCCAGTGGGATATTTATTTATTGATTTACATACATGTACTAAAGATAATTTTGTCGATTTATAGATTAATTTGTCATTTTCAGCAAGGAGCATAAAATGATTCAAAACATAACTGTTGCATTGTTACAATAACATATCTATTTTAAATAAAGTTTCTTTGTAATTTCAAGCCATCAAATAATACTGGAAAAAAAGTATCATGTTTATCAGCACAAAAGTTTTCAGCATTGAGAATAATGAAAATAATAATAATAGTAAAATAATAATAATAATACAATTAATATAAAAATTAATTATGTTTGCATGCGGAATTGGGATTATATATTACGCACAAAATAAGTAAACATATTAAAAATGAAGCTTGTGGTGAATTGATGTCAAAAATGTCATTTTGTTTGTATGCTTATTTATCTTCATAGCTTCTACTTGTTTATTACTGCTCGTTCGAATTAAAGCAAAAAACAAACAAACTGTTTTTGACATGAATTATTTAAACCTCAACTCTCTTAATTATTCAGTTTCAGCTGAAAATATATCACCCTGAGATTTAACACTAAACAGCCCTGCAGTAGATTTAACTTGTATAATGCAATATAACTGGGTCAGAGAATAACACAGTCCCATATATCTCATTGTGGCATAAATGTTGTTGACCTCTTGTGGTTAAAGACCCCATAAAACAATATATATATTAATCCTGTGGCTTTTCAGTCCATGCCCTTTTTTAGCTGTTATGCAAGTGTAGTTCTAAAAGTTTAACAATATTATTGTTTAGCAGAGACACGAAAGAACTGGTGTAGGATGACTTTGATAAACAACTTTTATTCAGAAAGTGCTAGTAAATAATAAAAAAATATAATAATTACTTTAACAAATAATTAGTAACTATCCCATTTATATACTACTCAACTTTATTTCCACCTCTAATATAGTATGGCCACTTTGAGGTGAAAATATGAATCATGTAATTCCTAACCGAATGTGATGAGATGAAACATTGTGTGTGAGTTTTCGACATATTAGGCATACAATTAAAAGTGCATGTGTGCATATTTTTAAATATTAGTTGATAATAGTTCAAAATGATTACTTCCCAAATAGAATTAGACCAGGAATTTCCTTCATCTTTCTATTTATGTATGATAGATAGATAGATAGATAGATAGTAGATAGATAGATAGATAGATAGATAGATAGATAGAAGATAGAAAGATACACACATACATACAACAAGCACCCAATGTTCAAGACACATTTATGGTTTTGTGCCACCGATCAAAATAGCAAATTTTTTATATCTCATGATTATATATATACATATGTGTGTGAGTGTGTACTGGTTTATATATCCTGGTGGGGACTTAAACCTGACTACACACAGACTCATGGGGACTCATTTCACAGTGGGGACCTAAATTGTGGTACTACGGGTACAAAAGCTTAAAAAAAGTTTTTTGAAAATCTAAAAATGCAGAAAGTTTCGTGTGAGGGGTAGGGTTGGTGTAGGGCAATAGAATATACGGTCTGTACAGTATAAAAAACCATTACGCCTATGGAGAGTCCCACAAGGATTACTGAAGGATCTGTGTGTGTGTGTGTGTGTGTGGAGGAATGCAGCAAAAAGAGTCTTGAATTGTTGATATAAAACTTTAGACTGTGGATTTAAAACGTCACAATTAACTTTTTTACGTATAGTTAACCTATTTTTGTTGTAATTTAGTTTTTATTAAATTATTTTTTAATTTACTGAACTTATTTCTTCTTATTATTATTTTAACATATTAATTAAACGCCACTTTCACTTTTCACTTAATTCGATGTGGAAACGGGCTTCCATTAGTAAAACATGGAATTAAACATGAAAGTAGAAAGATTTCTATAATATTAAAATATTTTTTTATTTTATGCACCCTATTTATTTGTGTTATTTACAGCTTCGAACAAGCATTCGTGTGTTTGTGTATATTAATTTAAATAGTCTTACTGCACTCATAGGCGTGTCCAGATATTTGTCCAATCAAATTACATCTTTAGGAGAATGTCCTTCCCCTAACATCACCTCTTTCTGACTAGCAATAGCACATAGCAAATTACAGTTCATAGCTGTGATGTAAACTAAAGGCTATTGGCTATTCAAAAAAGGAGAGGAGCCAATCAATAAATACCACCCAAATGTCCTGCTTCAATTCGTAATTTTTCAACACAGGAAGCAAAAATGCACTTGTCAAGTAATCTCATGATGAGGTTGTTAAAGAATCACAAATTCCACACCATTTGGGGGGGGGGGGGGAGGGAGAAATTGAGTATTGCTAGGTAAGTGTTACTATCAAAGCAAGCATAAATGGCAATGGACCCAATCCTTTCAAGCTCGCTCTTGTAATGGTGGTGATGGTGAAAGGGTTGTCATTGTGAGTTTAAGGGTCATAATCAGAAATCCTGGAGTGACAATTCCAGGCCCCCTACTGTTAGAGAACCATCTACTACATAACACAATAAGCACCCAAACAAACAAATCCCATCGGAGGTCACAGCAGAGGCTTGGGCACCAGCTGTGAGCCTAATGGCCAAATTAAAACTAAACCAAGAGACTGAAATGCCACATGATAAGGCAGAGAGGAACCGCTTTGTGCACAGTTTGATCCAATTACAGACTGGGCCAAGAATGTCAGATTCCTGCTAGCTCATATGCTAACGTCCGAGTAACAGCAGGTGGAGAAAGTTTGATGTTTGAGAAGTTCGTTTTGTGAGGTGAATTTAGAGTGGTGAGTCACGATACATTACAAGTTTGCTCTGATGATAATAATACAAATGCTAACCTGACAATCGTATTCAGAAATTGTTACCATGACCAGGTAAATTATAAATACCAAGTAAATTGTGGCCAAGTTGGAATAATTAGTTCCTTCATTTTATTTAAACCATGGCCCATTTTAACTACAACATGTCCACAAATGAACAACATGACCACAATTTATTACGACAGAACAAATTTGTGAAACATGGCAACAATTAACTAAAACGAGGGAATGAAATGAAATGAAACGTGATCACAAATTGATTAAAACAAGGGAACAAATTGGTTAATTGTGATGATTTACTAATACAAGGGAATTAATTAATGAAACTTGACCACGATTTACTAAAACGAGAACGAATTGGTTAATTGTGATGATTTACTAAAACGAGAACGAATTGGTTAATTGTGATGATTTACTAAAACGATGGAACAAATTAGTGAAACGTGACCATGATTTACTATAACAAACAAAACAAATGAGCGAAACATTGCTATGATTTACTAAAACAAGGGAACAAATTAGTGAAACTTGACCACAATTTACTGAAACAAGGAAACTAATTAGTGAAATGTGGCCATGATTTACTAAAACAAGGAAACAAATTAGTGAAACGTGGTCACGATTTTCTAAAAGGAGGGATTGAATTTACTAAAATTCTGAAACAAATTAGTGAACCATGGCCATGATTTGCTAAACTGAAGGAACAAATTAGTGCAACGTGACCACAATTTACTATAACGATAGAATGAATTAGTGAAACATGACAACAATTTACTAAAATGATGGAACAAATTAGTGCAACGTAATCATGATTTACTAAAACAAAGCAACGAATCAGTGCAACCACAATTTATTAAAATGAGGGAACGAATTTATTAAAATTATTAAACAAATTAGTGAAACATGGACACAATTTACTAAAACAATGGAATGAATTAGTGAAATGTGGCTACAATTTACTAAAATTAGGGAATTAATTGACTAAAATTATGAAACAAAATAATGAAACATGACCATGATTTACTAAAACAAAGCAACAAATTAGTGCAACGTGACCACAATTTACTAAAATGATGGGACGAATTAGTGAAACGTGATCATGATTTACTAAAATGATGGAACGAATTTACTAAGATAATGAAACCAATTTGTGCTATGTGACCATGATTTAATAAAACAAGGGAACGAATTAGTACAACATGGTCATGATTTAACTAAAACAGTGGAACTAAGTAGTACAATGTGGCCACAACAAGGCAATGAATTTGTACAACTTACCATGATTTAACCAAAATGAGGAAACAAGTTAATACAGCCATAACACATGGCAACAAATAATTAAGTTGTGGAAGCAAATTCTTAATTTGTTGTTAATTGTATTGTTTCCATGTACAGGTCTTACAAAGTAAGGAGCAAACATTTCAGATATCTTGTAAATTTCAAACGTTCCTCTCAAACTCCATGCTATTTCATCCATTCATTTACTCATTCATTTGGTAGCAAATACTAGCAAAACCAGCAAGATATTGAAGGTCGTGTGATGGATCCTTAAAAACTGTGAATAAAGCCTTGCATGGAAAAAGAAAATACGACACCAGACTACTTTAAATACAGGTTACATTTTTCCAATGTGTAGGTTCACTAGGTAATTTTGGGTTCTGATGCAAAACCCCAGTTAATTAAGAACCATTGGTTTAACAGCTGCCTACAGCTGCTGTTAATGGAAAACTCATCTTTAAAAGCATTTTATAGTCTAGTAGCTAAACGGCAGGACTGACATTCCAATGATTATCCTTGCATCACACTCTAGCATCTCTAGGCCATTCCCTAAGTGCTCGTCACATTGGAGCGCTTGGGCTGTTCCTGAAGAGATATCTTTGCTGACAGGCTGCCAGCTAGATTTCAGCACGAGCTACCTGACTGGTGAACGAGTAACTATTGCACTACACAGCTATAGGCTGTTTTAGCCCGTGATGGTTTCATAATAATTCAAGTAAAGATGAGAAATTAATTTCACCCTTAGGTTCTGTTTGGGGTTTGAAAGGCCTCAAGCTCTGTTCGACTTTTCCTAATTTTATGAGGATGGATTAAAAACAAGGTTTCAAGGTTCAAGATACATTGCTTCTGTCTGAGTACCACAGGTGTGAAATATTAAGTAGTGTTTCCTTAGGCACCTAGCTAGTTACACCCTAGACTGTAAAACATATTTTTCAAAGTTGTAAATAAAACAAAGGTTATTGCTATGTTTTGCAAGAAAATACTATTTCAGTTTTTCTTAATTTAGTGTGTTAATTGCTGTTTCTTTATTCCCACTGTAGAAACTAAATAGCAAATGACTTTAAATAAAACGTCTGAATACTTTAGCAATGGTAAATTTATAATAATTGAGCAATACAGTAATTAGATCATATTTCTTCATGTAAAAATACATTTCTCTCCCCATAAATTAACTCAAAAAGCCTTTCTTAAATATGACAACTTTGAGGAAAAGCTTCAGTTACGGTCTATTTGGGATTAATTATAAATAATAATACTAATTATTAATTTCTTGTTTATTTCTTGTAACTATTATTATTTTTAAAAACAGCTTTATTTGTGTTCTGTTTTCATTTTACTTTTAGTTTGTTTTACATATGATGTTTTAGTAATTTTTGTACTTAAGTAACATTTATTTTATTTCCATTTTAAGTTTTAACTGAAGTTTTTAAAAGGTTGAAGGGGAGTTTTTAATTATCATCTAATATTTTATTCTAATATTTATTACATTATTTCGATTAACAAAAACAATTAAATGTTTTAAGTTATATTTACATATTTTACATATATTCAGTTCATATATAAACAAATAGAAAGAAGGAAGAGAACGTGAAGTAGTACATTGATTTATTTTGATTTTGTATAACAAATAAACTATTTATTTACAAACAAATAAATAAATCTTCCTACACAATTTTCTCCAAACTCAAAAATAGTGGGCACACATTAGGCGCATTTCCATTACCCTTCAAATTGCGCAAATTGAAATTGCAAATTGAAAATACGCCTAATGGAAACGCGTCAATTTTGCAAAAACGGCCATATATCGCAAAAAAGTTTTTACGCTCGCATGAGGTGGTTTTTTAGGCAATGCGAAAAAGGATTAATTTGCAAAACTGCAATGGAAACGGCTTTTTCGCATTTACAGGTCACATGGCGTATGTAAAAAGTCATATGATCATTCTTCAATGTACTATAACCTCCAAGAAACACTTCATAAGTGGCCGCGCTCCAGTATAAGGGGCTTTCCCTACTATTAATACTTAGACAATTTACATAGCACACGTCTGCGGTGCAGTGTGGCTCTGATACGGTCACTGAAGCTGATTACGGCCACTCAATGCTTGTGTTTATGTTTTTATACAGTCTATGGTTTATTCCAGCCGCGCCACGCACGTTTCTGAAGCGGCTCTCTTTGCTGCTTCTGTAAAGATACATGCATAATCCTCCTTTGAATAAATATAGCCAAAATCCGTCAAAATCCCACCAAAATCCGTTGCCATGACTTAACACGAGAGGCAAAAGGTTACGTTTTAGCCGCATAACATTGGTTAATGGAAACGCCGTCATTTCGCAATACTTTTTTATCGACATTCAGAAAATATCGCCAAAGTTTTGCGCAAATCTGTAATGGAAACGCGCCTACTGTAAACCAGCTTGGCTCATGAATATTAAACAGATTATGTAACTTTTGCCCAGTAGGGATTTGCTGAAAGGCAGTAAAGTGGGTGTTAGCTATAGGAGGATTACCGCTTATCGCTTGTACATTCGTTCAGTCCACTGCTGATGCAACCGGTTGGCACAAGCTTCTTCTTGGTTTTAAAGTCATTGTTTTTCAAAACTAGCTATTTTTTGTTGTCACAACATGGCAAAGTTAAAAGCAACTCTCAAAATATACATGTTTAGAAGTGGGTCTAGTTAATTCACAGATTGTTTTGCCAGGGTGGCATGTTTAGTCTGCTGTGTCCCATAAATAAAAACAAGACACTTCAGATCATCAGGTTGTGTATATGTATACCAACACTCACATACATCAGATCAAAGACAAGCATCTGAATTGCTTTAAGCTTCATGTCGATCCAGAAAGACAACATCGTTTGACTTCAAAAAGGAAAAGGTAAATGAAAAGGAAGGAGTTGTGAGTTTCTCGCCAGGTGCCTGTGGAAAGACAAACTCCCTATATGACTGCAGCTCATGGCAACACTACATTCAATTGTTTTCACAGGTCTTTTTCAAAGAGCACAATAAAGCTGTAAGTATGAAGCTTTCCCTGACGAGTGCCTTTCAAATTGTTCCATCAGTGCTGTGAAATGTAGGGGCAATTGCTCGACCCGGCAAAGCACCGCTCGACGCACTTATCAGCAAATGGCAAACAGCGCAAGCAAGCGCAAGCTAAGAGATGCTATCATAACCCCGTGGATACCTGGAAAATGCATTGCACTGTGTGACACGATTTAGATTTGCAGCATTGCATCGCACGGATTAGCTGGCGGGAGGAGTGAAGATGTAAATATGGAATTATCAAGGATAACATTTTCCAGAACGGAAAACCAGTTATTTAAACACACGGGAAGGTGGAAATTGTTGATTTATTTATTTATTTTTATTTTTTGCAGAAAGCATTTTTATTAAAGCATTTATGTTTGAACACATCTGCTCTCCCATTCAAACTCTGCTGTAGGGTTTTTATATAAAATGAAATATTTCACTCAGAATGTACATTCTGTCAAAAATGTAGAATATGCATGCTCCTCATATAAGGGCAAAATACACACCAAAAAGCTCAAATGACACCTGCGTTATTTGTGTATTATTTATATACTATTGTTAATATTTGGAACAGTGTTATTATTGTTAGCTAAAACAACACAGGAATAAATAAATAAATAAAACTTTGCTTGAAATAAAAGTAACATTAAACTGAAATATATACATAAAACAAATTAAAAGTTAATAAAATATAAAAAAATTAATACAATTTGTTAATAAAAAAAGTTAGTTCAGCTAGGCAACATTTTGTTTAGTTAACTGGAAGTCTAAATAACTAAAAGTTAATCCCACTGTGAAAAATAAACTAAAAGTAAGAAAAAACTATAGACATTTAAAAACATTACAAAAAGACAACAAAATGTTACATAAACTTTAACTTATACGAAAATTAATTAAAATATTGAAGCAAAATATTGTTCAAAATATTAACAAAAAATAATCATCAATAATACAATAGCAATGATTTTGTATTCGCTTTTTTTTAGTGTTTATTTTACCTTTAGTTCAAGTTTTTTTAGTGGTTGTGTATTATATTATTATTATTAGTTACCAAAACATTTCAATATTTTTTTTTCTATTTTATTTTATTTTAAAATGTAATTTATTATTATTATTATTATATTACAGTATACCATTATACAACACTACACTACAAGTGACATGATGAGAAGCAACATAATAGCTTTGAATCAATCGAAAGGCTGCATTTTAAGCTATTATTTGCCAATAATCTCACGAATTATTCACGGTTAAAATAAAATGACACCAACGAATTTAAACTACTGCCATAAGGAAACACAGCTTTTGAAACATTAGAGTGTGTAAAACAGATAACAGAGCTTTTATTTATGGCTGAATTACTCCTTTAATGCGACAACAACAGGAAGCTTCCTTGTCATGGAGAGTGTAAGACCTCAAGGCCTTTTCTCCACAGAGGATCCATCTCTCTTTTTGCACCATACATGCCCCCTTCATCCACAGGGCTCTTTATATCATTAGTTTATGTCCGCCACAAAAAATATAACACCACAGGGCCTTTCATTTATTAATCTGGCACTCGGATGAAGCCCATGGCAGTGCTGGATGGAGAAGCATGCCAGCTGGGTCAGTCTCTGCCCAGGCCTCAAAATCCAGGGTTCACAATCTCCAGTGAGCAAAACGAATCGGCTCGGAAGCCTTTGGATACCGTTGTGCTCGGTTCGGTCTCCACCCGCACCAGGCGCCATCTCTATCAAACGTGACACAGTTTTCAAAGACACCAGGGAGATGATTTTCTATTATTAGAGCAACGTTCCTTCCATCCATTCAACTCTGAAACAGGAATACACTGCAAGCAGCAACTGAACTTCGCATGTGCGATCAAGTAAAAATAGGGTGTTTCTTCAACTTTAGGCCTGTGGAATGAACAGTTTGTTTATTTTGATCTAAAAATGTCCAGTGGTATTTACTCCGTATTTCTTAAAAAAAGTGTCACATTTGCAGTTGTTTTTTGCATGCAGAATTTAGTTTCAATAGGAATGAACATGGAGTTTTGAACGCAGGCAAAAGATTTCTTCAACAGGTTGGTCACGCAGATTTGAAGCTACGACTAATTGAAAGTTAGGTTTGAAAGTTATTTCTGTGTAAATGATGAATCTACACTATTGATAATAGTAAACAGCCCTTTTTGCTTGTGAAATTTCACCAAAATGTTGCCAATGTGACCACACCTGAATGAGATTTTTAACATTTTTTAAATAAAACGTCTCACTCCTTTGTCATGCTGAGGCTAATTATATGGCTAGCATTTTATGCAACATAAATGTACACAATTAAATAATATATTGATTTGTTTTCAATAATTTGCTAAAATGTCACTGCAATTGAAGGAGAGTTGTAATATATATATATATATATATATATACACACATATATTAAGATATAAAGTCTGGGTCTGATAGGTAAAACTAAAAAAAATCTAAAATAAAATCTATTTGCAATAATAAATGGTGAATGTATTATTAAAATAACAACAAAAAAACATTACAGTATTAAAAGTTTATGGTCTGAAATATGCATTTTTGTTGTTGTTTTAAAGAAATCAGTACTTTTGATAATCAAGGATGCATTAAATTGGTCAAAAGTTACATTGTTTACCAAAAAATGTAATGTCTAAGAAGTAAATAAATACAATCAAAATAAAAAAGTCACAAAATATTGGTCCTTTAACTTATAGTTATGGCGGGGTTAATAATTAATGATAATTGATAACAATAAGATGTTTATTGGGCAGCAAATCAGCATATTAGACTGATTTCTGAAGGATCATGTGACACTGAAGACTGGAGTAATGATGCTGAAAATCAGCTTTACATCACAGGAATAAATTAAATGTTAAAATATATTCAAATAGAAAACACTTACTTTAAATTACAATAATATTTCATAATATTACTGTAGATACTGTATTTTTATAAATGCAGTCTTGGTGAGCAGAAGAATCTTCTTTCAAAACCAGTAAAAACTCTTACTGACCCCAAATGTCTGAATGGTAGTTTATAACAAAAACGCCAGTACAAAATAAATAAAATCAACACAAAGTGCCAGTAGTTGATGAAACACCTCTAAATGTAAAGACACAGCTTCTCAAGAAAAGCGTCAAGAAATTTGACGCTTGAAGAATAAGGCTTAGCACCCCATCATCACAACCGCTGAACCCACATGAAGTCATTGAAAGTCACACAACACTGAGAGACGCCGGTGTTCCCTAAAAATCATCAGCATAATCGTCTCCAAAACTGATCAATCTTACCAGCAATAGTGGCTCTTTTTGGCAGGATGGTGACGGCACCAACGGCGGCGTCCTCCAGGCCTTGAATAGGGCTGTTCTTGGCTCCCCAGCTATCCGAGCCGATCCACAGGAAATGGCCCACTTGATCGGCTCTTTTGCTAGCGTTAAGGATCCCCCTGCAAACATTCCCACACAGGAAACCATTACCATGACTTCGAAGCCCTCTGTGACTCTTCAACATCGCAGGAGATGTAGGCTTGCGATTGTAATAGCATCCAGATTGAATCGTTATTGTGTATGAAATACAAAAAAAAGCCATTTTCAATGGGTTTGCTTGAATGATATGTTGATGTCATTAATCAATACCCCAAGTGGCTGAGCTTATCCAGCAAACAAGATATAAAGCCCTGAAGTGCACCCTTGAGTTTTATCTAAGTAATAGCTTTCAGGCCAATAGAGTATTGACTTGTTGTCATCGAGAACTTTTATGTTGTTTTTTTTGGAGCTCGAAATGGAGCAATTAATTGCTTGAAATTGAAATTTACTATAGCTCTGTCTTGCGATTTCCGCTTCCTCTTCCTCTCCTGTCAATAGCTTACCGAATGTCTTCGTCGTAAGCGAAAATAATGACCGCCCGGGCATGACGGGTCTCCAGCAGCTGTCGGATAATCTTGTCAAAATCAGCCTGCTTGTGGTCGTGAGGGATCTTCAGGGACTGAGCGATGCAGATTCCACCTACAGAAAGAACAGAAAGAGACCCGTGAGTGAAGCCGGTGATGCCGGGGAAAAAACTAAACAAAAAACAAAGGAAGAACTTTTCTCTAATGTTGGCATACGGTTCCCGTTCGGTTCCATAATGTTGTTGGGAGGTTTTTGTGACAACCTAAAGATGATGTATAAAGAGTGCTCCTTAATGGTTATATTTTGGGTTTTATTTTTTTATAAATATTTTTATTTTCATAATCACAAACAGAACATTTCAGGCTTTATTTACTTCACCTACAGAGACCTTTGAGATTTTCTTATTATTTTATATTAGAATTTATTTATTGGATTCATTTTTATAACCTTAATATAATCAATTTTTCCCCTAAACATGAATTAAACTTGCAGGGTTTACTTATTTACAACCTAAATAGAACCTATAAAGATTATTATTATTTATTTACTTATTTACAACCTAAAGATAACCTATACATAAGGTTATTAATTTATTGTATTTTATTTATTATTTGTTGTTTGTTTGATTTTATTTTTAAACCCTTAATATAACTTTTTTTCCTAAACATAAATTAAACTCGAAGGGTTTTATTTATTTATTTACAACCTAAAAGAGAACGATAACAGATTATTAGGTTTATTTTTTACAACATAAATAAACCTATAACAGAATGTTATTATTATGATATATATTAATATTATTATCATCTCATCATTTGTCTTTTCTTCTTCTTATTTTTTTATTTTTACTACATTATTAGTTGACTTTTTTGTAACCATAAATTCATTGATTAATATTAATATTTTATTTTATTTTATATTCTATCTGTCTGTCTATCTAATCAGACATTAACCTTCCCAGAATGTTGCAGGGATTGTTTATTTTATTTTGTATTTATTTTATATTTTGACAACTTAACTTATACAGAACATTCTGTAATGTTTATTTTTTAGGTTGTATTTCTATAATTCTAAAGTAACCTTCATAGAACATTGAAGGGAGTTATTTTTATGGCAACCTAAATATAACCTAGACAGAACATCCTCTAACGCTTATTACATTCTATTTTTTATAACCATAAACCAACCTTTCCAGAATGACAGAAGAAGCTATATATTTATAAATTGGGGCGATGTCTATTTAAGACCCCTGACCTGGAAGAATCTATTTCCTGCAAATATGTGATGAATATCACATAGGAACGTCCTGAACAGCCCTGCCAAGAAAAAGTGTTAGGATTTGTCAAAATCCATCAACAGTTCTTCAGGTTTTGACTCAGATAGAAATGGAATATGTCACTCTTTCCTACCAACCATTTTCAAGACATCCACCCATTAAATATGAATATTCAACATGTTAGACAGGATCGCTCTACTTAGGAACATCAAAATCCAACGCTGTTAGTGAAATACAACTTCATCTTTTTTATAGTTTGCAGGTTGATGACGACTCCACATCTCTCTGGTGATTTATTAGACGGCCAGCGTCGATATCTGAGTCCGTGCCCGCTGCCCTGGAGAGTTGCTTTTATGAGCGTGGCATCAGAAGATCGGAAATGCGATAAAAAAGGACAGACAAACGACGCAAACCCATGGCAGCTGCTTCAGTACGCTGGCTGCTCTGGAAAGAGAGGCGCTGAACTTGGCATCACTCCCTGTTTGTCTCGCTGAAATCCCACAGCCGCGCTCTTGTGTTCCCGTTCACTGCACAGTGTACTTAGCCATGGGAATTTTTCCCATTATCGGGAATATTCACTGGGGAAGCTCACACTGTTCTGCCATTCTGAGATAGACGAATCCCACAGAGCAGAATGAATGTCAGAACAGGGGTTGTTCATTGCGATTCAAATGAATGTGAAAACACATGCTCAAGTGCTAATGCTGTCTAGGTTTCCAATGTTCTGTACAGTTTTGCTCACTAAATTCACCCTTGTATTCCAGACGCTTTGTAAATCAGATCATGAGAATCATGAAACGATATTAGTGGCTCAGTGACTGATTCGTTAGATTGATTCAGCAAATGTCATTGAGTCATTGAATCAGTCTCGCAGTGTTTCTTTTCAGTCAGCATTTTACTTAGCATTTGATTTCTTATTACAAAATAGGTTATCTTTTTCTCTGTTTTGCACATCAGTTTGTGCGAATCTTAAAAAAGAATAATGACACTGATGGATTCATTGAGTGATTCGTTACATGATTCTACAAACTTGAATCATCCTAAGGAGTATATGATTCTTTTTGACCACCTCACATGGAGTCATTTGTTCATGAATCAGACTTTTCAGCCCGATCTCACGGCGATTCATACATATTTTACGAGGTGGCTAATTCGTACGAATTTGTACGACCTCAGTCATACAAATTCATACGATTTTTGCTAAATCGTTATGTATTTTACGAGTCGCACAATTCGTTTGAATTTGTACGAATGACCTACAGCAAACCCCGCTCCTAAACCTTTAGACAAATCGAACAAAATCGTACAAATGAGGTCGTACGAATTAGCCACCTCGTAAAATACGTATGAATTGGTCATGAGATAGCGTTGGACTTTTCTCATTTTGGGGTATGATGCTTTTCAATCAGTGCTTTGTTTACCAGTTTCCCACCTTTATAATTTATAACTTTACATTAATCCAGACTGCAAACTTACAACTCAGGTAAAACGATAGATCATATTTTAAAATATGATCTATCTATCTTTGTTTTGCAAGTCAGTTTATATGAAACATGAATAAGAATAATGACACATTCATTAGATTCATTAGAATCATTCAAACAAAGTAACTTGGGATGACATGATTCTTTTTGACCAGCAGTTCTAATGAATCATTTGTTCATGAATCAGACTTTAATGGTCTTGTGGTATGTTTCTTTAACAATTTCCTGCCTCTTTAACTCATTAGATTACATTAATTCAGACTACTAACTTTCAACTCAGCTAAAATGAGATTATTTTATTATGAAACATGATTTCTTCATCTTTGTTTTGCAAATCAGCTCATGCTAATCACCAAAGAGAATAATGACACTGACAGATTCAGTGATTGATTCGGTGGAATGATTTAAACCGACTAACTCGAATGTCCATTATTATTTTTGATCAAATGATTAAAAGAATCTGTTCACGTGAGTCATTTGTTCAAACTCAGGTAAAATAAGTTCTTTATTATAAAGTGTGATTTCTTTATCTTTGTTTTGCAAATCAGTTTGTGGGAATCATGAAAAGGAATAATATCACTGACAGATTCAGTGACTGATTTGTTAAAATGATTCAAATGGAAAACTTGGGAGGAACTGATTCTTTTTTTGACCTGAATTGATTAAAAGAAGCACCTCGCATGAGTCATTTGTGCATGAATCAGATTTGACTCATTTTGCAGTATGACTCTTTTCAGTCATTGTTTTATTTGGCATTTCCCTCTCCTTTTACCTCATTACTTTATTTCAGACTAAGGTAAAATGAGACCTTTATAATAAAATATGATTTCTTTATCTTTGTTTTGCAAATCAGTTTATGTGGATCATTAGAAAAGAGAGTGAAGCTGACAGATTCAGTGACTGATTCATTAGAACGATTGACCATTTTACAAATTCAACAATTCAATATGCATAATAAATTCAATCTGGAAAACAAAATTTAGATGAAAACGGAATATAAATTAGTTATACTGCACTAAAGTCAGTAAGATTTTGACAGTTTGTCATTTCCTGCTGTACTGTACCGTCAGATTAAACCGCTACACCATGAAAGGAAGTCCAAAATTTGAATCTTTCCGGCCTTTCGAGTTGAGTTAATGCGATTTAATTGATTTGTCAACTAATGTTAACTGACCAATTAGGATCTTCCAGAAGCATGTCACCAAATGGCAGGAGTCGCGGTAAATTGACATGGACAGGCCCTGCAGACACCAATTATAATTAAATCCCTCTTAGCCATGGGTTTCAATCCCAACACGCCTCGGAAAATACACAATGCATGCTGACAATGTATGCGGCATGAATCACCAAAGCGGACACAGCCTGTATATTCCCTATACAGCACGCCGAGAAATCTCGGAAATGTAATCCAGCCATTGTTTACGGCGCTCTTTGTCTTTTGTAAAATGCTGTTCCCCAATGCTAGCGTTCTACTGAGTCGAGATATTTTGAAGTGTGTTGGTATGTATCATTGTTAAACCACTGCAGGTCTCCGTCACTCATTTCAGTCCTGAAATATACCTATGGACAGTTTCATAACTCAAATTCCTGTTACTATAACATGAACCCTGTTGAAACCCGAATTCAAATGCCTTTATTCGTATGTACATGTGGCAGATGCTCGAATTTAAAGTGATGTACTGCACAGTTCATTCAAGCTCTACATTTGATCAGTATTTGCAGACACGTAACCCTGGCTTTGCAAACGCTGTGTGTTTCTGAGCTAATGTTGAGGGGGGAAAAACGGCAGAAATACTTGAAAGTTTATAAACTGTAAAATGTGTGAACCAGAGCTCTAGTTGGATTAATAATAATAATAATAATAATAATAATAATAATAATAAAAGTAAAATAATTGATTTGTTTAAAATCATCATCATTACATCATCTCCATCTTCATAATTGAATACGCAGAAATAAAAAATGTTTAGAATTTGTTTATTTTTTATTTAAATAAAAAATGACGATGTTGTTTTGGGCAGCTAACTGAAATAAATAAGTGAAAGCTGAAGTACTAAAATTAATCAATCGATACAAAAAAGTTAAGTAAAACAATCGCTTTATAAATACTAATATTATATAATATAATAATAATAATAAAATAATAATAATAATAAATGTCTTTTAATTTGCTAAAATAACATAAAAATGGTGCCATTGTCCAATTAACTGAAATCACAAACAAATAAATAATCAAAAATTAATGATTAAATGCTATGAATATAAAGTATAGTAAAATGAATTAATTGATTTAATAATAATACTAACCATGACTAATAATAATAATAAATAAATATTGATAAATAATACTATTATGACTAAAATAATAATAATTATTATTTCTATTATAATTATTATTACTAAATAAAATATTGTTGCTTTGGCAATTTACTGAAATAAGTTGAAGTTGAAGTACTAAAATAACAAAACTGTGGAATGTACAATAATGTGAATGTAAATGTAAGTACAACAACAACAATAATAAGAATAATTATTATTATTATTATCAGTTGTTATTACGTATTGGACACTGCTATATTGTGTATTGCTGTTGTATAAAAAAAGCAGTGTTTTTTTTTACAGTTAACGGTTAAGCACTTCAAGTCATGACTAAATAAATAACAATAATAATAATAATAATACATATTTAACATCTATAATGGTTACAGCTGCATTGGGATACAGGACTATTAGTCGTTTTAAAGGTGAGCTCAGGTAAAACTCTGCATGCTCTCAGCTCAGAGCTCACCTTAAATTTAAGAGCTGCTGACAGGACAAACTCAAAGAGATACAAGTGAAGAGATCCGATCAAGTAAAAGCAGGTTTAGTAGCAGGACTCTGCCATCTCTCAAGGCCAATACTGTTATTCACATCCATAAAGCCGGATGTCACTCTTCGCTGCTGGAGACGATCACTAACAGACTGCAGTGCCTGACCTGGATCTGATTCCTCATCTCGCACCGTCTGAAATGACCAGCGTAATCCAAGACAAACCGCAAGACGTAATCACTTTCTCAAAGAACTCCTGCTTTCATCCATGTTCACTCAAAGTATTGACCTGATGGGCTTTTACATTTAACAAATAGACAAAATAAAATGTACTGATTATATACCAACTAGGGTTGGGTACCGTTCACATTTTAACCGGTACGGTACCGGTATCGGTACCTGAATTTCGGTGCCGGTACCCAACGGTACCTTTCTTCGGTACTTTACTCTCTGTGTAATTACAAAAACATTTATTTCCGTGAAAAAATAAGTCCAAAAGTCTCAATTTCAACATTTTGAACAAAAGTGCCCTACAGACTTTTTCTTTCTTTCTTTTTTTCCCCCCAGAAATTCGTGTTTTAATTTTTCTGAAAATCAAATGAAGGCATTAAACATTTATTGTAAATCAAATGGAAATTAAATCATTTTATTGTTTTATAAATTATTGTTATAAAATGATGGACTTCATCTTTCAGTGACTTTCTATCTTTTTTATTTTACTCCAAAAATATCGACTCTGAGAAATAATTACTGGAGTAAATCCGTGACGACTCTAGTGACCCCATTCTCAACCTATTAAAAATGAAAACCCGTGTAATTGTGAATCATTTATCTACTATATATGTGTTCGGTGGTTGTGGCTTGTTTGTATCAGCTCTTTCCTCTGAAAATGCGAGGCTGCTTTATTTCTCCCAATACGGCAAAGCGGAGTGACCTACAAATGCTTGATTTGCGGCTTCCCAGCGCTGTTTTCTGTTCTTTCACAGCATAAATGTAAGACAAGTGAGTTTACATCAACATATTTCCTGATTCGTTCCAAACCGCAACGCTAAAGCCTAAATTTACGCATGTCGTCGCTCGGAGAACAGCGTTTTGATGAACAGCCTCTGGTAATTGGCTCTTTGGAGATTGTTGATGCCTCGTCTTTTCATCACGGCGCTTCAACAGCCATCAGAGACACTCAGAGAAATACATGTTTGAGATTCGAGACACTTCCTGTCATTAGGGGGTAATTTATGCTACATATGGAGAGCACTGTTTAAATCAAACAGCAAAACCACGACTGGCATCAAAATGCAATCAGACGCTCGGAAGCAGGTGGATTCACCGCTGAGATGATGGGTGCCGCAAACACTGATTTTAGTACTCAGGATTTAGTTTTTCTTTTCCAGATCAAAATATCTAAACACTCTTAAATCATCATCCTAATAATAATAATAATAATAATGCATTTTATTTAATGGCGCCTTTCAAAACACCCAAGGTCACCTCACAAGCAAGCAAAGATAAAAATAAATACAAAAATGTATTAAATCATAATACATTTACTTAATCAGAAAACAAGACTTTGCGTTTGTCCTTCTTTAGGTTTGTTTTTATGAACATGTGGGCAGATATTTGCTCTTGTTTTGAACTGAAACTTATTTCATTTTGATATATTTTTCAGAAAACAAGTTTTAATATCTTATCAAAGTTAAGTAAAAAAAAAAGAAAAGAAAACTATAAATGGGATAAGAAAAAAAATCACATTTTCCTTTTGAAACGTTCAGTGTAATCAAACTTTAATATCTTATCACAATTTAGTGAGCTTTTGGCTTGGGATAAGAGAAAACATCTGCCAAAAGTGTAAGAAAAATAATCTTGATATCAAAAGGATATGAATTATGATTTTTTTCTTAACTAAATTTTTCTTCTTACTTAATTCTGATGCATTTTACAGAAAACAAGAATTAATGAGATTTTGCTTAAACAGCGACAGCAACAATAACAAATCTGCCAAAAGAAATAAATTAAAAATGTATTAAACATGGTCAGAAAAATAACTAGAAAATAACAAGATTAGTTTTCTTAAACCATTAGCATTTTTTTTCCAGAAAACAAGAGATTAGAATGATCAAAATTAAGCAAGTTTTTGCTGAAAACAAAAAAAATATCTGCCAAAGAGATAAGAAAAGACTTAAATATATATATATATATATATAAGATATATATATATATATAATATATATATGTATATATATATAAAACAAAGTTGGCCATGTACATTTGTTGGTTTTAAACATAAATCCATTAACCTGGTTTGTTTGTGTTTTTATTTATTTATTTATTCTGCTTCATTTTTGTTGTTGTTGTTGTCGTTGAAGCAAAAATTCATATTTAATCAAATCTGATCAAACCAAATTTTTTCATTAAAACACGCAAACAACATGTTTCCTTTTTAAATAGTTTATTAAGGCAGATTTTGTTTCTGTTTTAAGCATGAACTTAATTTTGATACATTTTTTGCAGAAAACAAGACTCAAGTATCTTGAATGAAAATTTTGTTTTTTCTTAAAACAAGAAAAAAAAAACTACTAATTTAGTATGAAAAATAATCGAATTTTCCTTTGAATTAAGTTTCTTTTTCTGATCACGTTGCATGAACTCACTTAATTTAGATACATTTTTTTAGGTAAATCAGACTTAATATCTTATCAAAATTAAGTGAAAATAACTTAATGCCATTTGAATTAAGGTTTAAGGTCAGTTTCCTTCTCAAATAAATCTTGAGTTTAAGAATTACATTTAATTATAGTAAATCTTTATGTAAGAATGTTTCCAAATTTCTTCTGGAAAAAAAAAAGAATCAAAAATGCTAAGAATGTTTATTTATTTATGTACGTATGTATGTATGTATGTATGTACGTATGTATGTATGTACGTATGTATGTATGCATGTATGTATGTATGTATGTATGCATGCATTTATTTATTTATTTTCAGTGCCGTTTATAGTCCCTATTGATCTTCACTGCATTAAATACATACATAAAGCAATTGTCATACAGGTTGAAAACAACATCAAGGTGAGTAAAAGTTGAGAATTTCATTATTTTGGGGGTGAATTATCCACTTAATCTTCTTCCAATGGATCAAGGAGCAAGTGTTTGTGTAATGAATCTGTGAGGAACATAATCCAGCATATAAGCGCTATATAGTGTGAGATGGACGACTGACTGAGTTAATAAGCATATCTGTGTGATAGTAGTGAATTGAGGAGATTAAGCCCCAAAAATGAGAGCTAATCTGCTTCATGAATGAGGCTGGCGAACGAGCGACTGGATTTCACTTTACACACATTGATCTCGCTCTAATCCCTCAAAAAAGCCCATTTCCCACTGATCGTATCGCTGCGCTGCGGTCCGGTCCGGTCCGCACTGACATTTCTCTTATTTCAGGCTCTTCATGGTTGTGTTACGGTGAGCCTTGATCCAATTAATCTCAGCTATGGCTGGTTTCCACTCAGAAACACTAAAACAATGCTTACTGCTATCGGCTGACATTTAAAGTCATGGGAAATTGTAAAATTGCATGGACATGAACCTACAGAAAAAAGAAAACAAATGATGTTTCTGTATCTCTCTCTCTCTCTCTCTCTCTCTCTCTCTCTCTCTCTCTCATTCTCTCTTTTTAAAAAGCAATAATATGATGGAGACTATATGATTACATAAAGCAGGGAAAAACCAATGCTAAATGCTAATAAATAAGCAACTAATCATACAATCTTGCACAGTGACATTAGTGAAAATAAACAGAGCAGAAGAACCTTTTTTGTTGTTGATGTCAAAGGATCTGCATCCAATTGAATTCTATGCAAATTAATCAAATAAGTACATTTAATTAAAACAAAATAATTTCAATATTTGTATTTTAAGGCAATTTTGTTTACTTTAATACAATTATTAATTGCATTGCTGAGTTCACCACTTAAACATTTCTCCCAAATTTTTTTTATAAAGACCAAATTACAAGAATTGTGCTTAAATCATACTTCAATTCAATCAATAAATCAATTGATCATCTCCTATAAATATTTAAGTCGGTCAAAAATCACTTATAAGTTCAGTGAATCACATTTAATATAAATATGTAAGTATAATACATTGTTATTTATTTGCAATTAATACAAATTTAATTCAGTTCACAATTAAGTAATGTTACATACTTTCAAAGTATGTGTTTTAAAGTATGTGTAAAGTGTTATTTCCATAATTAAAAGTATGCTAAAGTGTACCATATGGGCAACTTACCACAATCTTTCAAACCCCACTTTGTTCGGTGCCAGAAAAATAAAGCTCTGATTAAATAAAGGATTATATATTTATATATTTGTTAGATTTTGCTCCTCTATTTGTGTCAGTAGCTAGTTTTTGTTGGTAACTTGTAGTGTAGATTCATACATAAAGGGTCAGTTCACCCAAAAAAGTAAAATGCTTGATCCAACACTTGTTCCAAACCTGTATGAATTTCTTTTTTCTGTTGAGCACAATAGAATATACTTTGTAGAATGTTGGCAACCCATCAGTTGACGGTAGCAATTGACTTCCATGGTATAGAAAATAATACTATGGAAGTCAATGGCTACCGGACAAACTATTCTTCAAAATATCTTATTTTAAAGACCAAAACTGATATAGGTTTGGAACAACACAAGGGTGAGTAAATACTGACAGAACTTTAGTTTTTGGTTAAAGTATCACTTTAAAAGAGCAGCTTGACTGTATTTGAACTACTTCAAATGATAAATGCTCGTAGCTTCAAAGTGTCTTCCTCATCACAGTTATAAAGTAAATCTAATTCTATTTTCTTATTGAAAAAAACTTGTGAATGGAGCTGTGCTTCATCAATAAAACGTCCACCGGCAGCTCTTTGTGTGAGGTTACGCCTAAAGGAGTGTGTGGGCTTTGAGGATATTAGACACCGGTCTCATAAAGAACTCTAGTTATTGCCCATCTTGGCACGTTACCCTGCTGACGGCACTCCAAGGATGAATGGCTAAAATCTATCAGTATTATGAATGACAAAATATTGATCTAGGTAATTATTTTTAAGTTAATTAATGTATATTCTCCGGCCAGAGCAATGGCCTGAAATACGACTTCATCCCAGGCCTGCTAAATCTAAAAATTACGTACGGACTGTCAGAACTTACAAGGTCAACCTTGAGATACGGGCTAAACTCTGGCAAGCTTGACTGATCCGGCCACGGTAGCTAACTCGCAACTTCAAGGTTGTAATTAAAATTGCAGGGCAATTCTACTTGCCGCTCGACGCTCTCCATCATACGGCCTTACGAAAAACTCAATATCCGCCGTATGAGCCGGCGCAAATCCAATAAGACGGCCCAACTCTTTCTCATTTGTGTATATTGGTAAGATGGCGTAACCAATCAAGATATCACATCGTCTTAGATGGCCTCGAGTAGCGTGTTATGTTGATTTGTGGCTTTGGGGGAAAGTTGTTTGTATGGGCCAGCAATTAATCTCTATTGAATATGTAACAAAGGCAAATCATTGCGAGGCTGCGGGCAGAGAAACTAAGATCTTTCATCATGCTCTTGTCTTGCATCTTAAGAGGTTGCGGCTCTGGTATCTTCATCACTACCGGCGCAAATTATCCTCTCAAAACTTTGTGATGCTCTGGCTTTGTTCGGTAATACACGGTCTACGTAGACTTTCCATTCGCCGTGCTGACCTAGAAAACAGTTGTGAGCTAACTGTGCCTCAACAAAGGCAATTTGTTACGACATAGTCTGTAGACTTTGTTCCAGTGTGTAAATTTACGTAGTTTGCAATGTCAGACATGATCATCACGTCAATCTATCTTCGTTGAGGCAGCTCGCATCAAGGTGCATGGGGTTATTTGATAGAAACGCAGAGTAGTGGTAGTTGATGAACAAGAGGGGAAGATTATATTTCTGTGAAATGAAATTAAAAGTGATTTATTGTAGCGAAGTTTGGTCTTTTTCTTAACGTTGATAACACTAATAAGTTAAGATATTAAAGGGATAGTTCAGACAAGAGTTTGAGTTTGTTTCTTCATCAGATTTGGAGAAATGTACACTCTAACAAATGCTGGGTTGTTTCAACCCAATGTTGGGTCAAATATGGAATAACCCAACTGTTGGGTTAAATTTTGGTTACATTTTTAAATTAACTTTTTAACCCAACAGTTGGGTTAGTCCATATTTGACCCAACATTGGGGTTGAAACAACCCAGCATTTTTTAGAGTGTAGCATTACATCACTTGCTCACCAATGGAGCCGCTGCAGTGAATGGGTGCCGTCAGAATGAGACTCCAAACAGCTGATAAAAACATCACAATAATGCACACCAGTTCATCAATTAACGTCTTGTGAAGCGAAAAGCTGCATGTCTGTATGAAACAAATCCATCATTAAGACTTGATCCAGTGAAAAAGTCGTCTTGTCTGAATAAGGGGAGAAATATGCACAGATCAAGCACCAGTCCATCAATTAACATCTTGTGAAGAGAAAAGCTGCATGTTTTTATGACATTTTAAAATGAATTCTGATCAAAATATAATCTAGTCCATAATCTACAATAATGCGATAATTCGTATTACAATAAATCCATCTCCTGTTGTTCTCTCACACCAATTAGTATTTTTTTTTGTAACAATGTGTATTTTTTTTAAAACACTTTTGGACTGTTTTTGCTTGTTAAAGGTGCATGATCTGCGCATATCTCTCCCCTTATTCAGACAAGACAACTTTTTCACTGGAATTATGGATTTGTTTCATACAAATACAGCTTTTCACTTCACAAGATGTTAACTAATAGACTGGAGTTGCGTGGATTACTTGTGGATTACTGTGATGTTTTTCTCAGCTGTTTGGACTCCATTCTGACGGCACCCATTCACTGCAGAGCATTCATTGGTGAGCAAGTGATGTAATGCTACATTTTGGGTGAACCATTCCATTAAATGTAATCTTAAGCAAAAGAATAGCCATGTTTTATACTGTACACTATAATATTGAGATTCTTTAACGTTTGGCATTTAAAATTACGTATTTGATTTTTATTTTATTTTGACAAAGTGGTATAGAATTTAGATAATTGTTCAGGATTGGAATATATTGTAGTTTCACGCTCAGGAAAAAAAAAGTAAATTTGAAGAGGCAAAAATCACAAAAAAGTAGCAAAAAAGTAACAAACAATCCATCTTAAAAAAAAGGTTTTTTTATGCCATCAACAATGTGAAAATGCATAAAAAAATAATAATTGTCGCAAAAGCATATGTAATTAAGCTGCCCATTTTTAAACAAAATGTTGTGTATATCACAAATTCTGTAACTTTCGCATCCCGCCAAAATTGTAAAATGTCGAGAATAATGACTGAAACTGGTCAGTTTCCATTCTCACAAACAGGCTTCCTTCACACGCAAATAAACCTCATTTTAAGATTCCCTGATTTTACAATTGTTGGCAATATTTTTTCACAATTAAAGTCATGCTATTATTTAAGGAAAACAGACAATGAATTGAATTTTATCCTTACAGTCCTAATGTACTGATTAATGTACTTTTTTTTTTACGTTGTTTGTGCCATTACCTAGTTTACAGGAGCTAAATGAATACAGAAAGAGCATGCAAATAAATAAACAGAAGTCACTCAACTTAAACAAGAGTCTGCGATTCCTGACGTTACAAATTATTATGGCTTTAGGCAATGAAACAAAATTGAGCAGATTTCAAACGTCAAGCAAATGAGTAGCAATGCAAGCGGTGCTCTTTACTCTTGTTATTCAGAAGCGTCTTTGTGTTACTTGGAAAAATTAACAATGTAGAGGAGACCACTGAAAAGATGATGATGAAATGTCCAATTTGCACACACAAATTTGATTTAGCCAGTTTTTTTTATGTAGCTGGCAAACTGATGGATGTCTTTATGGTGAAAAAGCTTTGTATATCATTCCGATTTCCAGTATCCATGACATTTTCTACATTCTCCATGAGTAATGTGACAAACACCCAATAATATTGCAGCAATTCAACTTCAGAACAGTCAGAACAGACAATGAACTGTAACAAAAATCCATATTTGTTTGACAAAACAAGAGCTAATTTTGCCTCTAGGAATGACTGATAACACAATTGCACATCCCGTCACCCAAGTTCGTCAAAATCTCAAAAGCTCACTCATTTGAATGGCAGGCATGTAACTGCAAGAAACCATTATCTTGAATTGTGTTCTTACTGTCTCGCATCTTAAGCCAGTGGAAAAATAATCAAAAGTCTCACTTCTGGGAATGTCACCTGACAAAAATGTAAATTACTAGAGCCTATTATATTTTAGGGAAGTCAAAGGTACTGGTACTTTGATACTAAGTTGATGGTATATTTAAAAAAATGCCACATAATAAGTGGTTTCAAAGATTACCAATTGAAAGTCATTTAAAAACCAACCATTTAAATCCAAACCTATTCTAATCAGTATTTTGGATTTGGCTCTCTGATAAAGCATCCCTCAGAGAGCCACTGTTTGTTTAGCAGATAGCGAGGGAAACGCACATTAATATTTCACCTGCATCCCTGAAAATCCTCCGGTGACAGTTGTAAAATCTCGCTGGATCCCATCCGTGAACAAGCTTTCTGTCAGCGAATCAACAAGGCTCACTTTGCTGCTGCTGCAATCCTTCAATAAAAGCATGTTTATATCATATGTCCACTTCACATTGTTTTTGTCTCGCAAGGAAGGTTTCTTAGTCATTTTAGGACACTCTCACATTCTCCTCAGGCATAAATGCAGCTCTTTTTATTGGCAGTTCTCAGTGTTGTTAAATGCCACGTAACTCTCTCAACTGTCCTCTACGGTTTCTAAAGCTTTCAATCTATTTCGCATTCTCAAAAGGTGTCTTCTGATACTTCAATGTCTTGCTACTAGGGATGTAACGATATTACCAATATCGTGATATCGCGATAGCAAAACTGTCTCGATATTATCGTGGTAACATGACAAAATGAAACAATAGGTCCTCCAGGCAAAAAGTGTAGTTTTTTCATATTCTAACAGAAAATGTCTTTAAAGTTGTGTTTTGGGCGATTATGCTTTGGCACATATATGTCAAACGATCTAAAACAGAAGGCAAAGCACAATATGCTTAATCCCTTCATCAAGTTTGTTTTTGCTGTGGGTTTCAAAGCAAAGCACACACATTGTTGAGGAAATCATGAAGGTCAAAAGAAACTGAGATTTTATATGAAAATATTCCAGGATGTTTCTCCATATAGTGGACTTCAATGGGAGCCCATCTTCGCTTTGTAAACAAACTGCCTTGCACCTACGTCACACATGACCTTTCCAACATGACTACGTAATGCGTGAGGTCGAGCTAGTGCAAGACGAGCATTTGTGGTTAAAAAGTATATACATTTTTATTGTTTTTTTAGAAAATAGCCAATCGTTTCTCTAGATAAGACCCTTATTCCTCAGCCCTTTGAAGCGCATTAAAACTGCAATTTGGACCTTCAACTCATTGGCTGCCAATGAAGTCCACTATATGGAGAAATATCCTGGAATGCTTTCCTTAAAAACCTTAATTTATTTTTGACTGAAGAAAGAAAGACATGAACATCTTGGATGACATGGGGGTGAGTAAATGATAGGGCTGCCCCCTAATAGTCGGCTAACCATTAGTCGACCAGAAGAGGTTTGGTTGACCAAAATTTTATTAGTCGCATAGTTGCAGAAAAAAAAAATTAATTTCCACAATGCGAAGTCACGCAGTCCGTGATGGATAGATTGTTAACGGCTGGTCTTTGTGGTAATACAGTACATCGGGCAGGACATCCAAATGCTCGCCTATCATCAGGGCCGGATTATCCATAGACGGGATTGGGCGAGTGCCCTGGGGAACCAGCCAATAGGGGGGTACCAAGTGATTAAGATAATGACTAGACATTTAAAATATTTTTCATGTTTTCTATATTATTTTGCTGGAAGAGATGCAGATACAAAATGAACAGTTAACAATACAGTATTTACAGAGAGAATATAAAATATAAAGAATTGGGATTGGGTCAGGTCACAGCGCATTTGCCCCCAGTCAGAGTCCCACCAATAATATTAAATTCAAAATGGATAGGCAGCACCAGCTTAGCAGTTGTGCGAAATGTAAATAAAAAAAAAATAGAGAAAATATCACGACACATAGCGACACATGGGGTTTGATACCAATACAGACTGTGATGGTGTTCATAAACATGCTGCGGCGCTCTCATCCACATATCCAGATGACCTGGACAAAGACTTTGGAGATTAACTTCAGTTCAAGAATTTCGTGTGGGAAGAATCGTTCACTAGAGGATATGCTGCAAAAATACGAAAAAAATGGGCTACAGAAAAGACTGTACTCGTTGCACTCAGGCTGTTCTTAACCTTGCCCGTTACCAACTGGAGGGCGGGAGATCCTTCTCTCAACTTAAAAGAGGGAAGAATGAACTCAGGACCACCATGAGACAGAAGCGTCTGTCAGCACTCTCCCTGCTGGCTATTAAATCCTAGAGCCCTGCATGGGCCTCAAATATGCACTAGCCAAGCCCTTATAGAAATGATCGGCCCGAGTCCGACCCCAGTCTGTCTTTTTTTCCCTTCTCCCAAAACAGCTTATACTACTGTTTCTGCTATTAAAAGTTCAGTTTTGTATGTAATGGCAAAGTTATTATTTTTCGTTTTGTTTAAAAAAAAAAGTACATTTAGAAAAAAGTTTGGAGCATTTTTTGTTCGTTAAATAACAATTTTTTTATTTTTTTAAGTAACGACCAAGCGGCCAGCGGCAGAGTGTTTTTTTAGTTGATTCATAGTCGTTGATGTATATTTATAAAAAAAATTATATATATATATATTTCTATAATATATATATATATATATAATATATATACAATTCAAGCATATGATACACAATGTTGAGTTTAAAACGGTAAACTAGAATAAGCAATATAGGCACACCAGTCATTGTGCGGAGAGTGGAAGCTGAAGCACGCTCCGCAGGAGATGGAGGCGCCAGCGCGATCACTTAGATAACAGTGGAAACAACTTAAAATACGCCGTCATGTGTGCTCAAAGTAATACATCATTCGCAACTGTAAAGGGTCTACTTTTATTAGTGTACACTCACAATAACAACAAAACAATGTGCTTTTGTAAAACAAAGAAAACAAACAGGATGCGCTTTGCCATCTCTGTCTGGAAAAGGAGTCGCTTCACAAAATTTGAACACAAAAACTCAGGGAATACAGGCCTCACAGGACATGAAAATATATCTACAGAAAGCTTTAATACGACTTTAAAAAATAATTCAAAATCGAAACAAACTCTTCATTAATCCGTAAAGATGCATTTCTTTCTGAAGGTGCGTCCAATGATGAGATGGCGAGTCAGTATCATCAATTTCATCTTTGCGACACTGACTCAGAAAACGCTAGTTTATTAGTAAATAATTCAAATATTTCCCACTGACTCATTCATGGTAATTACTTTTGCTGGGTTTTGTGGCAAGCTTTAACCTGTTGCGTGCAAGCACAGAACTCTTCCAGCTGCGCTGAAGGCACTTGCGCTCGCTGCTGCTGCTGGCGGATACACTAGACTGCTACGGGGGGTCGGGGGGATGGAGGGGGGCACTTCGACTGTGGTCACCCTAGGGCACTACACTGTGTCACTGGGGTCCTTTACCCCCCCTGCACTGTCATCGACCTCAAATATGGTTTATCATCTGAAATATGTAAGTATTAGAAACTTTACATGGCCGCTCAATCTAATGTTAACCTAGAGAAATATGCGCTGTTCAAGTGTCTGTGCGGAGTGTGGAAGCTGAACAGTAGCGTGGAGGCACCGGTGCGCTCACTTGCTCTTAAAATACTCTGTCATTTTTGATCATACAGATAAGAGTAATTAGGGATGCACGATATATCGGCCACCATATCGGTATCGGCCGATAAATTCTCATTTTTTCTGTTATCGGTATCGGCCTGATAAGAAAATTTGGCCGATAACTTAAAGCCGATAAATAATGCATTATTTACTTCAGAGACACTTCAGATGCGCGCTATTCGTTTGCAGCCTTTTGTGCAATTGCACGTTGTAATATTGTGTTTATTTGATTATCTGATTTATCTCATATAGAATGCGTTGGTTAAGTTAAAAGAGCGCTTCAGTTACCGGTGATTGTCTTTAGCTCAGCGCACGCAGCTCAAACAGCAGTGCACAACATTAATAACTATGATTGGGAATGTCGTGTATATAACATTCTAATGAGAACATTATTATAATAAAACGTTGTGCATTCTTTGGGTTTAGTTGCTGTGTTTCAGCGCGTTGTTATGGGAAGAGCGCATCCACAACAGGATCACACATTCTGAATATAGCACGCAATAACTGCATCATTTTATACATATATAAGTTGTAATATTATGTTAATGTTGTATTAATATTAATCTCAGGACGCATTTCCTTGAGTTAAATAAGCTGCAAGCAAAACACTTCAGTTTACCATGTTCATTCAGCTATTCAGCTTCAGCACGCGCAGCTCAACAGCTGCTATTTAAAACAGTGGTATTAATTTGTTACTTTTCAAAATCATTGATACATTATTAATAACAACCACTTGTATTTTTCTATTATTTTCATCAGCAGTATGGTTTAGTAATTAAAATCATTTATTTGTCCGTGCAGAGGCTATTCTGTTTTGTTGATCTGTGGCGCATTCATTTTGATTTTTTACACGTGTAATGATGTCCAGTGACTTTTTTGCATTATTTATGCATTATTTTATTTTTTTGTAAGACTTTTTTATGACTAAATTTTGTAATGGGAGAGTAAAAATATTTTTAAAAAGTACACCGTTCAAACTAGGCTCCTTATGTTGAAGTGTTTGGGATGTGGCTTTTAATGATGAGACCTTTTTTGTAATCAGGCTCTCAAAAAGTATATAACAATTTGGATATAGATTTATCGGCCAACATATCGGTTATCGGCTTTCAAAAATAAAGAATAATCGGTTATCGGTATCGAGCAAAATTTTCATATCGGTGCATCCCTAAGAGTAATACATCTTTTGAATCTGAGAAAGGTCTACTTTTATTTGTGTGCACTCAAAATAACAACAAAACGCGCTTTTGTAAAATAAAGAAAGCAAACATGATGCTCTTTCTGCCGTCTCTGTCTCTGTGAACTTGAGCGCGAAACTCAGTGTATATCTTTGCCTTACAGACACAGAAAAATATATCTATAGAGAGCAAAATGTCAACTTTCAAATAAACTAATTCAAATGGAAAACAAATATTCTCAGATTATGTAATCCATAACATGACTAAGGCGCGGAGATGACTAGTTAGTGTCGCCAACTTCTCTTAAAACTTCTCTTAAACCGAAAACAAAAAAGCACTAGTTTATCAATTAATTACTAAAATGTTAATGCAGCCTCCTTACTGTTTTTCCCTGACACATTCATAATCATTACTTCTACGCTGCTCTGTGGCAAGCTTTATGTGTGCACTTGAGCGCTTATTAGGCTTTGTAGGAATTAAAGGCTCATTATAATGATTTAAATAGTTTATTAATAAACGTGTGATTAGTCGACTAATGCTTAAAATGAACGAATACTAGTCGACCAGAAAAATCTTTAGTCAGCGGACAGCCCTAGTGAATGAAGTGAACTAATCCTTTAACATCCAGGGTCTTTATAGTCAAAAAGGTTATTTAGATTAAATATTCTTTATTCCCGGAAAATTCCATGTTTGGCTGGGAAGCGTTGTCTCATGAATAACTGAAAATTCCATGTTTGGCGGGGAAAGATTTAATGGAACCATAGATACAAAAGATTGTTTTTTTAAGAACTGTTCACTGAAAGGTTCCTTTAGAAACCAAAAATGGTTGGTTCTATAGCATCATTAAAGGTTCTTAATGGAACCATCGATACAAACAAAGAATCTGTATTTTTAAGAGTGTGGAAACTTTTCATTCCACAAAAGGTTCTATATAGAGGGGAAAAAAGTTCATTAGATTCAAAAAATGTTCTCCATACTAAGAAAAAAATGGTTATTTTAAGAACTGTTCACTGAAAAGTTCTTTGGGGAAACTAAAATGGTTCTTCTATGACATTACTGCAAAAATCCCCTTTATTTTTAAGAGGGTGGAGAGACATCGGCGGATATAACAGCAATCATGCTTGCATGTTACATGCTGCTTATGATTTTTTACCTAAACAAATTTCATTGACTAATCACCAGTGTCAACGCAGCCTTATGTGTATAGAAGATCAAAAACAGAGCCATAAGGAAGGAAGTGCTTTGTTGGCGCAGATGAAAGCCGACTGTGCTCTAGTTATTATTCTGTCATGCCAGGTTACGCCGTTTGTGCCCTTTCGACGGACATGTTTGTTATTTGAGCTCTGAGTGACGGGGAAGGGGTTGGACGACATTCTGAATTGCAAGTCTGAAGACTGGATGAACTGACGTAGGCAGTGATTTGTGTCATTCTCCCACTGTGCACCTCTTCGATCAGTTTGCGGTTGGTTTCTGAACCCCTCTGGCTCAGTCGCGGTAAGATTGTAACTACTAATCAGTCCCAAGATGGCCCTCGCTGCCTCAAACGGGCATTTGTTTTGAAGGTTCTCATCATTTTGAACCTTTTTTTTTGTCTGTTGACATTTGTCATTTTTTGTAATTTATCTCTGACAGCGTACAGGACCATTGCTGCCAATTTGGGGAAAGTAAGTCATTTTCAAACTTACAGTTTGACAAAACTGACCAAAAATGGAGGGATCCATCCACTCCTCCCAACTAGTGTTACTTGCTTTAACCAAGATAAAATGGATGTGCAAAAATGAAATATGGATTTCATTCAAATTTTCATATTTTTGCTAGCTGAACGTGAATTATATCTGGGTACTAGTAAAGTGAGCATTCGCTAACAAGGATCATATACACACAATGCTTTCTTGCATTTTGGAAAGATCAGCTGTTTTTAACTTGATATGCTCAAAAATTAAGATGCTAAAAAGTGACCATCTTAAAAGTAAAGGTCAAAAATTCCATGAAGAACATCCATGGATTTGGACCACAAAAACCACAAAAGGTTCTATATAGTTAAAAACAAGTTCTTTAGATTATTAAAATATTATTCATTCATTCTTTTAAGAACCATTCACTGAAAGGTTATTTGGGAAACCAAAAATGGTTCTTCAAAAGGGGGAAAATATTTGAGATATGAATCAATTTTGGTTCTCTAAAGAAATTTTAACAAACGTTATAATGGGTCTTACCAACTTTTTTTCACAACAAAGAACCATTTATGCAATGGAAAAGTTTCATAAATGATAAGGTCACAGGTGCCAATAATTATTATTTTTGAAAATAAAATAAGTTGTAGAAAAATATGAAGAATGTATATAAAAATCCTTGGAGAGTTTTGCGTTATTGTGGTTTTTCCACAGTTAAAGGGAATTTTACCTCAATTACATGATTAAGATCCCGGTAATGAGTAATATCATTTTTAATTGCATAGTTGCATAAAATATTAAGCCTGTTAGAATAGAATATATTGTATAAAATAATTTTTTTCATGTCTCACTGGCAAATAGCCGGATAAATCATTTTTATAGGTTATAAACTTTTTATTTTTCTTACATGATTGCTTACTCAAGATGCTCTCTGATAACAAATCTTATTTTCTAATTTTTTTAGCAAATTTACCAGTTTAAAGGGGTTTCGATATTTTACTGGGAAACAAGACAAAATGCTGATTAGAAAATAATTTTTTGCAGTGATCTTTTCACCGTCTCCCATCAAGGGCAACATTCCAAGCACATCCTGGCACTGAGCAGCATCTGACATTCACCTCTGCATCCCTTTCGTGTCATTCTCCCCTGACGCTGAGCTACTGGAAGCACTCCAGTTTTTTTCTCTGCTCCCTCCTCAGGACCTGTGACTCAGACACCATCTCCAAGGTCGGCCGGCTGCTGCTGTAAATCAGTCTTAACAATACAAGCAGTATAGAGAACAACACACGCCATAATCTCGAGTCATTGGCTTCCTGGGACGATCACAAAAAAATCGAGAACATTCGTCAGAAGATACATCCAAGCCTGATCATTTCCAGTTTCATTCTGAAGAATCAACAAGACAGTGTAGTGTTGAAAAGGAAAATGAAACGAATGTTAAAATAAAGTTACTTTGAGAATTTATTCTTTAATGACTAGTTTCTTTAGGCATAAATGATAACAATCTATATTTATAATTTGCTTTGCTTATTAGCCCACACCCAATTTTCTACAGTGCATTTTTATTTTGCAAATGTTGATATGTTGCATAGAAAATGCTGCACTAAGAGAATGAAAAAAAAAAGAAAAAAAGGGATTTAGGATTTATAAAAACGTAATAAAGTTCTAGAAAATGACATAAATAATAATAAGAAACAGTAAGTAACACATTGATTTAAACACTGATTTGGTTACTCTTTGTTCTGTTCGTCCGTTGTTTTTGTTACTATTGTTGAAATGGAAACTTTTCTGAAATTTTGTGAACATTTGTGAAACATTGTTAAATTTTGAAGTTAAAAAAGGACTTAAATTGTATTTTCTTGTAAAACCTACTCCAACAATATTTATTTATTTACTGTGTGGATAACACCAGGTTGCAAATATAATTTCTAACGTGTGGATAGATAGATAGATAGATAGATAGATAGATGTGTGGATAGATAGATAGATAGATAGATAGATAGATAGATAGATAGATAGATAGATAGATAGATATAGATATTTTGCACCAATTTCCTACATTTGGCATGGGAATGAAGGTTTATTCGTAAATTGTTTTTGTGGAATGCATTCTTTTTGTTCCAATTAAAGGACTCAAAATGTGTGTGTGTGTGTGTTTTTTTAACTAAACCTTTATTTATTTATTTTTATTAAATGTAGTTTAATATGAGCGCCATGTTTTTGAATGTCTTATGTTAAAAAAGTTACAAAATACATGAAATGCGAGTGCAACGGTCAAAAAAATGTCCATTTAGCATGTTTACACGAAATACCTTTCCATAACAAGCCACTTGTTTTGAGGAATCTTTCATGTCCGTACAACACATTAACTTCAGTCTGGTCTGATGAGATGTTGTGAGAATTCATACAAGATGAGTAAATTAATGGAGTTACAGACTGAAAGTTGATACTACTATGAACAATCCTAAGTATGAGCAATAATGTCTTAGCAAGCACCATTAATTATGTATGTTACTTTTATTGATACAAGATTACTACATATCCTGTTCTTAAATCAAATTGCTACACAGCCTATGCACACCTTCAATTTCATGCTCCAAATCTCAGTATGAATCACTGATATCTCATTCATTTTCAGCCCACAGTGTACAGTGTTTTCTGCAATGCGTGCTCTGCCCCATCCCGTTTAAATTACCCAATTACGTTTCACTTGGCAATCTCTTCTGAAATTCACACAAAAACATTCCCATGCATGTTTTCAGACATCTGTGTTAAGCTATCTGACATGGCTCAGTGCTTTTCAAAAGTGTTTGGGTCTCTCTGGACTGATCTGCTCAATGTTTTATTTTGTGTTTTGTCACTCTTGTTGCTTCAGCATAATAAACCAAAAAGGCGTAGACTAAAGACGGCACACAAAGGGGCAAAGCACAGCTTGGAAGTAGAAACATGGCTTTTAAGTTGAGAAGGAACCCCCCCCCCCGTTGACGCCTACCTCTCAACGTTTGCTCCCTCAGGCGCTCGGTGGCTTATTTACTTTGTATACGCTACGTTCACTCCCCAACTTTTGCCTTCTCTTTCAATTTTTAATGCTATAGACGATATGTGTTTCTCCTCCAGAGTGATGCAACTGCCTGTTCGCACAGGATGCATAACTGAAATTCCCCTCGTGTCAAAAATGCAGTTGACAAAAACACACAACCAACAAAGGAAGATTGTGGGAATTTGGGAAAGCATGAAAAGAACTGTGGTGCAGAAGATTTAGAGGCTAAGTTCTGTTTTGTTTGACTGTGCTGCAAAACAAGCAGGACATTTAAGAGCATGCAGAAGGCTCTGCCAACCGGTTGCATCAGCAGTGAAATGAATGGCCAAAAAGGTAAGAGCTAATCCTACTCCTACTTCTTGCCTTGCAGCAGATGAGATGAGCGCATGTTATATCACTTAATTAATATTCATGAGACCAGCTGATAAGGTTTAAAATGGGTGTCCTCCACTTTTTTTTTTTTTTTTAATGATTGACACCCCGCACCTTTGTGAAAAAGTCACACCTTTTAACATACTAAAAAAGAGTACATTAATTCATATTCTATTATCAGTGTTGGGCAAGTTACTTCCAAAATGTAATACATTATATATTACTAGTTACTGTCTTTTGAAAGTAATTAGTTACATTACAATATTACTGTCTCTGAATTGTAATGCGTTACAGTACTTTTGAATTACTTTCACCAAAATATTCACAGAAGTATTATAAAATGCCAAAATAGTTTATTACTGCTCATGCTCAGCCCAGTGGTAGGTCTATATAGCATGAAATATATGAAATCATATTTAGATACCGGTATGTAGGTCTACATTAATGTTACGTTGTAGTTTAGTTAAAAAAATATAAGCACAAATCGCATTATTACATTCATAAATAACACCGGTAAATAAAGCAAAATATTATCATGTACAAACAATAAACAGAACGGTTTCAGAAGAAAACAAGAATGAAAAATATAAGTTGCTAAACAAGCCAAAATGAATTAGGCTAATTCAATGCGAAACTGAAAGGAAACGGCGTTCTCGCGCAGCCTACCTCTCTTATTCAGCATTAATCCAATTAAATGTGTCTATATTTGCGATGTATTTGAATGCTAAACTATTATTTATTATGTAAACCAGGCTTACTTAACGTGCTTAAAAAACATCCTCGTCACATGAGCAAATGTGTGTTTGGCCCGAGCTCAGGCTGAACGGCACGGATTGTACTACGCAGTACGCACTATTAAACAGTGTATCTATATGTTTGGTTGACTGTATTTTATTCTGATAATGAACAGGTTGCAAAGTTTGCAATGCTGTATGTGTGTGCGTGAGGTGCTGGCGCGATCTAACAGCGGAAACAAACAACAAAAAAATACTCTGTTATTTTTGGTCATACAGATCATTCGAAATTGCAATTGTGTTTACTTTTATTTCTGTCATCTCGGTTTGCTTTCCGTGGACTTTCGCAGAGCGCCGCGTCACACAAATAGCCTATGAACCAAACTTTTCGATATCTCTGTCTTTTCCTTTCGTTTTGTTAATGTTAATTAGGCTATTTAAGTCAAATATTTTGCATATTCATTCATTTTATAGATAAACTATGATTTAATAAAAACAGATTTTGTTATTTTTAGTTAAACTTAATTTTTGTTGCTTGTCTGCGCTCGTCCGCCGCCTTTTTTTCTCTTCTCCGACCCCGCAGCTCTCTCCGATAGCTCAGTGTTAGTGGCACCAGTCCAGGTGTTTCCAGGTTTTACTCGTGCTATTTCTCCATGTTGAGAGTTTGGTGTCGCATATATTGCTAAGCATTCTTATCCTTTTTCTCCGATGAACTGAAAATAACAGGATGTGTCCATCTCACAAATGTAGATTCCGTCTCTGCAGTCATCTCAACCACTTAATTCCAGCAACAGGAAATAGATTAACTATTTTACCCGCGGAATTTTTTCTCTGGTGCTGTTTTGTGGTGTTAGTAAAACCACTTAATTTTGAGTTAAAATATGTTGTTGTAACTTGCGTTACTGAGATTGTAACGAGTAATAATTTGAATTAGTATTTGATTTGATTAGTAATGCGTTATATTACTGCGTTACAGCAAAAAGTAATATACTACTGTAATAGTATTACTTTTGTAAGGCGTTACTCCCCAGCACTGTATATATACTGTATATATATATTATATATATATAATATATATATATGACACGGACTCCTGAAACATATATGGCATGTCTTATGTATTTGTAAAATATTGTATATATTGGTAAAATATGTTAACTTTAAATTAAATATCAAATAACCGTTATTTACATTTTTAGTATCAACAGGTTCAAATTAATAATCAAATGCTTACATTGCTTTTATGTAGTCAACACATCAAAATAAGTGTATTCATTAAATTATACAGCAAATAGTATGTTACTTCATATGAAAATGTACAGTAATATGTAAAGTACACATTTGATTTGACTATATTACAAATTGCACTTTTAAGAAACTTTAAGTTCTTAATTTTAAGAGTCAATCATGAAAGTGTCTCTCTTTAACTCTTTCCCCGCCAGCATTTTTTTTTTTAAAGTTGCCAGTCACCGGCAGCGATTTTGATGATTTTCACTCAAATTTGATGGCCTCCAGTATATTTTTCTTTATGAATATTTGAATATGCAATACACCTAGATCAAGATCAGAGCCTCTACTTTTAAACAAAAAAAAAAAAAATCAGTTTTATTCTAGCTTAAAAACACAATTTTTTTACCAACACTTGAATATAGGTAGGTTTCAAAAAAATGCGTAATTTTGAGCAAAAAGGTGAGAAAATCACATTTTTATTAAAAAACTACATCTGGATAATATTCAGTATGATTATCAAAGCATAAATCCAGTAAATCGCTTCCATCAACACCTCCAAAGCTTGCACAGACATATACCACTTCCTGGATCAACATTTTACTCTGTAACATTATGCAGTTTTCATTTATATGCTGTCTATTGCTGATGATCGCATTATTTTTCATATGCATCTGTTTACATAAGAGATCACTTGTTTTTCCGTCCTGTTCACGTGTGTTTTTGTTCGTGAGGTTTTGTACTCGTTCAGAGGATGTGTAATAGCGCCCCCGAGTGTATAACCGTGAAAACACAAAAAGCCGTAATAACTCGTCTTTGGCGGGGAACCGTTTTCTTCTAAAAGACGAGATAACTCATCAATGGCGGGAGTTAAGAAGCATGTTATTTCTATATTTAATTAATATTACATTATCTGAAATACAATTTTTTAATACACGCTTTAGGTTCAAAGTACACTACAAGTGCACATTCAACAAAGTCATGTGTTTCTTTTTCACAAGGGTAGCTTTGTTTTTAAAAAAAAATATATTTGAAGTTTAAAATACCTCTAGCACCATTTTTTTAATTGTTATTACAAATGTCACACTGACAAATGTAAGTCTTCGCTATTTCAAACTTTGAGGACCCCTGGCCCGCTGTACTGGGCATTTCTGCAGAAACCAAAGCTGGAAATATAGAAACAGTCAGTAACTTTGCAACCACTGACAGCTGCCAAGAAGCTTCTTCGAAATCTCATCCATCAACTGAACGTATGAAGAAAAGGCCATCAGCACATCTGACACACGCGGTTCCCAACCATCCCGTCAGCGCCAAACCAAAAGACAGCTGTGGGTCACACTTCTGACCTTTCTTCTTCTCCCATTGAGCGCTTTGGTGACATTTTCCTTGCAATCCAAGCAAAAAACCATACTGATATATATAAAATTCATGTCAATCTGGAGTAAGGTCTCAAAACAACAGGGGAAATGTTTCTACAACATGAAATGGCATTTTGCAGACCAATTTACTTCCCCAAAGTGTCATCTTTCCAAATAAAATGGGCTTTTAAAGGAAAATGGTTATAGTGGGCAAATATTTATCCATCAGGAATTGGTTGTAATGTAAAAAGTTGGGCAGATGATTGAAGGGAAGGGCTCTAGAAAACCTTCACCAATGAACTGTTTACAATAACAGGAACCTGTATTAAAGTAAATAGGCTTAATTTTAATGTCATGTTGACCACAAAGTGCTACATGTGTAATTTTTCTTCCCAGTTTTAACCGAAAGTGAAGTCGATAAACATCCAAACACCCCATTCCTGCTAAACCAAAGGCTTGCCCGAACAAAACAAACCTCTGCAAAGCATAAGCTGGACATATGTTCTTAGTGCCTGCTTAATCTTGCCTTTGTGAGGTAAGACCTCAAGCAGTCTTTCAAGCAGCTCAGCCACCCTCGAGCGCTTCGAATTAATATTCCACCGGCCATATTTCCATTTGTTAGGGCACAAAATCTCTGACTACCCACACAGCTCGAGGGACTCCGAGAGAGCTGGAAAGGTCAAATCCCATACGTGAGAAGCAGCAATGAACACTTCACAATGAAAAATAAATAAATAAATCTACTAGACTGCTAAGAACTAATAATAGCAAATATATAATCCATTGTTGGAATACCGCAGCTTGAAAACTGTGAAAAACTTAACCTCTACCAATCCATGCATGACGAGAGCCTTTTGTTAGAGCAAACATAAAACTAAACACTGCAAAAATCTTGTTAATCAGCATTTTTTTGTGTGTTATTTTCCAGTACACTCTTAAAAATAAACGTGCTTCAAAAGGTTCTTCAAGCGATGCCATTGAAGAACCATTTTTGGTTCCACAAAGAACCATTCTGTCAAAGGTTCTTTAAAGAACCATCTCTTTCTTACCTTTTTGTAATCTGAAGAACCTTTCGCCACAAATAAGCTTTTGTCAAACAGAAAGGTTCTTCAGATGTTAAAGGTTCTTTATGGAACCATTTAGACAAAAAGGTTCTTCTATGGCATCGTGAAGCACCTTTATTTTTAAGTAAATGTATCTTGTTTTCAAGAATATATTTTGAATTAAGTTTAATGTCAGCAATTAATAGCTCCGTGTATTTGAACAGAACTACGTTTAATATTGTTTTAAAGCTGTTTAGATATTTTGTAATGGGAAAATACTGATTAAGAGAAAGCGTTTTTTTGCAATGCACAACCGTTTCAGCCTAGCACTTTAGCAGCACTTTTGTTACTTTTAATATGCCATTACAATTACGGCTCTGGAACAATAAATATCACCTTGAAAAGCACTGTTCCTTCCCGTCTCCCAGCATGCACCCTGACATCAGTGCCATTAGGAGCTCATAGATCTGTCCTTAAGAACGTCTGACAGGCTAATCTATTTTACAGCCTCTTTTACAGGTCTGTTCGGAGGGAATCCAACTGAGGAATCCACATCGCTTGATGAAGTGAAAGTTTAGAGACAAGAGCATTGCAAGTAAGAGGGGCACTCCGGCCATCCATTACCCAGTAATGGACTGAGAGAAAAGTGAGAACTGCTCTCTAATGGATGGAGGGGGCTGGTTTCCTGTTGGATCGCATCCATAAATTGAAGTGATTGGCTTTTGATGTCGTAGCGCGGACAGAGGGTCAATTTATACATATTCAGATCAACCACCTATCAATACTTTCAACATTTTACAACTACGAAGACAGTTACAGTGAAGAAGTCAAGAATGCATTTGAGCATGAATTTAAAATAAATCATATTTAATTTCATAATGCTAATGTTCTGTCAGGGCTTGGTGCTTGCTTTTTTTCCCAAGGGGCATGTGCTACTACGCTATTTTTTTTAATACTCTATTAAAAACTGTAGGGACAAAAATAAAATAAATCAATGTATTTTTCCCTAATAAAATGACTAAAGGAGACATTTAGAAGCAAAATGGTTTAATTTATTGCAATATGAAAATTACATTTTTAAATGTTTCTGCTTCAAACTGTGCAGTATCAAATAATTATGTGAATATAGGCCTAAAAATATTCAAATAAATATTAAATTTGCAAATGTAATGCTCACACTGTAAAGCCCCGGTTTGTCTTTGTGTGAACATTTTGTCATATTTACTCACAATTTTTAGTTTTGAGTGAACTACCCCTGTAATAATCCAATAAATTACTGATGAATACATGTTCCACCCTACATACTATCATACGTGTTTGACTATATCACATTATAGAAGTGTGTTCTTTATTTTTATTAAGCATATACTGTGTTCTGATAAGCCATATAATTGCTTGCATACTATATGCACTACCTGGTATTTGCATGCTGTTTACACAAATCCCCAGTGAAATCAATCCATCAATTTTGTATGAACTGTCGATGAGCATAAGCGCAGTGCAGTGCAAAGAGCGTTTCATTTGCTGACATGTTTTTTTAATTTCACAATAAAAAAAAAACACATGCACCAACGATAATGCATTAGTGATGGAACAAACAGCTTTGCATCTGTTTTAAACCATTCGTATTTGAAAAACAAGAACAACCATAAACATTTTTTTTCTAAAATAAAACATGTTGCATTAACATTGTGCACAACATCTCGATTCGCTAAACTTGGGGAAGGCTTGATCTCACGGGATTGTTGCCTTGTAAGCTAGCACAGAATACTAAAAGGAAATGTGGTCTCTTTAGCTGCTTCTGAATTATTCCGAGCTAATCTGTTTTGGACTGCGCCATTGCTCTTCAACGCTATTAATACTCAACTGAAACAACATGCTTTCAGTAAAAAAGCTTCAAATTGGGCTAAATTACTTGGTTTTCCCAAGCCAGAAAGCAGTCAGAGGATTTTAGAATGGAAACGACTTTGGTCAAAATGATTTTCAACACTGAACGCTAATGGTGTGTTCACACCAGACGCGAAGCGAATATGCACATCGCGTCACTCACTCTAGAATACTCGTGGGATGTTTTTCGTGTCACTCGCACGAATAAAAACAGAGCAATCAACCGTGGTGGCGATAACTACAATCGCTGTTTTGTACCTGTTGTCAAAAAGTCCCAAATACTATGGAAAGCCAAACGCAGACGTGTCTGGGTTCACAGCACCATCCAGAGGAGGATGAATAACGTTAGGATCCTGTATTAATGTGTGTGTTACATTTTACTACTGTATATATACACTGATATTACTATTATTTGTATTATTGATAGCAGCATCTCTGTAGCCATGCTAATAAAATACAACTACCACTACAGCTGATTTTAATTGTTTTCTATGCTCCAGACCTATATAATAACAGACAGCTGCAATAATGCTCTCTTCTATTGTCTGATTCAACTGGATGTGTCAAGAAGCTCTTCGCTGATTGGCTTGCGCGAGAACGCGTCATGCGAATTTTCTGCTCGAGTTGAAATTTTTGAACTTGCGCGGAAGACGCGATTGAGGCGAATATCTCACGTTCGCGCAAACGCGTCGCGCATTTCGCGTCATTCGCGTCGCCTGGCGCGAATTCAACCTCTATTCGCATCTTTGCATTGACTTTGTATGTAATCTACTCGCATGAATAATTACATTCGCATTTGGTGTGAATGCACTGTTAGCAACACTTTTGTAACACCAATGCTCTTTAGTCGTGGAAGCAAAGAAAAACATGTTTTAAAATACTTAGTCATCCGGCATTGATAGTTATAAAAATACAAGAGTTTAGGCTCATATTGGATTTCAAAAGGCTGGTTCTTGACAAAAAATGGTCTGTATACAAGAAGAAAATATATACCGCTTATAATTTAACTCTCATCTTCTCAAATCAACTACAGATTAATGAATTTGTGGATTAAAAGCAGATTGTGGAGGGGATAAAAGGCAACTGGCTACTGGGGAAACTCCCATGGCACATTGCTCATGTTTTAAAATTTCTGTTTGAGGAAGCCAGCGAGACTGAAGCTTGTCTTTGGGCCTCAGCTTGTGGTGTTAATGTAGGATTTGCGGTTTCTCTGTTCCAGCAGTGTATCTGGCTTTTAAAGTCGTGGACATCAGCCTGGGCTGTACTGTGTAACCTGCCGTTTAAAGCACTTCCCCAGGCCGCAGGTATTCCAGTATGCTGTGCAGCGTTCCTGAATACATTTGCAACTTCAATGAAAGGTGCCTGAGTAAAATGTGTTACGCCTCTTTAAACCCATGTCGGGTGGTTTGTTTTCGATGTGCGGCCCGTAGTTTCGTGTTCAAAGGGCTGGAGGTGGATTGGAGCCGTTAAGCTGTCTTGAAGATTTATCGTGAACAAACTATGTTGCATAATGAAGTCATGAGTTGATGATTAACACATTGACAATTCATGGGATAAATGAGGAGTATAACCCTACATGTTCCATCCTAATCGCTTTTTGTGAGGTGTATCGAACGTCAGTTTGAGTGACAAAAACATTTGGCTAAGCTAACATAAGCAGTAGGTTAATCACCTGCTCAGTTTCAAAACCTTTACTTACCTGCAACCACATAAGTGGCCAATTTGGAACGGTTTTCATGAGCAGAAACTTTATGCATCGTACAAAAAGCTCTCTTCCACCAAACTGAATAGGTGAGTCAACTCATAATAGATTTCAGTAGTTTTGTGTTAGCATGTTGCTAAGCTACAATGTGATGAAGAGTGCAACAGTAGATCTGCATTTCCATACCCTTCTGATTAAACAAATTGAAATATGCCCAATGGAAACATGTCAGTTTTGCAAAAACTCCCAAATATATAAAAGTGTTTACACTCCCATAGGTGGTTTTCAGGCAAGATTCGAAAAAGGGATAATTTTGCAAATGCGTTTTTTTTCCTCCCGCATTTACAGGTCACTTGACATACGTAAAAATCACATGATCATTCTTTAATGTACTATAACCTACATGGATGCTCACAAGTATAAGGGGATTTCCTTGCCATTAATGCTTGGATGACTCCTTATTTACATTGCACACATCTGTGGCGCATTATGGCTCCGACACAACCACCGGAGCTGAAAGCAGCCACTCTAGACAATGCTTTTGTTTATTCCAGCCACGCTGAGGCACGTTTTGGAAATTTCCCAAAAACAGCTCTCCACGCAATTTCACTAAAGTTACATGACTACATCTCCGAGGAGTAAAAATAATGGCTAGTGCGCTGGTTAAAATACATGTAAACCTCCCAACATCTGTCGCTATAACTTATCACGAGAGGGGAAAAAAAATCAGTTTTAGTCGCATAACATCAGTTAATGGAAACGGCGTCATTTTGCAATAGTATTTTTATCGACATTTATAAAATATCACAAAAGTTTCGCACAAATCTAAAAAAGGAAATGCAGCTAGTGCTTATCCACTTTTTCGATGTCCTTGGTTCCAGAACCAAACCAGCTGGCTATGGGGCATACCATATATTCTACTTTTATTGCAAAATATGCATGTATATAAATAGTTAAGCAGTTTGAGAGCAAAGGGAGCTGCTACTCTCTGATTGGAGGAGGTTTATTAGCAAAATCATAGGTAATGTAGTTTTTCACCAGGAATTCCACTGTTAAACATGGTTGTTAAAAACAACTTGGAATAATGTTGGCTGATGGCTTCAACAGAAGCATATGCCATCAGTGAACAACATCGTAGCCCACAGTAGGTCTGCCTTCTTTAAAAAAAAAAAAAATTCCCCTATGGAGAAAATTAATGGGATTTTTACTTCTAAAGCCTGACTACTGCACTTAATTCTTTTCACTCATTTTCTCATGATGGGATTTCCTTTTTACACAACACACATGCAAATCTACCTTTGAGTATCTTAGGGCAGCCAATCATTCTGCCTACTTTTTTTGCATCCTAACATGCTGCCTACGTAAATAGCTTAGTAGGTTTTGGAACGGAACTGCAGATGTTCTGCACCAAACATCTCGATACATAGATCTCATTACCATGATATAAAATGACTCATACCACGATATAAGATTTTGCTCATATTGCCAACCCCTACAGTGATGGCTTTCTACCATGGGAGAGCAGAAAGACAGTAATTTACAAGCTACAAGTGTCGAGAAAAAATAAAAATAAAACACACTCGCTGCACAAGCCCTGACCTGCGTCTGGTCAACGTTAATCATTAATCAACCGTTCAATTTATAACCATCAAACAAGCCCTTAACCGAACACTTATTGATCAGGGTGGAGCTCCTGTGACAATTTTGGCAAAGGTCGAGTCACACCTCATTAGCCCATCACTATTCGAGCCTCTGCTGTCTTTTTCAAAGATGCAATGGGGAAAAAATCAGTTCGTTCCCAGTGGATCCTTCTCTCTTTTTCAGGCATTTCAGCTTCCACTGGCTCACAAAACAGGGCATAGTGTCACAGAATTCCCTGCATGTACAATTTGTGGGCCACTAGTGCTGATGGGTGAAGGGTAGAGTTCTGGAAGGGGGATGAATAATGTATTGGCGAAAGACTTTGCTGTGTGAAAAGCTCTCGTTGATATGTTGGCGCCGTGTTCACCGCCTGAGAAGAACAGGGGGAGAGATATCTTAATAACAGCTTTCCCCATTCAACTCAAGACTCCACAGAGCACTAAATTGTTACCTAAGCCCAAGTCGAGTCTATGTGACTGACTAGCTAATAGCCATCTGCCTCTACTTTCCTTTGATCCAGTGCTATTATGAGACTTAATCCTGAAATCAACCAAGCATTTACAACCCAGAAACGAAGGGCAACTGTCTACAGATGCACTGAGGAACAGCGAGGTCTTTCCAGGGTCTAATTCACAGCAGTGCACTTTCATGTCCTAGTTTGCAACTCTCGGTGGTTTGTGGGAGATTGAGAGGAACCGAACCTACCACTTTCCAGGGAGAATTTAAGGCAAGACAACTGTGAAATTAAAGTGATGACCACTTCCACTGGGGATGACACTAATTGTTGAATTGATTCATTCCAAGCAGGGAACTTTTTCAATCTTGGTTCACTTAGTCCATCTCTTAAATGTAATCCAGGATAGTGACATCCACACTAATGAGTTCCCAAGTTAATTATTAAGCCAAATATTAACAAATATCGATCACATTTCATGAAGACATATCTGGGGGCAAAGAATAAAACTTGTCATTTAGAAACAATTAAGTTTCAAAGAGCTGGAGGCCACAAGCATTTATCACCAGGTGTTCAGGTTTTCCTAGATCCTGCGACTGAAGAGAAGAAAAAGTTAAGAAACTAGGATGTTTTTTTTCTGATATCTGAGATCCACAAAATTTTACTCCAGTGCACTTCAGGGATAGAAAACATGTCAGAGCTGCCTACGTTGACAGTGGTTTGGTATAATGATGTATTTCAGGGAGAAGGTATGGTTAATTTTATCATCTGGGCCTTGCAGAGGTATAAACAACATCAATAATTTTGCATTCAGATTTATTTGTTCTAAAATAAACCCAATAATGAATGCACTGCTATTCTTGTAACGATCTTGGATCATTTTAAGCTGCTCGTAACATTACAAATGACCCCGCAGATGTTTAATTCACATCTAAAAGAATACGATACCACAATTCATGCTACCAGAAGTGACAGTGTAGCACCAACACTTAAATGTACACCCACTTCATTAATGTTTAGTCCACAGTCTCAATTTCAGTCAACACTTTCACTATTGTAGTCATTATGTGACAGCGGTCTTGCCAAATGAGATGCTGCTCTTCCTGGATGGCATATTTACACTGATACAGCCAGAGATAATTACTCTGTTCGAAACATAGAGAGCTGCTTCACTGCCTACATAGGCAGCTGCCTAGTAAGGTGACAGATTTGGAACACTCTCCATATGCAGTATCTTTGCGTGGCAGATTTGTTCCGGGAGTTCAAACAGAATAGTATGGCGCTAGCAACGCCAAGATAATGGGTTTGACTTCCAAGGAATGCATCAACTGATAAAAATGTTAATGCAAATGTAAGTTGCTTTGGATAAAAGCATCTTCCAAATGCATAAATGTAACTGAGATTGATTCCACTAGAGTTTGTCATTAGCATGTTGCTAAGCTAATAGTGTGATAGCACAAAAATATATAACATAAGTTGCAGTCTAGGCATATTGTTAAACAGAACATTTGTTTATTTCAGAACGACCCAATCTGGGATGTCTCAAAAGCACTGAAATGATACAAACACACTGCCATTTTGAAGTCACTGATTGATAAATGACTTCAAGCAGAATCCTATCATCTCCAGAGCCTCTGCATGTTCACTTTGCCTATAATCCATAATACTGATGAAAACATTGTCTGTGACACCGCAGTTGAAGGATCAATGGTTCTGACCCGATTCTTCTGAGTCTGGACAGCTGCAAGTGATCGTTTTCACAGCTGCAATTTGGATTATCCTGCTAAGCCTTCAAAGGAATTTGAAGACGTAGACGATGATGACAGAGAGATTCAAATAGCCCAGTTTCTTTCCCTTTACTCCCTGAGCTGATCTAAAATGTGCAAGAAAGTAGGAATCACAACTAAAATCAAAGCAGTTGTCTTACCTAACGCTGGCATCAGGAACTTCCAGAATAGGATCCGTAATGATCTCATTACATATTGTTAAAAATGCAGTGGACACTGGCTAATTAGCTGTATTTGCAAGACGTTTACTATTAGTGATGTACTAAAATGACAATTCTAGAACCTGCAATAAAGGGCTGTGGATAAGGGGGCGTGCGTGGGGGGTGGGGTTATGTTAGCCTCTCAGTGCCTGTATAATGCATTGGGCAGACAGGTGAATAGTACAGTCACGTTCACTGTCTGAATTTCTCTATGTGCATGTCTCAGCTGTAAACGCTGTCTCGTACCTAGCTCCTGCACCTAGCAATGTCATAGCAACCACACAGAATACCCTAGCAGCCACATAGCAACATGATAATAATAACTATTCAGAATACCTTAGTAACCTCATAGCAACACCCTGCAGCTAACAATGGCTTAGCAACCACCCAGAACACCCCAGCAGCCACATTTCAAAATGTAAAAAAAAAAAAAAAAAAGGACTAAAATACCTTATCAACTGTACAGCAACATCCTAAAAATCATTCAGTACAACTAGCACTTTCTAAAATTATAAAATGGCTTAGCAACCACCCAGAACTCTTTAGCAACCTCATAGCAAAATGTTTACAACCACTCAGAACATCTTAGCAACCTCAATGAAACACCCTTGCAGCTAGCAATCGTAGCAACCACCCAGAACTCCCAAGCAACCACAAAGTAAAATATTAACAACCACTCAAAACATCTTAGCAACTTTATAGCAACATCCTGACAATCACTTAGCAAAAACCCATTACACCTTAGAAATTGAACAGCAACATCCTAAAAACCACTCAAAACACAACACCCTGCAGCAAGCAATATCTTCGCAACCACTCAGAATATTACAGAAACTGCAAAGTGATTTGTTAACAACCACTAAGAGCAGCAACATCCTAACAACCATTCACGACACCTTAACAACTGCACATCAACATCCTAACCAGGGCTGTGCACAGACATTTTGAGGGGCACTGGCCCAAACCAAAAAAGGGGCACTAAGGGGGTGGGTGCTTGTTAATACAAATTAGGGCTGTGCGATATTGAAGAAAAATGCGATGTGCGATAACTTGTTAAAAAATGCGATATTCGATATGCGATACGATATTGCTTAAAGTGTGTAAAATCAATTTCAATTATATTTTAAAATATTTAAAAAGTATATAACCAATTTGTTTCACATTCTTTCTAGGAAAAGAAAGAATCACTACAACTTCTGAAAGTAACCAGCAGGTTTTAGCTATTACAGAATAAAGTAATCCCTGGTCACAAATCAGAAAATGTAATTTTAACATCAATGTGAATGACAAAAAAATTAATACTAATTTTATATCATTGTGACTTTGCTTTCCATGCACTTTAAGTACTTTTTCATATACCACAGCAAAAACTATAGTCTGAGAAATTTAAAACATGATTAAAGACAAGTGAACAGTCAATAAAAAAAAGAAAGAAAAAGAAAAAAAAAGAAATACACAAGTTACAAGCATAGATAAAATAAACAGTAGTATTCAGATACAGAAATTTAATAATTAAGTGTAAAATAACACTGCATAGTGTTCATTGTATGAATTAAATTTAGATTAATCTTTGTTATAGCCGTTTTTTTTTTTAACATTAGTGACATATTCAGCAGCAAGTATTTATAGCCGCTGTCCCTTTAAATCCGACTGCACAGATCCAGTATAATAATACACATCCGATTTATTTCTCAGCTGTTTACATTCATTTAAAACATAACCGACTGCGTTTATGAGAATGATCATTAAGACGGGTACTATTGACATAATTCTGTGTGTATGTGTCTGTTCAAACATAAGGAGGAGATGCGAAAGACGAATCAACTCGGTGTTCGCACGCCGTCTGAAACGCGTCTCTGTGTGTGTGAGTCAGACAGCAAGACGAGACGCAAAGAGTTGTTTTCTGCAACTTATTGCACTTAACTCTTTTTAATGTCAAGCAATTCTCTGCTATATGCGTAGAACTAAAACTTTGAACTTTTGCAACGTTTTGATTTAAGTAGCCTATTATTAAAATGATTCAGATATCGCACGCCCTTGCGATATGCATATTGCGATATTTACATTTGCGATATTTCGATAATTTCGATATATCGTGCAGCCCTAATACAAATTATCCAGTTGTTACAAATAATTAAAAGATAACACACTCTGTAATCATTTCAGCCTTTATTGTAGATGTTTTGATAAGAGTGGGCTCTCCCTCACTCTCGGGACCTGCTTCTGCCTCACCTTTAATGGAAGTAGGGGAGAGTGGGGTAAGTTGACCCACCCTCTGTTTCTTGGCAACTGTACACTTTTACTGTCATGTGACCATGTATTTTGGAACTACCCATCATTTCTGCCAGACTGTGAAAACACATTGGGGGAATGGAAGGCACCCATTTACTTAAAAAAAATTTTTTTTGCTTGTAAAAGTAAACTTTTAGCATAACAGATGTAATGGTTGTTACATCAAAGCAAATGTATCCAGGTCTAAAAATATTTATGATACATATAGGTGATTTAGCAACATACAAAACCATGCAAACCATTTAGCTAAATATCACAAATATTATAGCTCAATTATAAACTGGTATTTTAATGTGATGTTACTGGTTTAGTTGATCATATATACATATTATTTGTAGTTTATTTGATAGGGACAGTGTACAAGTGCACCACATACTTCTCTGATAAGAACCAGAAAATGCTTTCCATCGCATTATAATCAGATATATCTTCCCACCTGTAGTCCCTAATGTCCTATGTTTAGTCTGTTTTTAGGAAGGCTACAACTTTGGTGTTCAACATATTGACTGTAAATATGACTGTAAAAGGAAATTATTAAATTTGTTTTTAAATTATTATTTATTTCACATGGGTTTGAATCAGATTTGGTGCATCTTACCCACTGACTCGACTCGGGTCAACACCCCTAACCCGGGGCAAACTGAGCCATGGGAACACTTTTTTATAAGAAGCATATTTTTTTCAGAACCCTTTGTCATAGATACATTCTGATCATTTAAAATGATAGAAAACATCCTGAAATTACTTTAGATACTTTCATTGCACTTCTGCGTCATTTCCCTTATCTTGAGGACCACATAAGTAAAAAAAATGGCTAATCTTACCCCACTCTCCCCTATAAGTATTAGACATTTAATTTAATATTTTACAGCATAAATCTATATTATATACTAATAAACAACTAATTTAGAAAATGTATACTATTTTTTTTAACTATTTATAGGCCTACTATTAATATGGTTTTAAGAAAATATTATATGTTATAGATTACTAGTATCAAGACAAGTGATTATAATGGGAAATACACTTCAAACTGCTAAATATTCTATATGATGATTTACCTGCTGGCTTGCTGGAGCTATTAATTCATATTTGCAATGTTGAACTGTCTTTAGCAGCCTCCCTTCACTTTCTCTCTCTCCGCTCTCACTGTCTTTTTTTATTTTTTTGTCTACAAAGTGTGTCAAGTTGACAACAGCAACTTTTGTGTTATTTATATTAGATCTGATATCTGACCGGGTACAATAATTTGATTAGACATTCTAATTCTAAGAACGGATATATTGTTATTAGCACTTTTCAGCAGACCGAGAGCAAATCATTAGCCTACCGACAGAAGTACAAAAACATACTACCATATTACTGAATCATCCACTGACTGTAATTTGGACTGTAATACCTGTTAATGCAACGAGCTTCAGGAACTGTGGTCTCCACTCTCCAGAGAGCGGCACACAGACTGATGCTGCGGAGCGGGCAGGAAACACGGAGTGGATTAGCGGATCTTCAGCGGAGCGGTAACAGACCGGTTTGAGCTGTGGTGATGGTGGGGGGATTGGTGAGAGGGGCACCTCAGCCAATGAGGGCAGAGGGGCAGTGGCTCTAGCCAACGGGCCACCCCCCTATGCACGGCCCTGATCCTAACAATAACTCAGAACACCTTAAAGGGGTCATATGATGCTATATGCACTTTTACAAGTTGTTTGAACTGAAATGTGTGTTGGCAGTATGTGTACACAACCACCCTAAAATGATAAAAATCTACCCAGTGTGTTTTTTTTTTAATCTGCTCAAATATTTTCCCCTTTCTCAAATCGAGCCGATCTCAGTCACACAGACAGGCACCTCCCATGATAGTTTGATTGAGAGTAGCGTTTCAGGACAGACTAGACTGGCGTCTTACCTTAGACCCGCCCTGAGTGAGCTGTCATCATCAGTCCGCCATTGTTTCACCACCGGAGCAGACATAGACAAGAATGACACCTAAGCGATTGAGGTGTTCTGTTGTTGGATGTAATAATGAACATAGCAGTCGTCATTTACTCTTGACATCTGAGCTGCTGAAGACGCAGTGCATTACGTTTGTTTTTGAGGGGAATGCTCCCCCGATCTACATAAATGCTCGCGTGAATCATTCGTGATCTAGCTTCATCTACAGAAGAAGTGAGTGTAAGGTTTTTTTTTATGAATCTTTGCAAATCGCCTTTTTTAATAATGTGCTAATTATCAAGTTTCAAGATGAATGTGGCTAAAGTAAACAGTCTCTCTGAGAGATCGTAAGAGAGGGGCGGGGTCAGCAGAGCTCATTAACATTTAAAGGAAAATGCTACAAAATGGCGTGCTCTGTAAATAGCTGTTTTTGACAGGGTTTTTTACACTACCATTGAGAAATTTGAACCAAACTATGTTATAGACTTTTCATTAAGACCCTAAAGAATCATATCAACTTGTGGAAAATGTGCATCCTATGATCCCTTTAACAACCTCAGCTGCACCTTGCAATGCCTCACAAACCACCCAGAACCCTGTAGCAACCACTTAGCAACATACTAACAACCACTCAGAACTTCTTAACAACCATAAAACAACACCCTTCAGCTAGCAATGCCCTAGCAACCACTCAGAAAATCTTAGAAACTGCACAGTAATATTTTAACAACCACTCAGAGCAGCGACATCTGTTTTTCGTGTTTTAGCTCACCAAATAAAACTTTTATTTATAGTAGAAGATTTCCTGTTACACCTCTACAATCTCTGAGAGCTTGATTACATCCAAACCACAAAAAGCCATTTGACAAACAAACTCTCATTTAATATGAATCAATCCGTTTTCTCCTTGGCTGCCCTCATCTCAGGTATGAGTGTGTTTATTTGGGTAAGACCATCTGAACACTCTAATTACTCTAAACCAAATCACATCCTCGGCAGGATCTGTTGAAATGTTGATGAGATATCAGACAACACTTAAAGTCACTTCACTGCAGTATTAAAGACAGGTTAGCCCTTGGGATGTCCTGAATTTTATTGGATGCACACAAAATCTATGGACAAAATCTAGATGACGTTAAGTACAAGATGATGTGCAAAATGTGAAAACGTGTGATCAGTCAAGTCAGCTGTGAAAAAGCTATAAAAACTAGAAATGATTGTGAAAATATTGGTACACTATCATTATTCCAAAGCTAAGAACATTTAAAAACACAAAAGACTAAAAAGTGCTCTCTTTTGTTTCCTAAAAGAGGTAAAATGATAGTAATGTAATTTCAATATTCTGGAAAATGACAAAATTAATCTGCATAAAATCTGTAATAAGCTTTCAACATAAAAAAAAATCCTAAAGTTATTAACAATGCATTAGCATACACCCAAAATCCAATAGCAAAATGCCAACAACCACTCAGAATATCCTAGCAACAACATAATTCCTTAGAAACTGCACATTGGTGTGCTAACAACACTCAGAGTATCTTAGCAATCTTATGACAACACCCTGCAGCTAGAAATGCCTTAGCAACCACCAACAACACCCTAGAAACCACAAAGTAAACAGAACACCTTAGCAACTGCACTAGCAACCACTCATAACATCTTAACCATCGTTTAACAACACTCTGCTGCTAGCAATGCATTAGCAACAATCCACAACTTCCTAGAAACCAAATGTTAACAATCAAGCAGAATACTTTAGCAACTGCACAGCAACATCCTAACAACCACTCAGAAGACCTAACAATCTTATAGTAACACCCTGCAGCTAGCATTATCTTAGCGACTCCTCACAACTCCTTATGCCGAGTTCACACTGCCAGATTTTTCACTGGCTGACAGGTTTTGCGAAATTGCCGACAAATGCCCGAAATCGGAGGCAAATCGGTGCTCGTTCACACGAGTGACAATCACGCAGTGTGAATTATCAAAGACGCGATCTGAGGGAATCGCCGACACGTCGCCGACGGCTGTGAAATATGTGCCATGCTAAATATCTGGAACTGTCGGCAATTCACAATCACGCTGTGAGAAATGAGTTCTGACTGAAAAACACATTGGCGATGACCTACAGCCAATGAGAGACCAAGATACAGGGCAGCGGGAAGTTCGGGGAGGAGTTATATGAAACGTAGTTTGCGGGCCAGTGTTGCCAAATCCGCGATTGCCGCCGGTTGTTTTTTATGTCAACAGGTTGAAGCAACCCCAATAACGTGATATTTAGGCCCTGGAATGTGAATTGTACCAGCAGAACCCTGCCAAAAAAAAAATTATTTTACCCCCCCAAATGTGATTTTTACTGGGGGACCCCCTTGAAAGCAATTGGGCTATTTTCAGGCTAGTTTTGAGTAGTAATTGGGTGGGTTTTGTAGCGAAAACCTGGCAAACCTGCACCAGACAGAGCTGTCGGCGATTCTTCCTATTGTGAAGTCATGCAATGTGAAACCCCCTGTCGCCGATCCATCGTGCAATATGAAAACAGCAGCAACTGAATGCTACCCCAGATAGTCACGCAGTGTGAAAACAACGGCGATCCGACGAGTTTGAAAATCGTGCAGTGTGAACTCGGCATTAGCAAACACATATCAAAATGTATATAAAAAACAATCGCACAGAACACCCTAACAAATGCACTTCAGTGCATTGACAACCACTCAGAACAACTTAGCAACTGCAAAGCAAGATCTTAAGAAACACTCAGAACATTTTAATCTTGTAACACACCCTGCTTCTAGAAATGCCTTAGTAATCATCCACAACACCCTAGCAACCACATAGCGAAATGCTAAGGATCAGACAGAACACCTTAACAACTGTGCATCAGTGCACTCAGAACAACATATCAGCTGAAAAGCAAGATCCTAACAACCACTCAGAACATCTTAGCAATCTTATAAAAACACCCTGCAGCTAGCAATGCCTTAGCAACTACCAGAACTCCCTAGCAACCACTCAGAACAAAAAAAGCATTCAAAACCCATTTTAATTCCATAATGTAAAAGTTTAATCTAAAATGATATTCAACAAGGAACACCTTAGCAACTACGCATCAGTGTGCTAACAACCACTCAGAACAACTTAGCAACTTTAAAGTAATATCCTAGCAATACTCTATTAAAAAGAAAATCTCGTAACAACCTCCTGCAGCTAGAAATGCCTTAGCAACCACCCAGACCTCCCTTACTACCACGGCAATTTTATAAATCACACAGAACCCCTTATTAAGTCAATGCAAAGACGAGAATAGATGTGTATTCACACCGGGCGATATACGCCTCAATCGCATCTTCCGTGCAAGTTGAAAAATCCGCACGACACCTTGTCACACAAGCCAATCAGCGAAGAACTTATTGACATTTGTATCAGAAAATAGAAGAGAGCATTACATGATGCAATGTTTTTATTCAAGTGACTGACACAAAAACATCCCGCAAGTAATCTAGAGCGATAACGCAAATCGAATATTCTATTTACGTTTGGAGTGCACACACTTTTAGCAACTATGCAATGCGTTAACTGCCACTCAAAACAACTTGTACCCTGCAGCTATCATTGCTTTAGCAACCACCCAGAACTCCCTAGCAACTACTCAACTAAATAAATAAAAAAAAATTTGAAAAAGCATTTCCAACCCATTTTAAGTCCAAAATGCACCATTTTTCAAACTAAAATGATATTCAACAATGAAAAAGGGCGGGGTTTAATTTTATTAATCTTCATTGATTTGTATTCCGTCAGACCTAAAACAACAAACTGGATCCTAACCAGTCAGGTTTTAGGAGCGGCCATTCAACTGAGACTGCGCTACTGTCAGTCACGGAAGCCTTGCGGATTGCAAAAGCTGATTCCAAATCGTCAGTTCTTATTCTGCTGGATCTTTCTGCTGCTTTTGACACTGTCAATCATCAGATCCTCCTGTCTGCCCTCTCTTCACTGGGCATCACAGGGATTCCACTTTGCTGGTTTGAATCTTATCTCACTGGTAGGTCTTTCAGGGTGTCTTGGGGAGGGGAGGTATCCAAAGCACATCAACTTGTCACTGGGGTTCCTCAGGGATCAGTTCTTGGACCCCTCCTCTTCTCCATATACACAACATCACTGGGTCCCATCATACAGGCACATGGCTTCTCCTACCATTGCTATGCTGATGACACACAGCTCTATCTTTCATTTCAACCAGATGATCTAACGGTAGCTGCACGGATCTCAGGCTTCCTGGCAGACATCTCGGCATGGATGAAAGATTATCACTTACAGCTCAACTTGGCAAAGACTGAGCTTCTCGTCTTCCTTGTCACTCCAACTCTACAGCATGATTTCAGCATTCAGCTAGGTTCTTCTACAATTACCCCCATCAACTTCGGTCAGAAATCTTGGTGTAACTTTTGATAACCAGCTGACCTTCAAATACCACATTGCAAAGACCGCTCGATCTTGCAGGTTTGCATTGCACAACATCAGAAAGATCAGGCCCTTTCTAACGGAGCATGCTGCACAACTTCTTGTCCAGGCCCTTGTCATTTCTAGGCTGGACTACTGCAATTCTCTTCTGGCTGGACTTCCATCAAGCACAATCAAACCTCTACAAATGATTCAGAGTGCAGCGGCACGACTGGTCTTCAATGAGCACAAAAGTGCCCATGTTACACCTCTCTTTATCTCTTGCACTGGCTACCGGTTGCGGCCCGAATCAAGTTCAAGACATTGATGCTTGCATATAGAACAGCCACAGACTCAGCACCCGCCTACTTCCACTCACTGCTACGAATCTACATCCCCTTCAGAAGTCTGAGATCTGCTAGTGGGCGACGCCTCATGGTACCATCACAGAAAGGCTCAATATCACTTTCCAGAACATTCTCGTTCATCACTCCTGGCTGGTGGAACGATCTTCCACCCCTATCGGAATGCTGAATTCCCGACAATTTCAGCGACAGCTGCAACTCATCTCTTTCGAAGCTACGACTTGACTTTGATAAAAAAAAAAAAAAAAAATCTCTTTTTTTATTCCTTCCCTTTTCTAGCTTGTACTTATTTGAACAATGTCTAAGAACTTGGTATTACAACCACTTCATGTGTCTTTTTGCCTCTTTAAGAAGAATCGCTTTATGTATCCCCCAATTGTTAGTCGCTTTGGATAAAAGCGTCTGCTAAATGACTAAATGTAAATGTAAAATGTAAATGTAAATGTATTCATGATTAGTCTTTCAAACAGCTGTCCATTTCTTACATGAAGACTGCGGCAATGTTTCCTTAATGTATTTCATGAAAACAAAAAACAGACCACCGCAACCCTCAATACAGCATCCCGAGGGCATTCAACATGCATCTTTTTGGAAATGCTCTCAGGTGCATCTTCTCCTCTAGTGGACAGAAGTTCAGTGAGCATGTTTAATTAGAATTAAATGTAGCACGTTAAAGTCTTAATGTCAGTGGTTATGGACATGCATACAAACATACTGTAGCTGAGGATAATGAAGTCAAAGACATTCCACATCACACAGCGCTGGGTTCTCAACCATATGAAAAAGCATTTCCATCGTCTCCCACAGGATAAGCGCTGTGCCACTTGTGCGCCAGAGCAATAAGAGTGATAAACAGTGCAAACTGCCACTCATACAAGATAATCAAATACGCAAATTGGGATCATTAATAACTGTCTCCTCTCTTCAAATCCTGAGTGGACTGTAAATCGCTTCATAAATAAAAATTAATGAACAAGCTGGAGTGGTTGGCAAATCTGGCATGCGAAGAGAAGATGATAAATACCTGAAGGTAGGTGTGGACGTAGGTTTTTCGTTTGGTTTAATTTCAAAATAAAGACTGCAAAAATACTCTTGATAAAAGACTTGTGAATAAGCGAGAAATTTTGCTAACCTGAACTCCACCGCACTGACAGAAGATATATATTCCACCTCACTGCTAAATTGGACAGTAAGCCCAATTAACAGAATTCGCTGAGTGCTGAAAAGCCTCTGTGAATCCAGAGAGAATCCATATGAGAGCTGCTACAACATAAAGATAGTTACTCACATATTTCTATATGACATTTTGGATTTTGAATTTAAAATTCTTATTTCTGTCGGGACCACTATCGTCAAAGATTACAATTAGCATACATTTTAGGTTGGGTTTGGTATGGTTCTGTTCTGGGCAAAAACCTCCCTGCCATCCATGCAGCCTGTCATGAATGAGCAGGGAGAGCAGCAATAATAACCCCCCCAGGGTTAACAGAACAGAACAAGGCAGATATCATTAATATACTCAATGATATTTAAGTGTAACACTTTATTCAAGATAAAGGAGTCTGATTAGCAAGGAATATCAGAAAGCTAAGTCCTGACTGTGGCGAAAGGAGGAGCTGGGGGTGGAGGAGGGTAATTTGCTCCTGAGCAAGTGAAAAAGCTGCTGAATAATTCTGAGTAGAGCTTATATAGGAATGCCGCGATAGGTGTCGTATTCCTATAGGTAGATGTGATCAGCTGAGAATCAGCTGATGCAAGCTTGACTCACGTGACCTGCCAGAACTAACGCTTAAGCTTAATTTGACATAGCAGGTTATAATACTGTTTCTTCTGTTGTGTTCCATGAATGAGGCTCAATGTCCCTATCAGTAAATGTACAGTAAAAGAACATTCATTATCCGCCTAAATTTGTGGCCATAAAGCAACCACAGTGAAAGACTCTGCCAAACAGCTCTGAGCACTGTTGTTTTTGCCAACATACTGACCTCTGCGCCAAAGTCTCCTTGGGAAGCCCTTAGCACATATCATAAGAATTCTTTCCCCCTCTAGCTCTTGAAAAATCTGTGCTTTTTTTTTTTTTTTAAATAATTATGCGATACATTTAGCCAAAACATTACAACATGCTTAATCTCCCCTCCAACTCTATCTCACAGGAATATGAAGGTATTTATTGAGGTGTCGATTTTGTATGAATTTGCACAATGTGAATTGTATGGAGCTCCACACATGACATGCAGGAAAAAAATATATATTGTGCCCACAGATAGAATTAATTCTCTGTGAGGTGTAGGCATACTATACAAAATCTAATGATGAACCGTGCAAATTAGCCACCAATTTGCCAAAATGTAAAATAGTTACAAATTGCTATGAGATTGTGTTGTGCTTTCCTAAAGTCAAAAATGGCATCTATTTTCCTTCTATAATGCGATGTATTTCAGTATAAATAGAACATTAAATATATAAAAAACATGGTGGGATTGTATTTATTTTTTCCATCTGAAATTGACTGGATCATGAAAGGTTTAAAAAAATAAGGATGAAGTCGAAAAAGAGGACTTTTGAATAACTGACAAAACATTCTGAATCAAGCTGAACGACTCAAGCTGACGAATCATTCACAATAAAACTAGCAATTTTTATATTATATATTGCATTTGGTCAATTTTCAGTTTTGTACACATAGGTGTATTTATCAATTTGTTAATACAACTGATTTCAAAAAAGTCGGTTGAATTGTTTTATGGAACCACTTCAATGTTTTTTGGTTTGATGAGTCTTTAAGGTAACCAAACTCATTATGAAATTAATCTTGGTGCAATGATTCTGTGAGATGAAGAACCGCTTGGGCTGTTTCATTTCATTACAGATCCTGCCAAACAGCCATGAGCAAAGACTGATTTTGTGGACCAGTTCAATAGATTCATTAAACAATGCAACAAATGGTTTGTTTACAAATTGACCGTCCCTACAAGACTTCTCACACTTTTCTTAAGGAGCATGAAACAATCATGAGGTTATTTTGTTGACATACCATAGGCCCCATTAAGCAACCCCAATTACTCATCATGTCAGGTTACACCTTACCATCTAATTTGTGTCCTAAAAGTCAGGCTCCAGTAATTGGCTTCACTCACTAATGAGGGAGACATCTGGAATTAATCTTCTTTCCTTGGGGCACATCACACTTTGTTTTGCAAGACATTTGTGTGAAAAGTGTCTCAGAGACACAACATCCCCGCCGTTAAGAGACAATTGTGTTATTTACATATTCATTTATTTGAGAGGTGAGCTACTTGTTGGGGGAAACACTGGGAATTGTTGGTTTGAAGCCATCTCATGCAATCAACTTTGTATAGTAGAGATGAATGAGCAAAGCAATCCAAACATTGCTTGTTTTTAAAAATATAATCTGTAAACACTGACGAAACTGACAGGTTGTTATTAGTACAACCAAAATAAGTATTAACAAACAACACTTCTGTTTACTTATGCAGAGACTGCTTTGAGTTTTTCAGGACTTTATCTTCAAAGACTTTGTTTATTGTTTTGTCAGACTCACCCGCTTCTCTGGAAATCTGCATGAAGGCCTCGACTCCTTTCTCGCCGTAGCTTCCCTCCGAGGCCACTGTAGACACGTAGTTCCACCGCATCAGTTTCACTATGTCCACCATGGCTTGCGCCTGGAAGGAGTCGGGAGGTACGACGCGAGAGAAGAAATCGTATCGGCGGTCATCGCTCAGCTCTGGAGCGGTGGAGGCGTAGCTGATCTGCGGAATCTGAAACAAGGCGAAAAGAAGGCGGTTAGATTCACTGTCGCTGCGGTTGATAAACGGAGTTGGCCCAATTTTTATTTCCGTCAGCTCTTATAAAGGAAAATGATGCAATATTTCCCACCGTTATTCCGTATTGAATGTCAATTACTCAAACTTTCATAGGCAATTGTATCTGCCGGCTGTCTTTTTGACACGGTCATAATATGAATGCTGGTCTACTGTGGGTTTTTGCAATTAAACTTATATAAAATGGAAACTGAGACAAGGCTGCACTGATTTTGGATCTCTCTCTACTGACGCAAGTGATTCTTACATAAATGGGCTAATGTAACTATTGAATTTTTTCCTCAAACCTTAATTTTATTGAACAGAATGTATTTTTTCTTAAATGTATGGTTGTTGAGTGTCACTGTAATTTGTGTGTTCAATGTTGCGCTGGGTTGAAATTTTTGGTTGTAAAAAAGTTGGTAACACTTTTACTTGTAGTCTTTATGTATAATGCACATATTATAGAAAATTGTGGTTACAATTATTTACGAAAAGATATAATGGATTACTTTAACATATATTATGAATATCATTCAAAAGTAATTGTAAACACAGTTAAAAATGTATAATAAAACTTGCAGATTCCTTGTTACATGTGAAATTGGCTGTTTGTTACGTGTTTTAATGCATTATACTTTCTAAAGGTGTAACAATGAATAAATAAATGCATTATAATAAATTATATATAATCAATATAAAGAAAGGGAGAACTGCAAAGGTGCATTACAGCAAAATTAATGCATTAACAATACTTTTATAATGCATTATATGTAAAGGCTAGTGTCACCAAAAAGTTTACTTAACATAACACATGACAAAATAAATTTTCACATACAATATAAAATATAAATATAAAAATGCATTTTAAACCCATTTACATTGATGCAAAAATTAGACCTGTTATCTCAATGTTAAGAAGACTCAGAATTATTAAAAATTTTGAATATTCTTGACAACAATGATTAAAATGATGATTCTTCCAGTTGAAGAAAAAAATAATAGCAGCAATTACATTAATACTGAAACATATTGAATACAATCAAAATACAGTATCTATATGCATTTTTAGTAATGTCACCCAGCCCTAATTGTGCCTGACTATATGGTAAAGCATAAAGACCAATCCGCTGCAGTTTGGCATATGCATAATACAAATTTGGTGTTTGGCAGATATCAGAAACAAACAGAAATAGACTTTCACATCACCCACCAGCTGTCGGTGCAAGCCGCAGCACCACATTTATCATCTTGGACAAGCTGCATAATATACTCATTGTTTTTTCAGTTATGTAATGAAACAGCAAGTGCCACATTTAAGTCGTTCACCTCAGAAGAGGTCATGCTGAGAATATACACAAACACTAAAACGATCACTTAACACCATTTAGCATAAAATCGCACCGATTCTACTCCCATGTCCTCCTAATATACAGTCAAGGATGACTTCAACTATGAAATTTGATGATTCAACCTCTCGAAAATGATGAACTATCTCCTGGAACAAAGCTTGTTATGAAGTTATGAAAATGTCCTTGGCTGAGGCAACAGACCCCAGATGATCATCAATGACGGCCAACAACATTCGGGCTATTTTCCAGTGTGTTCAATACCCACTTGCTTTGAGTCAAATTTCAGAATTAAGGGGGACCTGGATATGTAAATGTCTTCACACAATTTAAGATAAGCTAATCTTCAGCAGCCCTCGCTAGCAAGCTAACAATATCCCGTATTATCCACCAAAGCCCAGGCATGTTTTCTATTTTCTGACAGATGCTTTGTCACGTCTTCTGCGTTAGAAGTCTTGCACTCAAATTCTGAGCAATTCACACTTATATTATCAAGGCATGCAAAAGAACGCTGTGCCCAGGCTTCATGTGACATTTTTCTCTGTTTACTCAGTAAACACAGTAAAGTAACCTTGAAATGACCCTCAAAAGGCTAGTGAACAAAAATAAAATGTTATGTTCTTTTCAAGTACATATCTGGGGAAAAACACATCAACATACCAATATGAAAGACTTTATGGGAAAGTCAATGGGACACTTGGAGAGAAAAAAAAAAACAGACCTGGAACTGGTGAGTGAATTGAGAAAATAAACTGGCCATGAATAATGATTACGGATCATGGAACTGTATTAAATATGCTAATATTCAGTTAAATCAGCTACTAGTAGTACTATATAGCTACTAGTACACACAAACACCATCCTAAAGGTCAACGCTCCAGTGGACGTCTAAGAAATTCAACATATCCTTTGAAAACTTCTAAATGAGTTTGACTTAACTTGCGCTCAGGGTTTTCTTTGCAATTATCTTCATGCTTTTTCTCCATTTGACACAGGTCTGGGATTACTTGATCTTTGACCAAGTCGGGCCAGATGAATTCTTCTCAAAGTTAATTCCCTCCTCTGAAGAGGGCTTCCTGCTCGACAGCCAACAAACTTTAGCCAAACGCTGTTTTTTTCAATTAGCCTTTTGATCTTGCTTGATTTAATGGTGAGCTAAGCTTTTCCATTAAATAATTTGGCAAGTAGGAAAATATATAAGGACAGAAACATGGGGGTGGACGTGAGAACTGTGCGCTTTTGAGAAAAAAACACCAGCGTATTTAGTGATACATAAGATGAAAACACAACAGTAACGATCATGTTGCATTGAAAACAGAATCCCTTATTATTGCATTGAAAGCTCTGTGCTGTATTGAACAATGTGTTTTCCTAAAAACTACTTTGCAAGCTGTCAGTTTCTTTGCTAATTCTTTCTCCTGGCATGCAACTATATTGGCTCTCGCAGCGCGAATGCAATTTTTTGGAAATCTCAGAATCTTTTGGAAAGAAAAGGGGGAACAAAGCATATTTATGCACTGAATATTAAACTTTAATTATGTTATTGCAATGAAGAAACAAAATACAGCAGGAGAAGGACAAGGAATTATGGGGAAAGAGAGAAGGAATGGAAGCTAAAAATGTGATGAGGTTGGTTCAAACTTTTATATATATTATATAAGTTGTGGAAATATATTAGTTAAAAGATGTGGGGAAACCTTTAATAAACCTGCATTTACCAAAAATATGACTTCCTGTCAGACACCCTGAGACACTTTCATGAAACCAACTCACAAACTTCACAAACAACTTCTTAATTGTATTTTTCCTAAAGGTAATGATACAGCTTTCAGTTTTTGCAGAGTTATCACTTCAGCTAATAATAAAGTTTCATAGTTAAAGCATGAGTCAGTCAGAAAGCGACTATATACATATGACAGTTTTTGTTTGTTATATGGAAGACATTTTTGCACTACCTTCACCAGCTGAAGCAATTACAAGTTGCCTCTTTCAACTCAAGTCAAGGTCCTGAAGCAAGAAGTCATCATTCAAACGGTTCAATTCAAACATGGTTTATTTCGCCTACAGCAAGCTTTGACTATCCGCACCTTGAGGAGTCTGAAGGAACAGATCTCATAGCCCCAAAATGGGATCAGCTTGAAGTGAGGCCTAAAGTTCCCTTTCAAGAACCCTTCCAAGTTCCTCCATCTTTCTTTCACAGTCTTGTCTCTCACAGACACACAAATAATATCAAGGCCCTGGATCATTGCCTTAGCCCTTGTAAGCTGTCAACTGTGTATTTATGTGTCTGTGTGGATGACAGGAAGGGCCGTGATGAACATTGTCCGGCTTAGGGATGGCGCCCCATTATCGGACTCCATTATCTTGTCTATCAGTGTGACTGATCTGAAGGTGGCGGATACTGTGTCCACAGAATCCAGGGGCCTGTCTTGTGTCAAGTCAGGAGGTGTAAGAATAAGGTGTCCAGTCGGGCTATCCATCAGGTGAAGGTGTCTTTTATTCAGCCACACAAACAGAGCCCGAAGAATATCATGGTATCTTGTGGCCTTCTCGTTCTGAAGTGATTACTGGTGTCACTGTAAAAATTGGTGCCTAAAGCTGGATTGCCAGTGTGACGATAAGATAATTCTGGGACTGAGAAACTTGGAGGCATGTTTAACTAATGCATTTTGCTTCAATTGTCCCTCCCAAACGAGGAAAAAAGACAGGGCCAAGATTGCACATTCTGTTTACTCAATTTATGCCAAAGCAGGTTTGCGTTTACAAAATCCATTTTGTTTTCAAGACACTTGTGTCTTATTATTGCACCTAAATAGCTTCATACCATCTTGCGCCTCACACTCTGTGCTTATCTTCTGGTGTGATTCTCCTTTCTAAATTATGATCAAACCCCTCAGAAAGTACTCAGTCCATAAATAAAGGTGCTGCGCTATCTGTATTTGAAGAACCATATTGAGAGTAGCTTCTTCAAATAAATGTCTGGACCAAGCCACCAGAAGCTAAGCAGCATCTCTCTTCACACCATAATAGTCTCTTTTTATTTAGTATTGCTATCACTTTTATCTATAGCTTCCTTGCGAGCTAGTAAACACCTCTCCAGGGTTGTCACACATCCAAACACACATCCTCATAAGTCAACATTTGGCGTTCAAAACAACCTGAAGGGTTTTTTTTTTCCGCCTGCCAGTGCTTAATGCGGTCATGACCCTGGGGTCCTCTGCCTGGCCAAAGACAGATGAGTTTCAGGATAATAGATCTGCCTTATGAACGCTGGCGGGCATTTTTTGCATCCACTCGAAAGGTCAGGTGTGTTGACAGCGCTCATAAAAAGAAACAGATGAGGTATTTGACAATGGACTGACCCGGCATTGATTGGAGGTGGAGTGCCTCTACCTGAGTGAAATGGAGAATCACTGCAGACCGAGCCTACAGAATTGGACGTGTGACATGGTGAATGGCATTTCCAGTGACATTTTCTCCACCTCCATTTTCCACCCAACATGAGCAGAACTGGTGACATTAACTTTTATGGTGGTTGAGAACTTTTGGAGTAACACCATTAGAAGGGTGAATTTGTAACATGATATAGATCAAGATGAGATTGTCATTTTGTTCCAAACTTGTGACTTTCTTCCGGTGAGTATGAAAGAACAATGGTCAATTTGTTTGTCATTTTGACAAATGGTCACGTTAGTCTTTTCCATTCAACAAAAGGCCGTTAAGTTCCAAAAAGGTCAAAAAGTCAACTTGTGCACAGTATTTCAAGTCTTATGAAGCTTATGGAAACTTTGTGTGAGGAACAGACCAGAATTTGGACCATAATTCACTGGAATATATGTGCAAGAAACAGACAAGAAATTCATCCATAATTCACTGGAACAATGTACACAAACCATTGCTGAATCAACCAAGCAAGTGAAAATTAATTTCATATCAACGACTTTAATTGAGCTTTTTTACAGCTTGACAGGATATATACTTTCACTGTATAGAAAAAGAGTAGCATGAACATTCTTCAGAACTTCTAATTTTATATTCAGTGGAATAATTTATACTGGTTGGAATGACTTGAGGTTGAGTAAATGGTTTTGGGATTGAGTAAATGTTTATTATCTACTTCTAGTAACACAATGGCATTAATCGACCTGATGGTGTTTGTTGACATCACACGGCATGTTGTTGACCGTGTCATTAACATTGAACTAGCACCCAAAGTAATTACACAGTTAACCACCTCTTTCACTTCCACGCAAGGAATCTACCAACTGGCCTGAGGCCGACAAACAGACCCCACTGAAAACCGGGGATTACCTGCATATGCCTGAACTTTAATCGCAGGGCTCTGCATTCCCAAGCCAGCTCAACTCTTGACCCTTAATTAGAAGGACTAGATAAATCACAGAGAAAAACTTGGGCTTCTAAAGGCTGGGGGGAGAGAACAGCCTTGACCATCATGTATCGCAGCTGTGCCTCGTGACTCAGGTCTCTGACAAACGTGTATGTCAACAAATCCTTGATTATAACAACGTATGTAAGTACCATGCCACATGCTGGCATATCTAATGTTCTAGTATGTGACATAAGGACCCCTGAGTCAAGCTGGGGAAATCAAATTAATATGCGCCGTGTGCCGCTGATGTGAAGTTCATTTGCCTGGTTCTTTGTGGCGGCAGATTTTAATCACTCTGACCCGCTGCATGGAGGTGCAGCAAATCACTGATTTCATTACAAGTGCCCATTCTTCCACGCCTGCTGCTGATTGTTGGCTGAAAGAATAGCAGCACAGTTTAAATTCCTTGACACGTTTTATACGCCATGGACAATGGCACATGGCATTCCCTGGGGTGAAGTAGAGGGGAGCGAAACATAATGTCAATAATCACTACAGTGAAAATAATTTAGCTAAAGAATGCTTAGAGCAGACATTCAGTCGGCACTCTGGAATACCTAAAGAATTTATTTTCCCGCCTTTGCTAATGTTAACGTTGTTGCACTAACTCTCTTACAGGGAGTTAATCCTACAAAGTGCACTCGAATGGCATGATTCATCACATGAGTGTACTGTCATGGAGTAGATTATTCCTGTTTAATCAGGTAGTTTAATTCGTCTGTTCTACACGACTCGGGAAACCAGCGAAGAGATCCACAAGTAAATTTGAAGAAAACCGTCATTGTTTAACAGCATCCTAAAGAAAAATCCTTTGTCTCACCAACAGAATGACTAAAAGAGTGTCTCACCCCCTACATCTCATAATAAGGAGTTCACTGTGGATGTGGATATCGAACGGTGCCGCAGGGGAAAAAGCTTAGCAATTAGGTCAACAAGAAAGGCATGAATCTTTCCCTAATTAAAGGCTGCATTACAATAGGCTACAACAGTGCTACTGTATGTGTTTTTGTCAAGTAAGCAATGTGCCATAAGATATGTTAGCCGTTTTGCTAACTTTCACACAACTTGGCCAGACTTAGCTTCCTCTCCAAAAAAATACATTAAAGACATGGAAAATCCACTATCAGCAAAACCCGAACGCTCAAAATGACTGACGCCTCAAAGTCCTCTGATTGGCTAAACAATAGCACCTAGAGAATAGACCCACTTTTGCTGGGTACAGAGGTTTAGGGTTGTCCGGGGATTTGTTGTGGTTTTTCAGAACAAACTATCTGGCCATGGTACGGTTAGTATAAGAGCATTTAGCATTACTATTATAAAATAATAATAATAATAATAAATAAACTCATTTTAAATGCTCCTTAAAGTAAGGATAATATGCTGGTTATGTAGTTATATACTGGATACTCTTAACTACAGCAGCAAGTTCTTGCATTTTGTGACAATTGGATCATGAAAAGCCTCCAGCCAGACTAGCCTACAAAACCTCAAAAAAACGTTCACTCTCAAACATCAAAGATTCCCACTGCTAGAAACCAAAACCACATAAACTGAGCAAACTCCATACACTATATCCTAATACCACTGCTGAGCCCTACACAAACACGTTTAGATCCTACTGCATGAGGAAAAAATCCTCATTTCCCACTAAAACATTGTTTACTAGCTCACGGCATTTGCTTACAGTGAGCTAATTCAATTTCCACAGTATATCCTGGTATTAATTATGGATTTATTTTTCAATTAGGAAGCATGATTAGTCACAGTTCATTGACACTTTAGAAAAAATAAGGATAAATTGTGCATGGTAGGTAGCAAATTATAAAATATTTTTTTGGTACAACAACATTGAAAATGTTTTGGATGTAAAGGTGCACTTTGTAGACATTTTCTAACCTTTAGAACAGAAAAGCCCTGTATGTGGAAGCTAGCCAATGATAACAGAGGTCCTTTACATATGCAAGTCCTAAATTTACAGTAGCCTGATTAATTACCCTATTTAGTTAAAATTATTTTGGTAGTGTTGGGTCCAAATCGACCTTTTCATGTCCGTCTCGAATCCTATTGTTTACCCAATTGAGTTTGAGTGAGAGACGTTTATTAATGTCTTTTTATCTTAATTTTATGTTGCCTGCGTATGTTTTTAATCTTTGAAGTTGAACCTGGACCTTGGTTTCGCGGGAATCGGAAATGATCAAATGTAAGAGTGCAAGGTCCATTCATTCAATTGCACTGAGGCCAAGTCCACGTTGCCTATTTTTAAACCAACAGGGATTTCGTTTTTTTAACATCTAGTAAGATACAGTTTTCACCCACTGTTCTGTTGCGAATCTCTACTTTAAGCTTTGACATTCCAGTTTATGACACAGACGCCTGCAAGGCCACAATGGCTTGCTTGTCCAGTGTAGACAAACAGCACAGTGTAGACACAGCAAGTGTCAGAGAGACAGTGGGAAATGGCCATGAAAAACAAAACTACTACTTAAGCCATTCTACAAAACTGTATACTGTGGCCCGTTTAATAATATTTATGTAAGAAACTGTTGAATAAGCAATATGCTTTATATTGTGTCCCCCTTTGGAGTTATAATAGTCGTTTTGAACCAAATGTATGCAACCAGGCACTGTAATAGTAACTGGCACCAAGTAGAGCATCTAAATCCCAAAGCTTTTAAAAACAGCACCGCCATTACAAACAACAGAGGATACGGCTTAAAATATCTCTTGCCGACTTCTTCAAATTGAGATCCTGTTCTATTTTGCAGGTAAGAACGGCTTACTCTGTATTTTATCGGCTGGGGATTTCAAGACCATGCAAATGACTCTATTTCTAGTTAGTTTGCTTTGTTCCTTATTTTGCAGTCTGTGAAACAGGAATGCAATGTGGCTTAAAATAAGTCGCCCATCCCATCCCCAACATACACACTCACGCGCACACACAAGCTTCAACTACAAAGACCCTGAAAACCCAAAGCACCACACACACAAACATCAATGTTGCAGTTGTTTGTGTAGAGAGGTCTAAAGGCTTTTGGGATCCTGTAACTATATCTGCAAAACTCTTACATTTTGTAGAGTATATCACAAACTTGATACCATAACATTTTAGTAAATGCAGCCATTATTTACTGAGTTACTTTTTTGTAAAATATCCTAAATGCGTCAACTTAACAAATTAAACTAGGTTGCGAATGCAATTTCATGTTGATTTTCTCAAATTGTAAAAAAATCCCACTTACAGGAAGTCATAAATGAAACATTTCCTGTTTACTTTCTCATAGGCTGTCCTCGACACTCAAATCGCATCTGAATGCAGTGCAGTCCATCGCTTCAAACAGAATCCTTGACTCTTTCATCTTGTGTGTGCTGCAACGATACCCTGCAGAGGCCTGCAAACAAATGAGCCTCAAGCTGCAGTTCTGGGTTGATAGTAGATGCCACACAATATCCACTAAACTACATTTTGTTGTAATTAATTTGGGACAGAGAAGTGTGCCATTGAAATGGAGCGTTATTCCCTGGGGTAGAGGGACTGTGGAATTGGGTAAGGGCTGATGTGTCCGTCTTTACCCTTTTGAGTGAAAAGAAAAATGTCTTTGGGCTCATGAGGCCAATGACTGCAATACCTGAGCCTCATCTGGTGAGCGTCGATGAAGCTAAACCTTTTACCCACAGGACAACTTTGTAATTGGATCACAGTTTTGTAGGTTCCACTGTCATATTACAGTGTGTATAAGATTAAACCTGTTGACACCTCTTCAAAAAGAGGGTAAAGCTTGCAAGATCTGGCCGGGAAAAGTAACTACCTAATATTTAAGTATTTATAAAAGCTATTATTATTATATATATATATATATATATTATATATATATATATATATATTATATATATATATATACTAGATATATTTATATATAATTCGTTTTTAATTATCAGGGCTAAATTTCACTCACAAGTTGTTATAGCAGATGAAACATTTGTCCGAAGTACCAATGAAAGCGTAATTTTAATGCTTCTCCACAGACAAGACTTAATAGAAGACATTATTGCTAGGTACAAAAATATACATTTGCAGAAATAATAACAAAAATAGCTATTTTACTATAGATATATTATTATTAATATTTAATAAGTTTATTTGTATGTTTCAGTTTCATTTTAGCTTGGGGAGATAGAATTAAGTTAAAAAAACATTTATTCAGTTTTAGTAATTTAAGGACTTAACTTAGTTAAACTTTTTATGTGTTATTAAGGTTTTCAGGTGATATGTAGATTTTAGCTTATTTCAGTACAAAATCGATTGTTATTGGATTATTTAAACAAATCATCGTAGGTATGCAAGAATTATCTCTAAACCTAGGTTGTTCAAACTTTTAATGGGCCATGCTGGGCCAAATGGGGTGCCCTAGGCAGAATAGTACTGTTGTTGTGCCCCCCCCACAAATAAAAAAAAATAAAAAAACACCTACTATAAGGGGTCAAATTAGAACTTTAATAAAATATAAAAGTAAATAAATAAATTGTAATTAAATTGTATTATTTACAAATTACAATTGTAGCTCTAGTTACCTATGGCTATGATTTTATTAATACCGTTGTATGATTGATTTTATGGTCTCAAACATTCAGAAATCACACAAAATAAAATTAAGCAGTTTTACTACTGGATATGAAGTGGATATTTGAATTAAATGTTTGGTCAATATTAAACAAGGATTTGATCATCTTGTAAGTGTAACAACAGCTATTACCAGGCCTTTGGCACCCTTTGCAGGCATTTGTAATAATATAAATTGTTTAGTTTGTATTACATTATGTATTTTAACAATGTTGTTCAATGAAACCATATGATTATTATTAATTAACCAATCATTATTGCCATATTGTTTTTATATAATACATTTTAAGTAATGGAAACTATAATATTAAGTCAGATGCGTTGTTGGTGGTGCTGGTGAAATTATTACCGATATTAAATCACGTTACTAACGTCAGCAGTCAAAAAAGTTTCACAGGATTATGAACGTAGTTACCTGAAAGTGATGCACAGGCTTCATCTCAAGCTTTTTTTTATTTTTATTTGCTCTGCGCCGGACTGCTGATGTCTTTTCCCTGATATAGCCTAGCTGTCCATTAATTATGATGATCATTTGTATTCATCCGCAAACATGAGGTGAGAGCGAGCGCGGGCAATGCGGGAATGGCACTGAGTTCATCATAAAATGTGTTTTTTGATAATTACTGTATATATAATATATATGTAATGTTTAGATTTTTATTATGTACTGATACAGTAGGTATATGTAATATTAATGGTGCCCTAGGAAACTGCGTACTCTGCGTAAGGGAGCGCGGTTGGTAGCTGCCCTACCACTGATGAGGATCCTCTCTGCAATTAATTTCATGATTTTCAAAAATATATAAGGCAGGGTATATTGGGAAACATGAGGTAAAATAGTTTACTTAGTGTAAATGTCAATAGAATAAACAATCCCTAATAAGTATAAAGGAGAGAGAAGGAGCAACAGAAATATATATATATATATATAAAAAAAAAAAAAAATATATATATATATATGTATATATATATGTCAAATTTTTTTTTGGGAACAAGTTATTGACGAAATGTTACATTTTGGTCAATTTAAACTAGGTTCAAGGTAATTATAGTCAAATTATGGAGACAGTACATGTTACATTTATTTTATGTATTTAAAAAAAAAGAATACTTTTTATAACAGCCTAGTGAGAGTCTTACTTTTGGCTTCTGACTAACAGCTGAACACACACCATGTAATAAAAATGCAAGTTGGTTCTTTACATTCATGTCAAGATGTGCTGTGCAGTGACTGTAAAGTAGCACTGCTAAATGAAAAGTCTGAATCCGATGGAGGGCAAAACTTTGATAACAGACAGGCTGTTCCTCTCTGAGAGGGACACATTTCTATTGCCAGTGGAGAGAGAGACAGCTGGTCCTGTCACTGAGCCCGGCCATCCTGCAGTAGGTGGTAAAACTCCGGAGAGGGATATCATTTCCAGCTCAAGCTAATTACTGAGGCTGCATGCTCTCATCGGACTGTGAATGACATTGATGCAGAAGACATTTAGTTTTATTTCAATGTCCTGTTTGTGAGTTTAAATACACATGAAGTGGGTAAATAGTTTATTTCAAATTTATTTTCTACACTATTGTGAATAGTAAGTCTCAAAGACAGTCCCACTGCTAATTTACGATGATATTATAAAGATGAAAATGTAAAATAATTTTAAGGCACACAAAGCCTATCAAGAAAATGTCTATATTTGATAGCAGAAATATAAATTATAAATGTTTTAAATAAAGGCAATTATATATTGCATAAACTAAATTATTTAAACATTTTAGTGACTTTTTAAATTTTTTATTAAAAAAATTCCTAGTATGAGGGTAGTGGACTAGCATTAGTATTAGTACTGTTTTAGTACCAGTACAGTAGTATAAGACCACTATCAGTAGAGTACTAGTATCACCATAATGTTATAGGACTGATGAAGGTATAGTAGTATAACACGAGTATTATTACCTTACTAGCATTAATATAGTAAAAGTATCAGTATAGCGATATAGCAATAGCATTAGTAACTCCTGTTTTACTCTGTACTGAAGCCTGATTTGTTCACGTTTATGTAGCTGCACAAACCAATGGCGCTTTAGCCCGCCAGAAAGGGCAGAGCCGACCCCTATATAAGTCGGCTCAGAGCGCCATTCATCAGATCATTCTCCTTCCCCCCACTGGACGAATAGCAGAAAGTCTCTTTGTGACTCTGGGATCGTCGAAGAAGCCAATACCATTTCGAGTCAGGGGGCCCCCGCGTGGCCGTATGAGGAAAGAGAAGAGCGACCGCGAAGCTCCAGCTCTGCTCGCCGCTGTTGAAGACGCTCCGGCAGTACCAATAAGGCACTTGCATCGTGAGGCAAGACAGAGAGCGAATTTTCTAAAGAGCAAATTTCAGCGCATGTTGTTGCAAATGTTGCCGCCGAGATCGAGGTGTTAGCTGTGCAAGGATCCCTTGCATGAGACGGACGGGCACAGTGAGTGCGTCTCATGTCTCAGCAGTGCCCATGCAGAAGCTGCACTCACTGAAGGCTCATGCTCCCATTGTGAGAGTATGAGTCTTTCCCGTCTCCGCTCGCGGATCGCCTTTTTTCACGAAGGCGGTCGCCCTCGTTCAGCTTTCCTGTTTCCTTTCTCTCCTAAGAGAAAGAAACAGCAGAGCAGCGGGTCCTTCTCAGTGGGTTCGAGCAGTGTCACGTCGGCTCAGCGCCCGCATGCTGCACCCTCCCTGCGTCCTCCTGCCTCCCCGGTGTGCTTCACAGGAAGACCAGCGCCCCTCTTCTGTTGCAAGCGGCTTGGTCTCATTCGGCGCATCTGAGGAGGATGTCATAATTGAGGACATTATTACCGGCGACTCCATGTCCTTGGCAGCGTCTGATGCAGAAGAGTGGGGAGGTTCTGGCGGGGAGCCCGAAGTCCTTCCCCCTCAATCAAAAACCAAACTCATCTGCATCCTGTCAATGCAGGTGAGTAGAGGATCTGGGCCTCGAGTGGTCGGCTCCGGAAGAGAGCTTCAAAGAGCTGAGCACAGCAACAGACCTGGCTCTGCACGCCACAAAAGCAATGGTGCAGGCAATCGGCAAGACCATGGCCAGTTTGGTGGTGCTGGAGCGCCACCTCTGGTTAAACCTCACTGAGATCAGGGACGCTGAAAAGATGGCTTTCCTCGACTCACCGGTCTCACCGAAGGGCCCGTTCACCCTCAAATGGTTCTAGATCTAGTCAGTCTTCGGGAGGGCAGAGGTCAACCTCTTTGTCTCAGAAGACAACTCTCACTGCCCCACATACTTCTCGATACAGCGAGATGCTCTGGCCCACAACTGGCCTAGGGCTTGCCTATACACATTTCCCCTGATCGCCCTGATTCCTCAGGTCGTCAGGCGGGTCAGGGAGACCAAGTGCTCTGTCCTCCTGGAGGCCCCCACTCTGGAGGAACCAGGACTGGTTCCCAGAGCTAGTGCAGCTCTCAGCAGCAGCCCCATGGCCCATTCCGCTGAGGAACCTTCTCTCACAAAGCAGCGACTTTCTCGCTGTATTGTTGACGTGATAGCCTTGGCTTACGCCTCAGAAGGCTTGCAGTGCCCTATAGGTGTGAGGGCTCATTCCACTAGAGGGTTGGCCTCCTCCTGGGCGTGGTCCAGCAGAGTTTCTATTGGTGAGATCAGTGTGTCCGTCGGCTGGTCGTCGCCATCCACATTTGCCTATATTCTATAACTTAGACGTCACTGCTTTACAGGCGCGAGTTCTTTCAGTTTAATGTACCACTCTTTTCCCTTGGGTGAAGTTGGTTATATTAGTGTTTCTCAGCCACTAGCTTGGGGCCCAATGTGCTCATGTTCTCAGGGGTCCTTATTAGTGCTCCGAGACTGGGCCCACAGAGCAGGATGTCCTGTATCTGCTCATAACGCGGCGTGATTGGATGCGTTCCCCTTAGCGTATCACGCAACGGTAGAGTACGTTCGAAAGGGAATACTGTGGTTACTGATGTAACCTCGGTTCCCTGAGATAAGGGAACAAGCGTTGCGTCACTTGCTGTGCTATAAGCTGCACGCAAATCAATGACTGTCCCTTCATCTGATGAATGGTGCTCTGAGCCGACTTATATAGGGGTCGACTCCATCCTTTCTGGTGGGCTAAAGCGCCATTTGTTTGTGCAGCTACACAAACGTGAACAAATCAGGCTTTAGTACAGAGTAAGACGGGAGTTTTCCCCTTAGTGTCTCATGCAACGCTAGTTCCCTTATCTCAGGGAACTAAAGTTACATCAGTAACTGGAGCGTTTTCTAGCATTAATATTAGCACAGTGCTACTTTAAGTGTAGTAGTATACCACACACATTATCACCCTAGTAGTATTAGTATAGTAGAAATATTAAAACTATTGGATCTAGCACTAATAATAGTACAGCAATAGGTACTGGTAGCATATAATCAGCACCCGTAGTAGAGTACTAAATAAGGGGGTAGTGTATTTTTCCAAAAACGCTTTAGAAAACTGAGTCGGGCCGAGTATCAAAACAAACTTGTAGCCAATCAGCAGTAAGGGGCGTGTCTACTCATGAGGATGTGGAGGAGAGTTCAGTGCACACTACAGAACGGACGTTAGCCGAGCCGAGCGACAGAAAGACAGAGATGGCAGATAAAAAACAAAAGAGGAAAATGTCTGCAGAACAAAAGAAGGCTTACGATAAGGCAAGAAGTAGGACACGTGTAAATATCGGATCAGCTTTCCAACACTAGAGAGAACTCAAGGAGCGGAAGGCCTACGATCAGACGCCGAGGTTGCTTTGTTTCTTCTCTATAGGTGAGTAACATTGGTTTTGCTCATTAGTTCACAGAACTAATATATGCTGGCTTTTACTTGAATATGCTCATGTGTCATAATCGTTGCCTGGGTTGTGTACGTACATGTGGGGCGGAATTATCAAAATAGGGGCGAGGTCCTGTTAGGGTATGGGCGTGTTTGTTTTGGTGCTTACAAATATCAGCATGGCTACCAGAAATCACCTTACCTCACCTTTAATATAGTGGCCATCACAAAATATCAGTACAGGACAATATGAGTACTGTGGGTAGAACACCATATTATTGCTTATTAGTGTCGCTTGATATAAGTTCGCAGTATAGTGATAGAAAACTAGTGTAAGTTTGATTACTTGTAACAAGTATATTATTCGAGCACTAGCATCAGTGCAGTACTAGTATCAGTATAATTGTCTAGCACTTATATTAGTCATGCTAGTACAAATTTAGTATTGCATCACTAGTATTATTTCCCTACTAGTATTTGCATAAAAGTATCAGTATAGTGATCTATAGCACTAGAATTAGTATGGTACTAGTATCAGTAGCAATATTATTTTAGTATTGATGCAATGCTTATATAAGTATAGTAGTATAGCTAAATTATCCCTGCCCTAGTATTGTAGAAGTATTAGTATAGTGTTCTAGCACTTGTATTAGTACAGTACTAATACCAGCCAGCTATATTATTCTAACACTAGCATTACTGCAGTGTTAGTATTGGTATATTAGTATAGCACACGTATTATCACCCTACTAGAATTAATAGTGTGTTCTAGCACTTGCATCAGTACAATACTAATATCAGTAACTATGTTATTCTAGCATTAGCATTAGTGTAGTGCTAGTACATGTATAGTAGTATAGCACTAGTATTATTACCTTACTAGTATTATTATTATAGAAGTGTCATTATAGTGATCTAGCAGCAGTATTAATATTAGTATCAGTATATTGCAGAACAGTACTAGGATCAGTATACCTTTCTAGAAATAATATTAGTATAGTAGAAGCATCAGTATAATGATCTAGCACTAGTAGCACAGTACTTCTATATGTATATATTATTCTAGCACAAGCATTAATGGAGTACTAGTAGCAGTATAGTTGTCTAGCACTAATGCTAGTTCAGTGCTAGCATTATCGCCATTCTTGAATTAGTATAGTAGAAGCTTTAGTATAATACTAGTATGATTAGCTTTATCATATTATAATCAGCATTAGTACAGTACTAGTATTAGTAGAGTGGCCCAACACTAACATTAGTACAGAAGTAGTATGAGTATAGTTGTACAGCTGAAGTATTACAGCTCTTCTAGTGTTAGTAGAATGATCTATCACTAGTATTATTATAGTACTAACATCAGTAGCTAAAATATTGTAGCATTAGTAGTTTTAATAGAGTAGTCCAACATTGGTAGTATAATACTAGCATCATTATAGTGGTTTAACACTAATATCAGTACAGTACCAGTGTGAGTGTAGTTGCATAGCACTACTATTATTGCCTTACTAGTTTGAGTATAGCAGAAATATCAGTATATTATTCTAACACTAGCATCAGTGTAGTACTAGTATCAATATAGTTGTCTAGCACTACAACTAGCTCAGTCCATATAGCTGTATAGCACTAACAATAGTATTAGTACAGTACTAATATAAGTAGGTATATTTTCTAGTATTAGTAAAGTACTAGTTTTGATATGGTAGACCAATATTAGTACTACAACAATACCAGGGCTGCCCAAACTCAGTCATGGAGGGCCGGTGTCCTGCAGAGTTTAGCTCCAACTTGCCTCAACACACCTGCCTTTAAGTTTCTAGTATGGCTATTAAGAGCTTGATTAGCTGGTTCAGGTGTGTTTAATTGGGGTTGGAGCTAAACTCTTCAGGACTTTGGGCAGCCCTGAACAATACCATCATTATAATGGTTTAACACTAATATCAGTACAGTACTAGTATGAGTGTAGTTGCATAGCATCTATTTATGGGTATTTTCCCTTACTAGAATTAATATAGTAGAAGTATCACTACAATGATTCAGCACTAGTACTAATCTTAGTATATTATTCATGTTATATTATTCACATTATCACTAGCATTAGTGCATTATTAGTACCAGTACAGTTGTCTAGCATTAATACTAGTACAGTGGTAGTATAAGTAGTTTTACACTACTAGTATCTGTATATTATTCTAACATTAGCACAGTAGTATAGTACCAGTATAGTTGTCTTGTATTAATACTAGTACTGTTCTTATATAAGTATAATAGTACAGCACTAGTATCAGTATGATTCTAGCACTAGCAATAGTGCAGTTCTAGTACCAGTATAGTTGTTTAGCACTAATATTAGTGCTTCAAAACACTCAGCATGAAGTTGTACAGACCTGGACAGGTTTTCTGTGAGATTAAACTTGATCTGCTTATTCTAATAAAAGAACCCAGTATTGTTTCCAAAGCAACTTGGCTATGATAACGCTCGGCTAACCAATGCCAGATGATTCCGGAACCTCCTGCCAACAGCCATATGACACATTCAGTGGTCGTTAGCCAGAGACTGCTGAGATGCCTGCCTGCATCAGTATTCACCAGACACGTACTACTAACTCAAGCTAGCCGTGCAAAAACCTCCAACACAGCATTTATTTATTTATTCTGTAGAGCACATTCTGGAACCAAAACCTCACACCTCAAATGTGTGACATCATGATGGAGAGATATACAGAGAAAAGGAGTGGCACTATGAGCCAGGGAGAAATGCGAAGGACAGACTTCCTGCCAGGAATTCTTCTGCCATCACTGAACCATGAGGAGCTCAGGATGCTGGATGGACTGACCACTGAGAACAAACTGTAGTCATAGTGGTGTATTTTAAGACAAACACGGCACGCCATCACACTCCAAAATGAAAATCTGTTTCATCAGTAAATGACAAACAAAATGGAGTGCACCTGTACATAAAGATAAATTGTCTGCTTTATCATTTATTCTGTGTTGGGGAATCAACAATAGATCAGCACAGTGGTATAACACCAGCATCTGTATAATACTAGCATAAAAAAAACAATATTCTACATATTAGGAAATAAAATATATAATTAATGAAAATTGTTTCCTCACAAAATTTGTGTAATGAAACTCCTATTGTGTGACTATGTTGCATTTCTTTGAACCACAAGTTAGTCAATCTCTCTTCCTGTCAGTTATTCTTATTCGGCATCCTGTAGGCTATGGCCAATTCAGTTCAAACCCACATTCATGAATCCAAAACGAGCCAATTCTTTGTATCAGTATTGTTATATAGCAGTATTACTGAAGTCTGAATGCACCATGGGCGATTCTGATTTTAAAGTCAGTTATCATGAGATTGTACGGCCCTATAAACCACATTTTTTACCCAAGGATATGACTGCATTATGAAGCATAAACATAAAGCCTTAATGATATCCATTGCATTATATGCGACGTAATCTGATTCTACATTTTCTTGCAATTTGTACCCAGAGGTGCTGCTTATTCGGTTCCCAGCTGGTTTTATTGTTTTTGACCCTCCCTGCCAATCCACTGCAACAAAATGAGGTTGAAAATATAAATAAACAGCTGAATAATGCACAATATGAACATTATCTGCATCTGCTGATTCCATCTGAAGGCACGAAAGGCAGCAACCCTGGCAAGACCGACACATTATTGATGACATGATATGATTTCATAATAACGCCGCAGTTTGGAGATCATCACTGCCTGCACTCCCTGAAATGGCATTGCACGGAAAAAGATAAGACAAACAAACACAATCCCTTCCCAACCGACCCTGAGGGGAATATTAGGGCTACGAGGCATAGCGGTGTATGAGTTACCGATGCGCTGGGTTCAGTTTATCCACATTGTCCTGTAGCTTCAGCCTTAAAGTCGATGAAGTAACCTGGAATTTTGTGTGTTGCTATGTTTTTGTGCAGCAAAGTGCATAGAGATTGAGCAAATGGACTGTAGCATTTGGGTCGTTACGGTGTATTACACAAATTCGGAGCATTTGACCCACTCACTTGCAGTTCTCAGAGGTTAAACACTCAACCAACCACCTTTTTAACCTCATCTTTGAGTCTTGCACCTTACACAATCAGGTAAATGTGACTCATGTAAACTTGTATTAAATGTATTTCCGAATGAATTGCTGTAATCTTAATAGTATAACATGCTACGTTGACATTAATAATACATTGCAATAATAATACAACCTGGCACATGCACTGTGACTGATTGAACCCACCTTGGATCCCTGAAGTCATTATAGTAAGTGAAGAGAAGTAATTTTGGCAGCGATTCACACATAGATACCCATTCCACTGCATCAAAGGCTTATTCAGCTTCAGCAGGAGTGGCAAAATGTCTGCCAGATACTTTTCTTTAACCTGCTGAGCTGAGTGAAACTATTCAGACTTGGCAACATGCTGTACTGAAGCATTAAAGTTGTATAGTTTGCATTAATTGTAATACCAATCTGGATGTTTAGGTTTAAACAAAACAAAACCACATGTTTTGCCTTATAAATAAATAAATAAATGTAAGTGTCTTTGCACTGTGCAGTTAAATTATTTCCATGACATTTGATAACGTTTACCCCCAAATTCTCATTATTGTAATGCTAAACAGTAAATGTTCTTGAGTAGTTTGTATACATATTTAATGAATATGTAATAAAAATAAACATTTATTATGATTATTATATGATTATTATATTTAGGGCTGTGAAAGAAAGAAAGAGGTACAAAATGACAAATTAATAATATACAAATCTGCAATCAATGCCAGATATGTAAAAAATAATTCAAACCACATACATATACCACACTGTATATATTAATTTTTAAAATTATTATATATATAGTATACACATTTATTTGACACATTTTGAGCAATAAAACAATGCTCAAACAAATTGGACCACATTTGAATTATAAAAAATTTGCAAACATATGGTGTATTATTGATTATTGTGTGACCAATCAATCTGTATGTATAAGTCATTGCCGATAATAGCGCTTTGCAATTCTGGTGGCTGGGGGCTTGGTCCTGGATGCCAGGTCACTGGCTGAGAAGAGAACATGCTCTGACCCCCAGGGGGTGAAGTCGCCATCTGTGTAGCCGTCATTAAACTAATGAACCATGCTCCACAAACAAGAGAGCTAACAGAGAAACGCTAAGCAGAAGATAAGTGACGTTAGCTTCACTTTGTTTTTAGCTTGTGGTGATTAACAATCCGTTTGTTCGCCCCTTGTGTGTAACCGTCAAACAGTTTGTACTTATTCATTCAATTTGTCAATGATCGCAGCATTCCAGTTTGTTTGTACTACCACCAAGTAGCATCAGTTACAAGATAACATTGGGATTCTGCCTGAAGCCGTTGCATTAATGGCTTACATGAGTGCATGATTAGGTGGAGCAAGATAATCTTGGCCCCTTGGGGTCGGTGAGGTCTCTTTGATTTGGCTTTTGCCACCACGTTTGGCAATACGAAGAGAGGGCACTCTGAGCCACCACATGCATTTGATCTAGCAAGAGGATGGCCAATAAATTTCACAAGGGCTGGATATTGGACTCTTGATGTGGCGAATAAGTAGGGCCTCATCTGAATGTAAATGTGCCTCTGAAATGGCATTTTTGATGGGACTGGGGGACCCATGTAGGATTGATGTAGAATTCCAGAACTGCCAGTGATACGGAGGAAAATAAATGAAAAAATGGTTAGGATAACATCAACGGGTGCAATAAACTAACCTCCTCTAACCTGGTGATTACAGTCATCTGAAGATATATATACAGTGGTGGCCAAAATTATTAGAACACTAGTATTTTGACCAACTAAAAAAAACCGTTGTAAGTCGTTTAAATCTTTTGCTGTAGTGTATCAGTAGGAAATATCAGTCTACATTTTATATCATTTTACACACAGTTTACATTCAACAGTGATTTTGCCAGTAATTGTACTAATCCGTGAGAGTTTTTTGCAATATGCAGTTTTTAAATGAAGGTTTTTGTTATTAAGGGGAAACAAAATCCAAAACTACATTGCCCTGTGTGAAGAAGTGTTTGCCCCACTGTTAAAACTGTGGTTTATCACACCAAAGATCAATTTCTCTAGCCACACCCAGGCCAGATTACTGCCACACCTGTTCACAATCAAAAAATCTCTTAAATAGGACCTGCCTGAAAAGTGAAGTAGACCAAAAGATCCTCAAAAGCTAGACATCTGGCCGAGATCCAAAGAAATTCAGAAACAAATGAGAAAGAAAATAATTGAGATCTATCAGTCTGGAAAAGGTTATAAAGCCATTTCTAAAGTTTGGGGACTCCAGCGAACCACAGTAGGCGCCATCTTCACAAATGGCAAAAACATGGACCAGTGGAGAACCTTCTCAGGAGTGGCCGGCCGACCAAAATTACCACAAGAGCACAGCGACGACTCATCCAAGAGGACACAAAAGACCCCACAACAACAACATCCAAAAGAACTGCAGGCCTCACTTGCCTCAGTTAAAGTCCATGTTAATGACTCCACCATAAGAAGAGATGGGCAAACACCGCTTGCTGAGCAAAAAGAACATAAAGGCTAGTCTCAGTTTTGCCAGAAAACATCTTGATGATCCCCAAGACTTTTGGGAAATACTCTGTGGACTGACGAGACAAAAAACTTTTTGGAAGGTGTGTGTCCCATAATCTGGCGTAAAAGTAAACACCGTTTTCAAAAAAATAACATTACCAACGTAAAATATGGTGGGGGTAGTGGGTCCATGGCCTCGGGCGCTGTTTGCTGCTTCAGGACCTGGAAAGTCCCCAACGCTGCTCGTGTAAAGTGAACTATGAACTTCTGCGGTTTATCAAAAAAACACCATCCTGAAGGAGAATGTCCGGCCTGTTCGTGACCTCAAGCTGTAGCGAACTTGGGTTCTGCAGCAGGACTATGATCCAAAACACACCAGCAAGTCCTCCTCTGAATGGCTGAAGAAAAACAAATGAAGACTTTGGAGTGGCCTAGACAAAGTCCTGAACTGAATCCTATTGAGATGCTGTGGCAAGACCTTAAAAAGGCGGTTCATGCTCGAAAACCCTCTAATGTGGATGAATTAAAACAATTCTGCAAAGAAGAATGGGCCAAAATTCCTCCACAGCGATGTGAAATACTCATTGCCAGTTATCACAAACGATTGATTGCAGTTGTTGCTGCTAAGGGTGGCCAACCGATATTATGTTTAGGGCGGCAAACATTTCTTCACACAGGGCCATGTAGTTTTGATTTTGTTTTCCCTTAATAATAAAAACCTTCCTTTAAAAACTGCATGTTGTGTTCACCACTTGTGCCCATCGTTACCCCTAATTCTTTTAAATTTTGTTGATGATCTGAAACATTAAAGTGTGACAAACAAGCAAAAAAATAAGAAATCAGGAAAGGGGGCAACATTTCACCACTTTATATATATATATAATATATATATATATATTATAATATAAAACGGGGTTCTCAACGGGTTTTGCATACAGGTCTTGCGGCAGGAGGCTAGCTTCCCCCGACAAAATGGACGGAAGAGATGAATCGCCCCCCTATACCTTAATAGGACCTCCCCCCCCCAACCCCCCCCGCACCCTTGAGGGGACAGCCATTTTTAGTGGTGTCCAAAACCATAGTGGATATTCTCAAGTGCACTTATTCAAATCACACAATGCACCGCAAAAACGAGTGTTCAACCATTACATGCTCAACGGCTAGAGAATATCCATTATGCACTCTGAAAGTCGTGCACCGAATTAATTCCTGCATCTCGCCAGAAGGTGGCGCCCACAGCTGAATCATCCATCCATTCATTTTACAAAGCGCTTGTCCACAGCGTAATACAACACAAGTATTAAATTCATTGTAAACTGCTAATTCAATTGTTTAATAGGGTTTATACATAATTTCCATGACAGAGTTCACGATAAATCCTTTCATCTTACTACTGGAGCTTCCAGTTTGCCAGTTTCAAATGATTATTAAACAGCAAGCACAAAAAAAGTGCGTCCTTCCGCCGCTGACACTCATGTCCAACCTTCCTCACTCATTTTCATTCACTCCTTCATTCACTGGTGTAAGTTGATTAACCTAGTTGTTTTTCTATCCCAGTGGTGTCCAATTCTGACTGTAGGGCTCCCTTATCTGGAGACGTGACACCCACGGTTATAGATTCAGCTGGCATCTAAGTCGCTATGTGCTATTCCTGAAGACCTTGATTAACTGGTTCAGTAGAGTTTAATTGGAAATTAGTGTTTTAACAGGAAAGTGGACCTTCAAGAGCACAGGATTGGACAACACTGTGCTATCCTAACAATACACCAATCTCCTGTTCCTTGAGATTTACCTACCTGCTTAGTTCAGCTCCAACTCTAACTAAACAAATTGATAGTTACAAAAAGGTGTTCAAGCACAGTTGTAACTGAACTCTACAGGAAAGTATATCTTTAAAAAGAGGACCGGGCACCCGTGCTACACATGATTATATTGTGTGCAGCACTAATTATTAACACTTAGCTTTGTTTTAGCCCTGCTGCCCTTAACCATATGTCACAACCCACCAGCTGAGAGCTACTTAAACACTGAACTTTTTCTCTACTTCTGCCTGTTCAGATGTCTAGCGACCATGCAGTGAATCTTATGTTTGGATCTCAGTGTGAATATTTAGTGTTAAATGAGGCTATGCAAGGGGTGTCCAATCTTGCTCCTAAAGGGCTAGTTTCCTGCAGAGTTTAACCCCACAAAACCTGCCTTAATGTTTATAGTGTTCCGGAAGACCTTAATTAGCTGGTTCAGGTGTGTTTAATTAGGGCTAAAATAATTGAGCATTGGCTACAGTGCTAAGGCAGGGGTCTACTCCAACCAGCTCCAACATATTTGACTGGAATTTGCTATGGATAAAAGCATCTGCTAAATGACTAAATGTAAATATAGACTGGCCCTGTCCCAAATGGCACACTTCATGTGCACTTGTGGTCTTACAATTCCCACCGCATTTCCACAAATCACGAGAACGAGGCAGGGTTCCTCAAATCTTGCCCTGGAGGACCAATGCGCTGCAGAGTTTAGCTCCAACCCTGATCAAACTCACCTACCTGTGATTTTCTAATGATCCTGAAGACATTGATTAGCATGCTCAGGTATGTTTTATTAGGGCTAGAGCTAAACTCTAAACTCTGCAGGAAAGTGGATCTTGTGGGCCAGATTTGAGGATCCCTGCCTTAGGGTTTAGGGTGCCATTTGGGAGAGGGCCTTAAACCACGATTTTTGGTTGTCCCAGATAAAAGATTGTAATCGTGAAACAATCGTGGCGATTTCTGTGATCGTGGCTCCTAATCAGCGTGCATTCTGTGTCGGTGTGTGTAGTAGCCTGTACCCAGTGAGAGACGCAGTTTTCCAAAGACGGCCAGTTATCTGGTCTTGACGACCACAAGATAGCCTACAAATACTACCTTTATACATGATCGTTGCCACAGTGTGTTTATGCTGTGATCCAGTTTTTACTGACCAACCAATAAAAGTGCGACATGAAATCAACACGACATGGTGCTAAAACATTAAAAAACTGTTGGACTTAAGCTTGTTTATTCTTCTATAGTAACATGCGTCGTAGCGTATGAGTCAATAGGTGTCATCATTGTACAGTCTACACACATCATAGCCAAGTTTATTAGATCCACGTGCACCGTTGAATGCATATCTAGATCTTTATAGGATTGCTAAACTTGTGCAGGTTGTCTCGGGCTATAGTCTGGAGACCTTGATTTAGGGTGTGTATTACCAACTCGTTCCGTGTGTTTCGTGTAATTAGGTGGGGGAGGTAAAATGTGCAGTGCCCCTGTATTTGTAGTCAAGTGTCGTGTCAGAACATAATGCTACACTTCCTTGTGTAGTGTGGTTACATTGGCACATTCCAGTTGGCCCTCGTTTTATGGGGTGTGTTTTCCGTCGGTGGGATTGGGTGTTCTATGTATTGGACCTTAAGGTTGCTACTTTGATTGGATCTTGGTGGACTAACTAAGCAAACGGTCCAAGCCCCAGATAAGAGACCAGGACAACATCCAGACACCTCTTAGAGGGCAAGAAGAACACCTTAAAGCCCGGGAAGGACAGGACTTCCTATTGGTAAAAAATGCAGTTTCTGCCCTTCACCCACCAACAGACTGATTACTAAGGTTTTGGCCTGTGACCGCCATAAAAAATCCTTAGGACCTCTGGATGCAGCAGCAGTGGGTGAAACAAAGAGGGATCACAGAGTTCCATCCAAATCCATTCATGACTATGTTCTCAAACCTTAAACTGATGCAAACTACAACACACACATCTTATACTTATTCAGAGAAATAAGTATTCTCAGTGACAGCGATGTGTAGTGCAACATCTTACACAAACTCAGCTGTTAAAGGACAAATGAATGCATGCATGACAGTTCAATCTTTTCCCATCATGTTTGGACTTAATGTGTTCGTAATATTGCTAAAGGTTGTTTTGGTTTGGTAAGTGAGAAATGCACCGGTAAAATTTAGTGACACTTTACTGAATGTGTGTTTGGACTATGCAAATAAGTTCCACAGGAGGAAAGAAGGGTGGGCCACACCATGTCCCCCCACTCTGATGGAAACCAATCAAAAACATTTCCAGGCTCCAATCACAGCCTGGAAATGGAGAGGCGCCAGATTGCAATATCCTCCTCATCGGAAAGGGATAAATATACCTTCCCAAAAGACACTCCTTGTTCTCCATCACAGCTCGAGTCTGGAGCCTGTCAGGGCGAACAAGTACCCGCTCCCGATGATGCATGGTTCTAGAAAGTCTGAATCGAATCGCATTGCGGAGTGAGATGTATCTGATCAGTATGGGCATCACATTTGCCTGAGCTCCGGATGCCTTATGATGTTTAAGGCCTGTAGACAGATAACTCTGACGATAGACTTCAAAGTCCTGACGGGCTCCCTATTTGCTTAAATGCTAACTACTGTCAATCAGACAGGTTTTTTAAGACACATCGCTATTCCCCCCCCTGCCAGACACTCCCAGTGATTCCTGTTGCGACCGGCGAAAGACCGTATTCATGTACATTTCCTCTATTAGTTACCATTGATCTTTACACCTCTCCTCAGATTTCGTCTTTGCAGTGGCTGGCGCTTGACTGCCACATACAAACAGATCCAATCCCACACAAAAAACCCCCATCCCTTCCTATTCTTATTGAAATGCAGCACCGTTGCCCAGAGTCTCTATTGCCTTAGATGGGATGTAAGAGTAGCGCTTAATTGCGCAGTTGATTCTGCAAGTCTCTAGCCAGAGATCCGGCAGCAAGCATCATGACAGACCCATCTTGCTTATACAAGAGTTGAAGCTCGCGGTCGATGCGCAATGTGACCTGGCCCTCCTAGCTTATTACACTTGCTTGCTGGTGTTCCAGGCTGTAATTGGCACCCTTTTGTTAGCCAGACTCCAGGGGCACAACTACTTGCGGTCGCTCCAGATGTTAGGACGCGTTTGTGTTGCCCAATGGAGGAAATCATGAACCCTCCAGACGGTCTCAGATAGTTCAAGTGCAGTGTAGCGCCGCAATTAATCTCTGGATCCGCAATGTGAAGCTTTTCACCCACTGCAATTGTTACTTCAGATTTCATCAATACCAGTGGATGAGTAGTCACGCCTTCCATCCGGAAGCTCATCGACCGTAACTGATATACGTCAATCTCTCACTATCCAACTTAATCACGTGCATTTTACCGCATATTACCCCTGGACTTCTATAGTCCCTACGCTCATTTCATTGAATTCATTTAGCTAGCTGTTCATATACTTCTTGTCTTATGTTTTTGGTATAGTGTAGAGGTATCTATTTTTTGGTACGTACACTTGTGGTCTTATTTCGTCGCGTGATGATACAGAATCCCCCAGAGGTCGCTACAAACGTTAGAGATTCCCATCAATCTTCTATGCGACCTGATCTCATAACACACTTAATTGACTAGTGGATCCAATGCAAAACGCCCATTGGTGCACTCGCTTAGAGTACCATCTACCTAACCAACTATCTTCCACCCTAATAGCGTGCGCGGTAAAAGCAATATACTATCACCAACAGCTTAGCATTGCTCTAGGATAAGGGTCTCTACGGATCGTCCTAGTCATGGCGAGGAGCCGGAATAGCTCCATGCACTGATGTTCAGCCTTATTGCCTGTATTGCTAGGTGCACCTCCTATGAAGACACGGACCATTGTGTATGACTTCTGTGCACACGAGATACTTCATCTCGTGCGTATGTTAGGCTTGTTGTCAAGTTCTTTAGTTGCTGTTTGTCTTTAGCTATGACCCCCGGTGATTTCAGTATCTCCCTTTCTGTAGACTTTTCCGTACGCCCCACACCATTATACATGGACTAAGAGGGCTAGGTTCTCCAGGACAGGTTTGAGAACCACTGCTCTAGATAATTTCTTACTGGTCCAAGAAAGTCGCTATGATATTTTGGCCTCTAGGTTTCCTCATTTTCCCCCTTCAGTGTTGACTCAATGGAACTCTTCCACCTATATTTTCAGCCTCCCCCTTCCTGTAGAACAGGGGTGTCCAATCTTGCAGAGTTTAGCTCCAACTCCAATTAAGCACACCTGAACCAGCTAATCAAGCTCTGCAGGCTCACTATAAATATCCAGGAATGGGGGTTTGGAGCAGGTTGATGCTAAACTCTGCAGGACATTGGCCCTCCAGGGGCAGGATTAGACTCCCCTGCTGTAGAGTTTCAGAAGAGTTTCAAACCGTGCTCAGATTAGTCAAGGTACAAAAATCTGTTTTAAGCATGCAGAGATCTCAATATTAACACAAACATGTCTCATCAAATTCCCAAATGATCCGAGCTATGTAATCTACATTCTTTTTATACCTCAAATCCTTACTGTATGTCAGTTGACTCGAATGGATTTGTGTCTGTCTTGGCGTCTATTCATTTTAGAAGAAATGTCTAAAACAAAGTCTCCTGACATATGAAAGAACAACTTTAATAAACAATGAAATATCCCTCTGGCACTGTCTGAACCAATGCAACAACAAAACAATATTTCTCATGAGACAGGATTACAACAAACAAGCTGACCACTTTCATTTTTTTACTTTTACTGTACATTCACTCCTAATAGAGACACCACTGTTGTCCTTCAGAAACAAATCCATAGTTTTAAAATCAATAGATATCATTTATATATGATGAAGGCATATACTGTACAATCGTAGATATGTAATATATGTCAGGGGTGGGAGGTAAAGTCAAAAATATGTAATATAAGCATCAACAGACATATCCAAAAGCTTAAAAATGATTCAAAAGCTGCCATTTCTACTTCATCTTCACACCAGTATCTGTTTGGATTACACATATAACCTCTCTTTGTTTTTCTCCGCTACCACCAGTATTTGTTTCCCTCCTCGGTTTCTCCTTCCTTGCATAAGAACAGCTGTGTGTTTTCAGAGCTCAACTCCCTCCGGCAGAATTTCAATGGCCTTCTCCACTGCTACGTTTCCTGCTTAGGGATCAGTGCACAGCACTTCTGCATCTACCCAACAACACACTTCAAAAGTAAAATCTCCTAATGTTCACATTCTCACTGTAATGCCGGTTAATCCTGGCATATGCGCTGCAAAATCTGCAAAGATAAAATGAGACCATCGATTAGGTTCCCTTGTAAACAGCTGCACTGAAACGCCTTGCGATATGTACTGTATAGTGTGTTCTTATATCTAGCTCATTATCGGGCCACAGCAGAGCTTTAGAATATGTACATCAGCTGATAATGATATCTCCGGCATGGCTGGAGAGATAAGGAGATTTCTGCCCTTGTACACAGACACAATTAGTCAGTGTTGCTGATAAAACAGACAAGGCATAACCCAGGCTGTTGTTACGATGTGCAAGCTCATGAAATCTGGGTTAATTAGCGGGGCTTGCTAAGAAAAGCATCACTGCTGCTCATACTTAGGGTTAGGATTGTGGACAAACAATGAACCATAGTTACAGTGATGCCTTTCTGAGCAAGTAGCACAACCTAGTTAATGTAAACAACATTTTGGCTGGTTCGGTATCTTCATAAAGTTTTGGAGCAGCTGCCTCAGGCGCTTATTTAGTTTTCACAGCTCCACAGCTTCTTTGGAATTGGTGTGAACTTCACCTCCCGGTGACATCTTTCATAAGGTAAAATCCTCAACACTTACAAGTATATTTATCGAATAAAACAAGTCATCTTTCTTTTTTTGGCAGCAGGAGAACCTCGCAACCTACCGCCGCGCTAATTTTAAAACCTGACAGTGTTTCTCGACAATGACGGCTGACAGGAAACACATCCACAACACAAATCCTCTAGTACTCCTCTTTTTGGTTTTGCTTCAGAACTTCGTCTTAATGAACGGCAGTTGAAACCTTCATCCCTGTAATTTGTCAGAAAAAGAGATGACTCCGTTAAAGGCCAAATACAAGATCGGCTTTGTAGGGAAATATGTCAGACGTCAAGAGATAGAACCACAATGAGAAAACTGGAGCGCTGTGACAGCTTCTTTCTGAGCTCACCTCATTTGAGGACTTCAAGGTTACGCAGATGTCCCAGACTTCAGCGCTTGTGTTCCTTCAAGTCTCAGAGCTGTAATGAGCTCATTACGCACTCTCTGAAAATGTCATGGACCCAGGCTACAAGCACAGTTTTTCCTTCTAGAATAGCATGTGGTTGAAGGCCCTTTGCTGTAGTGCATGTGAGGCGAAACACCATTCTGCGAACAACGGACTGACCCAGAATTTCAAACGTGGTTCAAATGCCACATTTTACATTACGGTATGATCCGTAAAAAGTAATTTGGTACCGTGTCTTTCAAAAGGTCAACTGTATGAAACAGCCATGTTCCGTAAAATAAGGCTGTGTGAAGCATTCAGAATCACATTGCTACATGACAACTGCTAACATTTAAAGGAGTTAAACAAACCCAAGAAAGTGGTTGATATTTCGTAAAGGCACAGTTGACCTAAAATAATAAGTTTATCATTATTTACTCACACACTCAAGTAGTTTCAGACTTTTTTTGTCCATACAGTGAAAGTCCAGTGCTAGGTTAGCTAAAACAAGCAGGCGAAGAAGGAAAGAAGGAAGGAAGGAAAGGCGGAAAGAAGGAAGGAAGGAAGGAAAGGCGGAGGGGAGAAGGGGGAGAAGGGGCGGGGAGAAGAAAGGAAGGACATGGCGACGGAAAGGAAGGAAAATATAAAAAAGAAAGATAGTTGCTAAAGCAACGTTTCTCATTTTAATTTAGTTAAAATGTATGTACTAAATACACAACGTGGAATAAAAATTTATAAAACTACATTAAAAACTGAAAATAAACTAACTAATAAAAATATAAAAAAAACACAACATTTTTCAAATTTCAAATAAAACAAAAATAGGGGGGAAGAAAACAGAACAAAAACACAATCAAAAAATATGATTTCCAAAATAATAATAATAATAATAATAATAATGCAATAGCATTTCAGTGATACTAAAATAACACTGGTCCGATGTTTTTGTTGTTGTGTGGACAAAATCACTTTTGTGTTTTCTTTTGTTCCATAGAGGATTGAAGGGTTTGAAAATGATATTATCAAAAGAAATATGACTTTAAAAATTCTTGTTAGGGTTTGTTCAAAACCTTTAACACTAATTGTTAAACCTTTGCCAAAAGCAAGCACCAAAAAGCCCAAATGATAATTTCAGTCTGAAGTGTATTATGGGGGTTTTGTAATATGTTAAATAAATAAAATGTAATGATAAATTTGTCCAGCATTCAAATTGTGACCAGCACCAATAAAAATTGTAATATTGGCATGCTGAATGTCTGTTGCTCATCTTCATTGAATCTGTTTACCTATTTACATATTTAATTGTGAACTTCATTGAATATGCTTAACATCTACATAGAAGAGCATGGTGCTAGCAACGTCAAGGTCATTGGTTTTATTTACAGAGAACGAAAAATTCTAGAATTGATGCATACCTTAAATGTAAAGTCGCTTTTGATAGAAACATCTTTCAAATGCAAAAATGCAAATGTTATTGACAGAAAACCAGACGCCTCGAGTGCCAGGAAATAGCAAAGTGGTTATTGTGGGATGTAAATAATGAAGAACTAAAGCTAACGGTAAAACTTTAATTATTTTGCTGTCTTGCCAGTTTAAATATGTTGTTGAAATTTATGTTTGCATCAGTACTGCTTTCATTGGGTTTTACTGTAATCCCTTGATTCTGTACATACACCCTTCAGCTTAGCACACTTGAAACATTAACTCACCACCTTAAGGACCAAATTATGTAAAGCTTTATAACATGAAAATTAGAGGTTTTGTTGCGAAACTCCATCTTGGCCTCAGGGAATTATAGGCATACATAGGCCTACTGACGCAAAAAAATGCAGCAATTAACGGTGACATAGCAGTTTGATTAAAGTAGGGAATGATGAGTAATTGCAAAGTATTTTGGGAAATCTTTGAAGCTGTTGATCACTCCCCACTGTTGGGAAAAGAGTTGCATGCATACTGGCAGCAAACGACATAGATAAAGGTTGTGGGTACAGGGCACACCCCACATTATGTCTCTATTTGTACTAATTAAAGATTTGTCCATCACTATACGCAGATGGAAACTGGCTTCTCCAGTAATTGAGGTGTAATTGCTACGTATTCACTCAGAAATGCATCCATTGATTCGAGTGTAATTAGGTTAATGCTTGATGCCATGTCAAGAGTTAGAGGTGAAGTTGGTGAATTTGTGCTGGGAAGTACGGAAATTGTCAGTCTTGGGAATAAGGGTTGTTTCATTTCTGCTTAATAAACTTCTTGTACCTTCAGGAAAAACAATAGTCGTGTCAGTGGGGTAAGAAAAATAAATGATTCATTTATTTATATTCTCTGAAAACAAGTCTTATCTTAATTTTGATTCTCAAGCAGAGATTCTCGAGTGTGTTAAGAATTTCTAGATATTTTTACTGGAACATAACACCAAAAAATATTAAGAAAATATTAACTTTGATACAATACAGCAATTCCCCAGAGCCATTTATATTTGCATGGAGGTCATAGAGACCTTGAAAAAAGTCTTATCACACTATATGAAAGACAAAGAGATGAACTGCAGCCCATTTCAGCATTAGTATTTGATATAAGGGAATAAAGCTGTGATTCTTTTAGGCTAGGGGTGTAGAAAGACATAAAGGAATTGGTGCGGCTGACATCATCAGAACCGAGAATGATCAGACTTCATTTCGCTTCAGGCTGAGGACGGATGAACCTGCCCGACTTACGGTACATCTCAGGGCTCTGTTTGAAATTGAGGTTAGCTGCGCGTACAATTGCATCGAGTTGGGATTGTAGTTCCACTACAACTCTCTATCAAAGAAGAACTGAAGCACATGGAAGTGCTTGCCTCATAAATGTTTAAATACAAGTATAAGTACCCACACTGGACAGCTAACAATATATTAGCTTGTATATTCCAAACAAACCACATGCCAACATGTTGATAAGCTAACAACACATTAGCACATTGTTAAACTAGCAGCATGTTAGCACACTGATAAGCTAGCAAAATGGCATTACATCTTTAAGCTATTGATCTGTTAGCATGCTGCCAAACTAACATGTTAGCACGCTGCTTAGTTAACAAATATCTAAGCTAACAACACATTAGCTCATTTTTAATCTAATATATTTGTTTCTTGTTAATTCATGTTAAAGGGGTCCTATTATGCTTTTTCACTTTTTCAACTTTAGTTAGTCTGTAATGTTGCTGTTTGAGCATAAAAAAAGATCTGCAAAGTTACAAAGCTCAAAGTCCACTTCAAAAGGAGATATTTTATTTAACATTTCAAAAACTACAACGAATGACTCGTTTGGACTACAATGCATATTTTCCGTGATTTGTGATATCACAAATACCGACAAATGGGACGAGACCTGGTTGAGCTGCACTAGAGAAGGCAACGAGTGTTATCACTATGTCGAAGACACACTAGCTTTCCCAAGGCAGACGAACTTAGAGTGGTTACATCCGGGTTTAAATCGCGCTCAAATTGATTTGATATTGACGCAATATTTACACTGAAGCTCGCAGCTCACTGCGGCTATGGTAAGGGGCATGACATTTCCCGACCAGGCGCCGAGTGCTGCCAATCACAGCACACACTGGCCCAGCTAACCAATCACAGCACACACTGGCCCAGCTAACACAGCACATTTTGTATTTCAGAAGGCGGGCCTTCATTTGATACAGGAACTATTCGAGCCGTTCATGCCAGACTGGGAAGAGAGGTGTTGTAATAATGTAAAATATGTGAAAAAGAATGTGTTTTTCCACACTGCAAGATATCATCTTGGATGTGACATTTCATCTCAGATGTAATAAGCGACGTACGAAGAACGGGCCCCTGCTGCTAAGATGTTGTTAGCTTAGCAACAAGCTGACATGTTGTTAGCTTAGCAGCATGCTAAAAAGTTATTATCTTAACAGCAATATAAGTTGTTAGCTTAGAAGCATGCTGACAAGATAACTTGTTAGTATATGCTGGTAAGCTAACAACATGTCAGCACTTTGCTAAGCTAACACGCACATAAAGTAAGCATGTTAACATGTTGCTTAGCTAACAACTTGTTAGAATCTCGCTAAGCTAACATTTCTAAATGGTTTAAATTTAACTTCTAAGGGGTTTAAATAAAAAATGTGTTACATGCAACAATGTAATTAAAAATACATATTAATTAAAAAATAGTGTGTCATTTCAAAATTAAATGGTCTGTGTGTTTTTTCCCGGTCTTATGAACGGTGCATGTCATCCAGAAGAAAAATAGTTCGTATTCGTAATTGTATTTACTATTTTCTCTTGCACCTTGTGACCAGTTCCTCTTATTTTTCAACTCTATTCAACCACCTGGTTTCATTATGGTACCCATTATCAAAATCCAATCTTTTCCTGATGGATAAAATAAAGTTCTGTCCTACATTTTTTCTCATTGAACATCATGTTTCACTTAGAAATACATCACATTACAGAAGTCAAATGGGTTGTGAACACCATTTCACACAACTATTAATTACAGGAGCAAAAGGAGCAGCACAAATAGGTCAATGATTCCGCATTTATGCCCTTTTTCCACCGTTGGCGACTGTTCCTCTTTCAAAGCAAACAGAGAGACTGTGAACGCGGAATACCACCTTTTAGCCATCAACCAGCACGGCACGTCAGACATCGGTCAAATCAAAAGTGGCACAAGAGTCCAATCTTGTAACACAACACAAGATGTGACACTCCAATTAGCTGTAGAGCAAGCTAACAAGCACAAAAAGCATCATTCTCTTAATTCTGAATCACACAACATGTCAAGATGCAATCAAGAAAACGAGTGACAAGCAATTACAAAGTTACACACAAAAGATATTGTAGTCTTAAAGAAAATTAAAGGCCCTTGACACAAATTTCAGGTTTGCATTAATAGACTCCGTAGTGATATGAGTAAATAAACAGCCTGTCATGGCTAAATTGCTGCGTTGGCTGTCTGTTTAGACATGTGATTGTTGTAGTCTTTGTTGATAATTATATTTAAAATTGCATGTCTGCTAAGGCTGTTGTCAAGTCATTTTGCAATTTTTCTGTGACAAAATTAGATATTTTGAGATGAGTGTTATCCCAATAATAAATAGAAGAAACAGTTCATTCAAAAATGAAACAAAAAAAGTGTCAATTTACACAGCATTACAACATTATATGAGTTGCCAGTGAAACACAAAAGGAGATATTTAGTAGAATGTTCAAACTGTACTTGTCTATTTAATAAAATTATATAATTAAAAAAAAATTCAGTGCAAAATTAGCTCCAAAAATGACCAAAAAAAGCCATATATGTAATAGCTTTGTATGAGTAACACAGGCTTTGAAATGACTTGGGTGAATAGATGATGACAAAAAGAGTATTTTAAAGTATTTCTATTTTAAACTAACCCCAAGGAACGTTGCTATGAACAGGTTAAGTAATGATAACCTGGTTAACTGCTTGAAATAAGAAGGCATAAATAAAGCGGTATAAAAAAGTTTGAATCGTGACAAGCTCATAACTGCAAGAAAAAAGTCAGATTTGCGAAATAAAAAGTTACTATTGCCTTTTTTGTTTTTATTATTTTATTTTCCGTGGTGGAAGTGGGTTTAACAGCAAGATTATCTCTAGATAAATTCTTTCTCTCTGTCTCTTTTTTTTTATTATTAAATAAATAAATACATTTTTTGCCAAACGAGAAGTAGACATGTCCAATTCAGCATAGGGATAGAGGGTTGGTAGGAGTTGGGAAATAATTCAGTGCCTCTTCCGAGTTGCATTTACATGCATGAATGCTTTGGGGATCATGCTATGGTAGGCAGAACAGGGCATCCAAATTTGATAGTGAAATCTGCATAATATATTTAGCTGTGCATTACAAAAATATGAAACATCACTTGGGAAAAATTCTCTCTTGGTGTAATTTCCATGAAGTGCTTACTTTCCACACTGCAAACACAAATTTGTCTGTCTCCTGGATGAACTGTATCTCTGTGTGAAATTAAAGTGATCTATAAATCCTCATACATGTATACATGTGTTTCAATGTTGGCTGGTATTCGAACAGCATATAACAGCTCTGCACCTGAATAACACACGAACAGTTCAATTCATTGAGATTTCTAGCCAGAAAACGTTGTTCACTTATTGGAAATGCAGACAGTTATGAATGCTGACAGCAGTTTGGGACCAAAGAGACGAGACTTGGGACTTGAATGTTCTGAACAAGTAACTCTGTAGAGAATACTTGACCTCAGTCTGACTTTCTGTGTGTATATTCAGATGTTAGATTTTCATTTAGGCCTAATTTATGACTCAAAACCCTCAAAGGAGACTTAGTGACAATAATCAGACCAGACTAGAACTGTCTGACAGTCTAAGGAACAGATGCTAATCCATAATTGATTCATGAAAGAAACGGCATCGTAAAACAAGACAAAAGAACAGAGAACTAATAAAAATAAATGTTTTCTTGTAATGCCAGGATGTGCGAATAAATAACTAATGCATAAAAAGGGCAAGTAATTCATATTCAAAATTTATGGAGAGATGAAAAGTGCAAGGGTTGGGTTTGTAGAAAGGCTAATTTTACAATGTCACAAATTATAAGCCAGGGTCTGCATAAAAAAGCCATCCAAGGACAAGAGGGAAAATAAAAATGAACAGCAAGGCGAAAGCGTTGGCTCTCGATTGCTTGTGTTATTTACATTAAGAGGCAAAGGTTGTAAAAAGCAGAGAAATGGCTGGCATTTGTTCAAAAGGGCCACAATAAGATTGTAGATCAATTATCACAATGCAAAACATTTACAATGGCATATTAACAAGTCTGTAACTTGTAATGCAGGATTTTGAGGACAGGAAATAAAAACTGTAGCCAACTGAGTGGCAGATTAATTGAGTTACAGCAAGAGAGGATGTTATATTAGACTCCAGAAGGATGGGAAGGGCCCTGTGCAAAATCAAGTGTACATTACAATTCTTTGACTAGAAAGTGACAGAAAGCTGCAGATGGGATATATATATACTGTATATATATTATAGTATATACGTGGGACGGAAAGTATTCAGACCCCCTAAATTTTTCACTCTTTGTTATATTTCATTTGCTAAAATCATTTAAGTTAAAAATTTTTTCCTCATTAATGTACACACAGCACACAATATTGACAGAAAAACACAGAATTATTGACATTTTTTGCAGATTTATGAAAAAAGAAAAACTGAAATATAACATGTTCCTAAGTATTCAGACCCTTTGCTGTGCACTCATATATTTAACTCAGGTGCTGACCATTTCTTCTGATCATCCTTGAGATGGTTTACACCTTCATTTGAGTCCAGCTGTGTTTTATTATACTGATTGGACTTGATTGGGAAAGCCACACACCTGTCTATATAAGACCTTACAGCTCACAGTGCATGTCAGAGCAAATGAGAATAATGAGGTCAAGGAACTGCCTGAGAGCTCAGAGACAGAATTGTGGCAAAGGCACAGATCTGGCCAAGGTTACAAAAAAATTCTGCTGCACTTAGGTTCCTAAGAGCACAGTGGCCTCCATAATCATTAAATGGAAGACGTTTGGGACGACCATAACCCTTCCTAGAGCTGGCCGTCCAGCCAAACTGAGCTATCGGGGGAGAGAGCCTTGGTGAGAGAGGTAAAGAAGAACCCAAAGATTACTGTGGCTGAGCTCAAGAGATGCAGTCGGGAGATGGGAGAAAGTTGTAGAAAGTCAACATCACTGCAGCCCTCCACCAGTCGGGGCTTATGGCAGAGTGGCCCGACGGAAGCCTCTCCTCAGTGCAAGACACATGAAAGGTTGCTAAAAAACACCTGAAGGACTCCAAAATGGTAAGAAATAAGATTCTCTGGTCTGATGAGAACTTTTTTGGCCTTAATTCTAAGCGGTATGTGTGGAGGAAACCAGGCACTGCTCATCACCTCTAGAGTACCATCCCAAAAGTAAAGTGTAGCAGCCTCATGCTGTGGGGCTGTTTTAAGGTGCAGGGACAGGACGACTGGTTGCAATCGAGGGAAAAATGAATGCATTCAAGTACAGGGATATCCTGGACGAAACCTTTAATCCAGAGTGCTCAGGACATCAGACTGGGCCGAAGGTTTACCTTCAAACAAGACAATTACCCTAAGCACACAGCTAAAATAACAGAAGGAGTGGCTTCACAACAACTCTTGTGACTGTTCTTGAATGGCCCAGCCGAGCCCTGACTTAAACCCAATTGAGCATCTCTGGAGAGACCTAAAAATGGCTCTCCACCAACGTTTACCATCTAACCTGACAGAACTGGAGAGGATCTACAATGAGGAATGGCAGAGGATCCCCAAATCAAGGTGTGAAAAACTTGTTGCATCTTTCACAAAAAGACTCATGGCTGTATTAGATCAAAAAGGGTGCTTCTACTAAATCGAGCAAAGGGTCTGAATACTTAGGACATGTGATATTTCAGTTTTTCTTTTTAAAAAATCTGCAAAAATATCAACAATTCTATGTTTTTCTGTCAATATGGTGTGCTGTGTGTACATTAATGAGGAAAGAAAAAAAATTAACTTAAATGATTTAGGAAAGGGCTGCAATATAAAAAGATGTGAAAAATTAAGAGGTTCTGATCACTTCCGTACCAACTGTTATAATATATATTTTTTTTTATCAACACCCTTCTTAACTTGTGAATAGATTATTCACAATTGTTATTCGAAGATGGCGCCGACGCTGATGGCTGCCTCCGTGGCGTGCTCCTCAGTTGTTTTTATGTTTTTGTTAGTTGGTCCTGTCTTTAGTTATATCCCTGCCATCAGTTTCACCACAAGAGACGAATTGTGGGACATTTGGAAGTACACACCACCCGATATTTCACAGGTTTTCGACTATTCAGATGTTTTGCTGGACATTGTAGTCGGGGGAGCTGCGGCGCTGATCAAGCGCTTCAGGACGCGCAGACAGGGGAAGCGAGCCGGCGCGCTCGTCAAGCTCAGGCAGCGCGGATTCAGAACGCCGTTGCCTAGCATCCATCTGGCGAACCTCCGCTTTCTACCCAACAAAATGGACGAGCTCCTTCTGCTCTCCCGGACAAATAAGGATTTTTCAAACTCTGCTGCTCTGTGTTTCACGGAAACCTGGCTGAATAATGCCATTCCGGACAGCGCGTTGAGTCTGCCGGGTTTTCAGCTGTTTAGAGCAGATCGCGACGCAGAATCAACGGGGAAATCACGCGGCGGCGGGACATGCTTTTACATCAATGAGAGGTGGTGTACAGATGTAACTGTGTTAAAGAAGATGTGCTGTTCAGATCTAGAAGTGCTCTTCATTAACTGTAAGCCGTTCTATTTGCCGCGGGAGTTTTACTCATTCATTCTCATCAGTGTGTACGTTCCTCCGCAAGCACACGTGAGCTCAGCTTTACAGAAACTCACAGATCTGATCACAGACACAGAACAACAACATCCGGACTCGGTTTTAATCATTCTTGGGGACTTTAATAAAACCAATTCTCTCCCGTGAACTGCCAAAATACAGACAGCACATCACATGTCACACCAGAGACAGTAATATACTGGACCACTGTTACACCACAATAAAGGATGCATATCACAGCTTTTGGGCTCTCTGATCACTGTTTGGTTCATCTTATACCGACCTACAGGCAGAAACTGAAATCAGCTAAACCTGTTTTAAGGACTGTAAAAAGATGACTAATAAAGCATAGCAGGATTTACAAGCTTGTTTTGACCTCACTGATTGGAGCGTTTTTGAAGCTGCTGCCACCGATCTGGACGAGCTCACAGAGACTGTAACATCTTATATCAGTTTCTGTGAAGACATGTGCATTCCTACCAGGACTCATCTAACTTACAACAACGACAAACCATGGTTCACTGCAAAACTCAGACAGCTCCGTCAGGCCAAAGAAGATGCTCACAAGAAGGGGGATAATGTTTTGTATAAACAGGCTAAATACACACTGGAAAAGGAGATCAGAGTGGCAAAGAGGAATTATTCTGAAAAAATAAGGATTCAATTCTCTTCCAGTGACTCGGCATCAGTGTGGAAAAGTCTAAAATAAATCACCAATTACAAGACACCATCCCCCAGCACTGCGGAGAATCAACAACTGGCAGACGATCTGAACGAGTTCTACTGCAGGTTTGAAAAAACACCCCACACCCGCCCTGAACACCTCTCCACACAACCTTTCACACCTCCAGCAACCCCCCTCTGTTCGTGAGGGTGGGTAATTTATGGCCTAATTTTCATTTTTGGGTGAACTAACCCTTTAAGAGATACTGGACTCTGGCATTTGATATTAAGAGCATCTTCAAGAGGTTGACAACTTACATGACTTTGTTCGGACTTTGTAGGTATATTGTGTCCTACCTACACTGAAGTATACAAATTCTTAGTTCACTGACACTGTAGTATCATTGCAAATGCTAAGTAGAACATCAGTAGCTATGCCAAGGAGAAATTTTGCTTGACTGGCTGACCCCCGACCAGGAACTTGGGGCAACAAGGGACGGAATGGCCTGAGGCTACTAGTCCCAGAAGCTATTAAGATCCGCTACAGAGAACAGGCAGTGAATTTGTACATGTTGTTCCAACTGGGTCATGCAAAGTTGCTACAAAGCTGGTTTAAACGCAAATATACAGGGGGTTTGAAATGTCTGAGACCACACTGAAAATCTGGGATTCCATTTAAATAAGGGAAATCAACAAACATATTTAAGATTTTGAACATTTAGAAATTGGAACATTCTCAAAGCACGCTGAGTAACATCAGTTTTAGTTCATGCTATCTTTAGTTTTTCTAATTCTTTTTAACTCAAATTTCTTAAAAAAATGTATTAAAAATGCAAAAAAGATGCCTTTTCACCAGTGGTTTCAGACGTTTGCACCTCACTGTACTGCATTTTATCCAGAATTTCAAAGTTCTTGCAATTCCCAAAGCAGATTTTTCATTCTCTTTATACTTTAATAGAGACTCTTACATCTACGTGATGCCCTACTTTCATACCAGAAACACAATAGACTGGTTAGACTCTCAAACGCTTTATCCTCTGAATTGAAATGGACTTCCTGTGATCGATGGAGTTACAGCAGGGAAAACCACTCATGGTAATGCCATCCACTCATGGTAATGGAGGAAAGCCAACACTCTTGAATCAGTGGGTGGGATGCCATGTTCATGTCAAAGTAATATTCATCCAGACTAGACCCTATCTAAAGATGTAATGCAGATGAAGGAGAAAATGGGAGAATCTTTCGAGCATTTCCTATAATATTTCATACAGAGATGATTTCTGTGAGGTCTATGAAATTATAACATAGAATATATAGTATATAAAAAAACATTCTGATCAATCGTTCACAACACCACTGCCATTTTTTAAGAAAGTCCCTTGTGCTTTTTAAAGATGAGTGTGTAATTTTGGTATCACTACACTGTAAAAAAAAATTCTTCTTTTTTTCTAAGCTGTAAAATGTACTCTAATAGTTTGTTTTATTTACAAGAAAATACTATCAGTCTTCCTACTTCAAAATGTCATGTTCAGTTCAATGTTTTACTTATAAATTATTTAAATAAATAAATGCTTTTTAATTACACAATGTAACAAAAATAGTTATTTTCATGTAGCATCGATATTTTGGTAAATATTTAGGTCAGGTCAATTACAATTATTATTATTTTTTTTACATTTGCAAGAATGGTCAAGGTCAAGGTCAAGGTCAGTTTATTTATATAGCACATTTAAAAACAGCTAGTGTATGCCAAAGTGCTGTACATATACCAATAAAGTATGTAGAGATTAAGAGAATAAAAAGAAATGACTCAAAAACACATAATCAATACAACATGGTAACATTCTAGAAGTTTCTGTAACATTCTGGAATATGCTGGTGCCTTCTGGAACATTCCAGAATATTGTGGGACTAGATCAGAGGTCAGGAACCTATGGCTCGAGAGCCACATCTGGCTCTTTGACAAAAATCACGTGGCTCGCCAGATCTCTCACCCTTTACTAACAAATGATCTATTACACAAATTAGACAATTCCTTTGTTATAGAGCCTACATAAGCTTTACATATACATGTAAAATAATAATACATTTTCTGTACCGGCCAAAGTGCGTGTTCAATGCGCGTTCAGAGCTGTTCGCGAGAGTCACGAGCAATCCATTGACGTTTCTATGGTAACGTACAGCTCCTGCACTCAGATTCGTAGCTTTGTGGTAATAGCGAAAAGAGATTTTTTGAACAGCAGAAAAAATGTAAAAGTATGTAAAAAAAAAAAAAGTGACAGGACTGAAACATATACTTTGTTTTATGTTTTATACTTTGAAACATATCGGAGGTTACTTTCGCTTTTTCCGCACAGCTTTCTTGCGGGTGGGACTGTTAGTTATTAATAAAGGAACGTGAATGAATGAGACAGTAAAGAGCGGGCCATTCTTGATATTAAAAAGACAGACAGTATTAAAAACTCAAAGCCGCGAAACAGAACTCAATCCGCTTCTGACTGGAAGTTTTCTGCACGCGAGTGGAACACGGACAAGGATAGTAGATTTGCCTTCGGTGACGTGCCTAAAACGGTAAAAACACAGAGTGTCAAAATGTCTGCACTGGTGTGTATTCACATAAATACGGTCGGCACCATGCATAATTTTTCACTCACTCAAGCCTCATTCACACGGGGCGACAGCGTCAACGCCTCTCGTTTACTTTGAATGGAGTGACGTCAAATTAATTTTGGGTCCGTCGCATCGCGTTGGGTCCGTTGCTTGCGGCAAAAGTTGAAAACTTTTCAACTTTTCAAGCGCCAACACAGGCGTCAGCCAATCAGACCGCCTTATGGAAATGCGCTGGTGCAGATGCTAGCCAATCGCGTTCATGCAGCACCAGAAGACTAATGTGATTGGCTGTTGTCACTATGACGGTCGCGTCAGCACCAAGCTTCAAAAACGCCCTCCGTCAACTCTGAAGAGAATTCATCCCTCTCAGATTGTAAATCAACCTCACAGTAAAAGCCCTGCACATTTTTGACGATTTGTTGTATATTTGTGTATTTTAGGTTCCATGATCTAATAAAGGTAATATTATTAAAACGTTATTGAAAATAACACACACACACACAGACAGTGTAGATATATTATATATATATATATATAGATATATAGACATACTACATACATCTACAGTATATATATATATATATCTAATATATATATATATTATATATATATATCTATATCTACAAGACATCATACATACACACTCCCTGATAATACAGTTTATATAATATATATATATATAATATAATATATATATATATTTTTACTTTGGCTCTTTCGGAAAAATGCATTAACCAAAAATAAAAAAAATGGCTTTGGTCAAAAAAGGTTCCCGACCCCTGGACTGGGTCATAGAAAACAAAAATCATCCAGCGTACATTTTTTAGGTTTTGGATGACGCACTTTTGGTGACTGTTTTTGTTAAAAACTGTTGTGGTTAGCCCTCAGTATTATACAGTGACATTCATTTTATACATGATTAAGAACACAACAATACACACCACACAACATAGATACATTGGGTACGGAAAGTATTCAGACCCCTTAAATTTTTCACACTTTATTATATTGCAGCCATTTGCTAAAATCATTTTAAGTTAATTTTTTTTCCTCATTATGTACACACAGCACCCCATATGGACAGAAAAACACAGAATTTTTGACATTTTTGCAGATTATTAAAAAAGAAAAACTGAAATTATCACATGGTCCTAAGTATTCAGACACATTGCTCAGTATTTAGTAGAAGCACCCTTTTGATCTATTACAGCCATGAGTCTTTTTGGGAAAGTCTTTGGGTTGCAACAAGTTTTTCACACCTGGATTGGGGATCCTCTCAGTTCTGTCGGTGGAGGGTCAAAGTTGGTGGACAGCCTTTTTAGGTATGTCCAGAGATGCTTTTTTTTTTTTCCCCAAAAAATTTTTGGGTTTAAGTCAGGGCTTTGGCTGGGCCATTCAAGAACAGTCACAAAAAGAGTTGTTGTGAAGCCACTCCTTCGGTATTTTAGCTGTGTGCTTAGGGTCATGTCTTGTTGGAAGGTAAACCTTCGGCCAGTCTGAGGTCCTGAGCACTCTGGAGAAGGTTTGCGTCCAGGATATCCCTGTACTTGGCCACATTCATCTTTCCCTCGATTGCAACAGTCGTCCTGTCCCTGCAGCTGAAAAACACCACCACAGCATGATGCTGCCACCACCATGATTCAATGTTGGGACTGTATTGGACAGGTGATGAGCAGTGCCTGGTTGTCTCCACACATACCGCTTAGAATTAAAAAAAAAGTTCTATCTTGGTCTCATCAAACCAGAGAATCTTATTTCTCACCATCTTGGTGTCCTTCAGGTGTTTTTTTAGCAAACTCTATGCGGGCTTTCATGTGTCTTGCACGAGGAGAGGCTTCCGTCGGGCCACTGCCATAAAGCCCCGACTGGTGGAGGGCTGCAGTGATGGTTGACTTTACAACTTTCTCCCATCTCCCGACTGAATCTCTGGAGCTCAGCCACAGTGATCTTTGGGTTTTCTTTACCTCTCTCACCAAGGCTCTGCTCCCCCGATAGCTCAGTTTGGCCGGACGGCCAGCTCTAGGAAGGGTTATGGTCGTCCAAAACGTCTTCCATTTAAGGATTATGGAGGCCACTGTGCTCTTAGGAACCTAAAGTGCAGCAGAAATATTTTTGTAACATTGGCCAGATCTGTACCTTGCCACAATTCTCTCTCTGAGCCCTTCAGGCAGTTCCTTTGACCTCATAAATCTCATTTGCTCTGACATGCACTGTGAGCTGTAAAGTCTTATATAGACAGGTGTGTGGCTTTACTAATCAAGTCCAATCAGTATAATCAAACACAAATGGACTCAAATGAAGGTGTAGAACCATCGCAAGGATGATCAGAAGAAAGGGACAGCACCTGAGTTAAATATATGATTGTCACAGCAAAGGGTCTGAATACTTCGGACCATGTGATATTTCAGTTGTCTTTTTTAATAAATCTGCAAAAATGTCAACAATTCTGTGGTTTTCTGTCCAGATGGGGTGCTGTGTGTTACATTAATGAGGAAAAAAAATTAACTTAAATGATGTTAGCAAATGGCTGCAATATAACAAGAGTGAAAAATTTAAGGGGGTCTTGAATACTTTCCGTACCCACTGTATTACCACACATCCTTATATATATATATATATATTAAGCGGTCAACACACACACACACACACCACACACACCCACCACAGTTAACAAACTGAGAGCCCCGCCAAAAATTCACACCATTGGTTCAGCCATTGTTGCTGATGTCGTGCAGGAAGCTCAAACAAAAAGAGCAATGTTTTGGAATGCCACAAAGCCACATAATTTACACTTTTAAGGGAAGTCAACCTACGCATGGCTTATTTATAGTTGTCTCGAAATAGTAAACTAAAAAGGAGGGATTTTAATATTGAAAAAATTACACACATCACCTTTAAAACCTAGTGACTCTATCTCTAAAACATTTTTAGAGGTGTTTTGCTGCCTCAGGCACAACAGGTTCCTCAAAGGCCTGTGACGAAGAACAGACAAGAAACGTGCTGCCCTCTGTAGCACCCGTGCATCAATACACACTCTGAACATCCCCTCAGGGGCAAAAGGGAAAAGAGGCAGCAAACGGATAAGAAACTTTCAGAATGTTACAGAATAAGGATGGTGACACATCAGGAAGTCAGTATAAACAAGTGCCAGACAGTGGAGGACAGAATTCAGTAAGAAGGTGAAGGACATAGACAGGACAAACACAGAAGAGACGTGTAATGCATTTCCTGTAGGTAAACCAAGCGTGACAATCCTCCCAAAACCACGACCAGGAAGGAGGAGAGGTTCATGTCGGTCAGTTCAACATCTTTCCCAAAACAGCTTCGGAAATATAAATAAATAAATAATGTTATATATTAGTCCCCATGAAGAAAATATCACCTGCAAATGACTAAGCTATAAATAAAAATAAGTTACAATAAATTTTGCATTAATGGATACTTCAAAGTAGAAATACTTAATTATCATGTTGTATTCTGGTCATTTTGACCCAAAGATAATTTTCTTTTTCCCGAAAATGCTTGTTAATGTTTTTGCATTGGACCTAAACAAATTTTACTCATACCCGGTATAACTACCAACCAAACAAACTAGGGATGCACCGATATGAAAATTTTGGCTGATACCGATAACCGATAATCCTTTATTTTTGAAAGCCGATAACCAATATGTTGGCAGATATATCTATATCCAAATTTTTATATACTTTTTGAGAGCCTGATTACAAAAAAGGTCTCATCATTAAAAACCACATCCCGAACACTTCAACATAAGCAGCCTAGTTTGAACGGTGTATGTTTTAAAAATAATTTTACTCTCCCATTACCAAATTTAGTCATAAAAAAGTCTTACAAATAAAATAATGTATAAATAATGCAAACAAGTCATTGGACATCATTACACGTGTAAAGAATCAAAATGAATGTGCCATAGATCAATAAAACGGAATAGCCTCTGCACGGACAATAATTAAACGATTTTAATTACTAAACCATATTGCTGATGAAAATAATAATAAAAAAATACAAGTGGTTGTTATTATTAAAAATGTATCAATGATTTTGAAAAAGTAACAAATTAATACCACTGTTTTAAATAGCAGACGTTTGAGCTGCGCGTGCTGAAGCTGAAGAGCTGAATGAATACGGTAAACTGAAGCGTTTTGCTGGCAGCTTATTTAATTCAAGGAAATGCATCCTGAGATTAATAATACAACATAAACATAATATTACAAAATTATGCATTTATTGCGTGCTATAGTCAGAATGTGAGATCCTGTTGTGGATGCGCTCTTCCAATAACAACGCGCTGAAATACGGCAACTAAACCCATAGAATTCACAACGTTTTATTATAATAATTTTCCCATTAGAATGTTATAAACACGACATTCCCAATCATAGTTATTAAGTGTGCACTTGCTGTTGAGTTTATCACCGGTAATCTGAAGCGCTCTTTTAACTTAACCAAGTTCTATATGAGATAAATCAGATATACATTAAATAAACACAATATTACAACATACAATTGCACAAAAGGCTGCAAACGAACAGCGCGCATCTGAACTGTCTCTGAAGGAAATAATGCATTATTTATCGGCTTTAAGATATCGGACAAATTTTCTTATCAGGCCGATACCGATAACAGAAAAAATGAGCATTTATCGGCCGATACCGATATGGTGGCCGATATATCGTGCATCCCTAAAACAAACAAACAAATATATAATTTTTGCACTTTTTGGGGGATTTTTCCTTGTGGTATTCCCAGTCAAAAATGAACAGCCTACCAAAAATTGTGTACAAATTTCTTGATACGAAATATATTATTACCAAGCACTGGATTCTGACTTTTTTATTTTTTATTTTGGGAACTGATTGAACATAGGCATCATTGATCTGAGTTCACGCACCTCATTTTTTGAGCCAAAATTATCCACAAAAGTAGTTTTACTCAAAAACTGAGGGGCACGAGCCTACGACCAATCACTTCCAAAAATAAATACAAAACCTGTGCTAATTAAAAGAATGCAAATTGACAAAAAAAGATTGAATCCAATATTTGGTGATAATATAGCATAACGAGAGATTTACAAGCAAAATTAGGTTATTACAAGGAACACCAAATTAGGTAAAGGATTTTCAGCATGGCTCAAGGGTTAATTCTTTGCAAAATGCATTACAAATGCAAACCACATGGCAGTAAAAGTAAGACGAAGAAAAAAAAAAGCATTAGTGTAAAAGCAACCATTTTTAGTCACCACGTCTGGATTGTCAAAAGCAATCACCCAAATATGAACCAACATGGTGTTTTGCAACAATAACACCACAGCGAAATGAAAACCCAGGTGTTCGTTTGAAATCCACTTTACATCTAAAAGAAATGATGTCTCTCATTGACTGCGATTAACTGTGCCATGTTGTCACAACTTCAAATCATTGCACAGAGTCCTCCACTTCCCTAGGTACAATATTACCATGGTAACATGTTCTAGCACAATTACCCTCAGTCTCGGGCACCAGATTTACAGCGCAGCTGAAATGCCTGAGCACAGAACTGGGTTGTCAAGCATTTCACTTTTGGAAAATGAGAAATGTATGCCTCACTCCGCTGAGTAGTCTCATTAAGAGAGAAGATTGTGTTTTTCATCAAACATATTGCATTATTGATTTTAAAAGGAATAGTTCATCCGAAAAAAAAAAGAAAATTCTGACATTATTTACTCAACCTCATGTTGCTCCGAATACCGTGTGCCATTTTTCTTAGTGGAACATAAAAGGAGAAATTCTTCAGAATCTTCAGATGCTACAGAGCTACTCCAGCCACTTTATTATCCATATCTAGCTGAAATAAAATGATTTTATTTAGAAATATTACGTGAGTGATCAATTTATTTTATTTGTTATTTATTTAAATATGTTTTGAGCATTACTGTAGAAGCCGATTGTGATGCTGGAGCAGAGCCTCCACATGACATGCAGACAAAAATATACAGTAGTCAATATTTGAAGTTGATCAAAACAATTCATTAAAGTTGACAACAATGGGTATTGTTTTGGTTTTAGGACAACTTAGATGAAAGGTTTTGATCTACTTAAAATGTTGACTAGTGTAGTTATCATGGCCAGAATTTGTTCCCATGTTATAGTGGGCACAAATTAGTAAAACTTGTGTTCCATAATTTTTTGCAAAATTGTGGCTATGTTGTACTAATTTGTTCCTTAGTTTTGGTAAATAGCGGCAACGTCGTACTAATTTCTTCCCTTGTTTTAGTAAATCGTAGCCATGTTGTATTAATTTGTTCCCCCATTTATGTAAATCATGGCCATGCTGTATTAATTCATTCCTTCGTTATAGTACATTGTAGCCATGTTGTACTAATTTGTTCCCTCATTTTCGTAACCCGCAGCCACGTTGTTTGAATTGTTCCCTAGTTGTTCTAAATCATGGCAACGTTGTACTAATGTGTTCACTAGATTTAGTAAATAGCGTCCACTTTGTACTAATTTATTACTTAACTGAAGCAAATAGTGGCTACGTTGTAATAGTTTGTTCCCTAGTTTTGGTAAACAATGTCCACATTGTACTAATTTGTTCCCTCATTTACGTAAATCATGGCCACGTTATAATAATTAATTCTCTCATCATAGTAAATCATAGCCATGTTGAACTATTCGTTTCCTTGCTTCAGTAAATCATGGCCACATTGTACTAATTTCTTCCCTCGTTTTAGTAAATCATAGCCACATTGTACTGATTTGCTCCCTCATTTACATAAATCATGGCCACATTGTTTTAATTGTTCTCTTGGTGTAAAAATCATGCCCATTTTGTACTAATTTGTTCTCTCATTTTAGAAAATTGTGGCTATGTTGTACTAATTCATTCCCTCTAATTGATTTCCATTGACAAATTTGGATACATACTGTAGTTATTCAGTGATTTTACTGTTTCTGAAGTCAACACGTTCAACATTTTCAGTGTGGACAGACTCAAGCTGTTGCAGCAAGACAGGTCATGGGTTGCGTCTGTTGTAGTCGTGTTTGTGAATCAGGCGCTAAAACAATTCATTCTTAGTGAAGAATGACTTCCAATCTCAGCCAGATTTCCCCCAAAATGCAAAGGCTTCACTGGCTGTTCATGTAGCTGTACATAATCTATGATTCAGCGCTCTCCAGAATGTGCTCCAAATTGAGCGAGTGATTCCCATCACTGCAGTTCCTATCTGGACCGCTGGTCATTAGACTCTGCCTGCAGCTCTCGATATGCCCTGACAAAATGTAGATGATTTCATGAACTCTCATCATTAGCCCCTGACGAACTCCCCAATACCCAAACAATCACCACCGCCCGGTCAAGGCTCCCATTACCCCGCTAAACACCATCCATCAGTCGGGTCAGGGTATTTTTTTTTTTTTGTCGGCCAGACGATGTTGGTTTTCTCCGGCAATATGTCAGAGGATTTTTTTTTTTTTTTTGGAGAAAATGGCAGATATCTTAAGACCCGGCAGCATTCAAGCACCAGGTCGAGCAGGGCAAAAGCACAGTGGAAGTCGGTCACTGTGTACGCCATATAGGGAAAACAGTACTGACGGGAAAATCACTTGCCACTTAGCCTCTTTCACCGCCAGAGCTGCCTTCCCCCAGTGATCAAGAGGAGTGAAGGGGTCACATCAAAAGGAGACTTGAAGGTTCTTGATGTAGAATAAACGCAACCCTGGAGCAAGAACCTGCTGGCATTAGCACCGAGCTAATAAGCTACTGCGACACTAAACACAAATTAATTTTAATGTATTTAAAAGGTGAACATATTGTAACCACGGGGTACTGAATCCATGAGGTCTTAATGTCAGCCACTAGGTCAGTCGAATGGTTAAACTATGACAAGAGCTATTGATATCACAGTCTAACTAATTAAGCAGACAACGCCCTGATACAATATGATACAGTGTAACCCGACCAAAAAGACCCGTCATCACATATTGAAAACACCCGATTGAAATTAAAAAATAGTAATTACTCCTAAAAACCATATCCCGTGCTCATATAACAACACGCATTATAACCACCGCGACCAACAAACTTTTAGTATTTTTAGGTGAAGTTCACCCAGGAGCTTGGAGGTCTTAATATCGTAATAGTGTTACATGTTCAGATTGTCTCTACAATGTATCAAACATGTTCCTGTTATCTAATTCCAAATGAAACCATTCTTGACCTATAACTCTAAAAAAAAACTTTTTAATTATTGTAAATACTGACAAAGGACAAATCTAGAATAACTTTTGAATGGCCACGTGGGAGAAGAAAGCAGAACGTTATGATATGAGATTTACGCGAACTCGTGCAATTAGCTAGTCACATAAAACAAGCTGACCTTACCAATCAATTAAAAATGGACAAAGCCAAGTCTAATTTTTTTTTTCTTTGTTTACTTACATTTATGTGTAGAAAATGGTGCGATGTTCCGCCTTTTTACCTGGACAAATTCCTGGGTTACACTCCGAAAGAAAAAGGTTTTTTATAATTAAAACGTGCCCCTGGGGCAATACCCTTTCAAAAGGTACTAATATGTACCATTTAGTCTGAACTGTGTTCAGTGTAACAGTAGTCTAGTTTTAAATTCGTATTTTATACTAAGGGTAATGCCAAAAAGCGTCACCTGGTTAGAGGTTACTTAATACGGTCATGAAGATGTACCGTTCAAAAGCGTACTGCACCTGGGTTGGTGACAGCTTTCTGTAACTCATGTTAGCAGCAAATATATCTTGTCCGAAAGGCTGTTCTATAATTGATCAAGGCACATTTTCTTGTATTGGCATGTTGGAGTGAGCGTCACAATATGCTGTAAAAAAATTACAAGTGAAATGCAAGAGATATGCTATGGTGATCACAGAGGTTGTTTGGACAGCCCACCGCTGTTCTCCAGAACCCCCACTCTGCCAACACCTGCCAACTGCAAGGTGGCCCCGTTCAGATTACAGTTCTCTTCCCTTTTCATTTTTCTATGGGTAACACCCAATACGTTAAGAACACCTAGAGCGCCGCTCTTGTCTGCTGGTACCAGACTCGGCCTCTCACATCCCAACTTTCCACTTGGCTTCTTCTCCTTTGGACATATATGTCAGACAAGAGTACTGTTCACTCTTCGCCAGCAAAACTGCCACCCTGAGCTACGCTAGAGACAATATAACACCAACCTACCGAGCCAACGGTGAGGAACAAACGATAATGTCGATTGTTTCAGACAAGGTGCTGCTGCAGATTAGGTTGTAGACTGAGTAATAGTTTGTGGATATGGATGGAAGACGGGTGGGATGGATAGACGCAGTGGTTGCGGAGGGAAAAGTGGGAGACTGTTATTAAGCAAGTGACCTGAAACTGCCATATCTATTATTCCAATTCACTGGAATACTAACGGTAGGCTTCTCAGACTGTGACTCCTAGAAGAAAATTTTAGTTTTAAGTATACTATAGTTCTTCCACAGGTCACGCAACACTGTTTTTTGTTCAAAACATTTCCAAGCCTATTTTCAACAGGGAACGGTGAGTTTTAAACATGTACTGGCAAAAAGGAAGTCGTTTTTCCCTTTGCAAATGTTCTTTGTTTGGGCACAATACCATCTGGTGTAGAAAAATACTAGTACTCTTCCAACGTAGGCAACATTTTAGGCATCACATGAACACTCCCGACGTAAAGTTTCTTCCAAAAGGTACATCATTTTGGCCAAATTCTGAGGTAATGTACTCTAAGAAAATATGGCTCAGTGTACTGTGTAATGCACAATAATTTGCTGTATTGATTTTATCCATATTTTCAATTACAACTTGTATTTTCTTTTAGGGTTGAAATAAATGTCAGTAAACCTAATGGAAAAAAGGTACAGGCAATTTTCTGCCAGGATATGATCCGTTTTTCTGTGTAGCATGTATGCATTGAGGGCAAAGCAATCCCATAATGCATTGCGACATGACAAAAATGAGTCTAAGATGGTGGATAATGATCAGTCATAAATTGAGGTAATTATTTTTAGGGATGCACGATATATCGGCCACCATATCGGTATCGGCCGATAAATGCTAATTTTTTCTGTTATCGGTATCGGCCTAATAAGAAAATTTGGCCAATATCTTAAAGCCCATAAATAATGCATTATTTCCTTCAGAAACACTTCAGATGCGCGCTGTTCGTTTGCAACCTTTTGTGCAATTGGAGGGTGTAATATTTGTGTTTATGAGGTACTAGTGATTGTATACCGTGTTTATAGATTATGGTTTGTTAAGTTTAAAGACCGCGCTTCATTAACGGTGATCGTCTTGAGCTCAGCGCACGCAGCCAACCCAAGCACGTGCCACAACATTAACACACGATGATCTGGAATGTTGTGTATATAAACCATGCCCTACCTGTAGAACATTATTATAACTACAACATTTTGCTTCTTTGGTTTAGTTGTCTGTGTTTCCAGCGCGTTGATATGGGAGAAGATTGCGATCCACAAAACAGGATCAAAATATTATGTCTATAGACGCGAAAGCAAATGCATCATTTTTGGACCTATTACGTTAAATATTATGTTTATGTTGTATTCATATTAATCTCAGGATGCATTTCCTTGAAAATAAGCTGCCAGCAAAACGCTTCAATTTACCATGTTCATTCAGCTCTTCAGCTTCAGCACGCGCAGCTCAACGGCTGGTATTTAAAACAGTGGTATTAATTTGTTACTTTTCAAAATCATCGATACATTATTAAAAACAACAACCACTTGTATTTTCTCTTATTATTTTCATCAACAAAATGGTTTAGTAATTAAAATCATTTAACTATTGTCTGTGCAGAGGCTATTCTGTTTTATTGATCTGTGGCACATTCATTTTGATTCTTTACACGTGTACTGATGTCCAGTGACTTGTTTGCATTATTTAAGCATTATTTTATGTATTTGTAGGACTTTTTTATGACTAAATTTGGTAATGGGATATTTTTAAAACGTACACCGTTCAAACTAGGCCGCTTATGTTGAAGTGCTCGGTATGTGGTTTTTAATGATGAGACCTTTTTTGTAACCAGGCTCTCAAAAAGTATATAACAATTCGGATATAGATTTATCGGCCAACATATCGGTTATAGGCTTTCAAAAATAAAGAATAATCGGAATCGGCCAAAATTTTTATATCGGTGCATCCCTAATTATTTTACGTACACTATTTAACATATATGATAATTAGGAATATAAAGTATTTATATTGTGAGCCTTATGCTATCAGCGCATCAAATAATTAGTTAGCAACATAGCTAACACCAAATCTACTAAAAATCAAATGCAACCAAGTCAGCTTCATGTGACAACCACTATTTGTAATTTTGAAGGCACAAAGAGTTGATTTCTTATAGTGTGAACACCCAAACTGCCATACTTTATAATGAGTTAACTCTTCGTTAGGTTGCGCCTAAGTTTTCGGCTTCACTTGGAAATATCAAGACACATTCTCTAGCATTTCTCCAATACAATTAAAATAATGTGGCACCTTCTTAGGCATAACATTAAGAGTGACAACAATGAGGGAGGTATTTGATCCCCACTCCTAGTTTCCTCATGTCTTTTTAGCTCTGAAATCAATTTTTTTCCCTAGCTGTCAGTCAGGTAATAAGACACGAAGAGTTCAACCACAATCGGCCACAGCCTCATGCCAGCAGTTGGTAGCTCTGCACAAAAAAAAAGAAAAAAAGCTTTCAGATTTCTGCTAAACTCTGTATTTTCATTATCGATAGTTCAATTTTATTCAGGTCATACAAATTAGTATGGTAACACTTTATTTTGATAGTCCACTTTAGTAATTTTACTGACCATAAGTAAGTTTGCAACTACATGTTAACTAGCAGTCATATGAGTATTGGTAGACTTTCTGCTCAATATCTACTATAATTCTATTGATGGGTCCCCAAAACACAACGTTCTATGTATTTGATAAGTAACTTGTTGAATACCTTGTCAACTTGTTCTACTAAACCAAACTCTATAACAAACTACACAAAGCCTAATCCTAACCTAACAGTATACTAATACTCTAATGAGAGTTAGTTTACATGTAGTTGCAAAGTTACCTATAGTTAGTAGTATGTCTAAATTGGACTATCGGAAATTGTATCCATCACTACAAAATATATGTCAAAACTTCCAACAAACTTTTCTATATAATAGATTCCATTATACAATATGAAATACTGAACCTACATCATTATCTTGAAGAGTTAATAAGATCAATGAGAAGATTTTAAAATAAATCTCAGTACTTCTGGAACAGTAGACCCAAGAGCACTCTGAAAAATCCAATAATACAAAAGGAAATATGTTACACTCTGTTAGAATTAAAGAATGTAAATCAAATTATCCCCTTTAAGCCCAGTTAAACATCCTGCTTTGAATGGTGCTAGCTGAAAACTTTTCACCATATTTCCTGTGGGGCTGTAAAGCTGAATTAGTCTTTAGCTCAAGTCTGTTGTTAACCTTAAAGATTTGACTGAGGTTGAATATAAATTGCCACAAAGTGCTTCTCAAACCATAAGCTGATTATTCAGTAAAGCAAAATGCTTGCTTCATTCTATTTTCCTTCAAAGGAAATGACGTATCTGGTATTTTATTGACAGTAGATGCAAAAATAAATCCATAATCACAACCTCCTTCCAGTTCTAGACATGGTATAAGATGGCGAGCTGTCCTATTTACAATGTTTCAAAGATAAGATAAGATTCTTTAAGATAATGTTAGGAGAAGTGAGGCGCCAACAAGTCATATAACATCAGTCTCACTGTGCAAATCCAGTCAAACTGAAGCCTCAATGACGACAACTGATGAATTTGTCAGACGATGCAAATAAACAAGATACCATTTTAGTCTAATTTATAATGCCAACACTGAGACATTTAACTGTCACAGAAGACATACAGCATGTTTTATGCAAGTTCAAATCCCGGACGAGCCCCCAAACAATCTGCATTTTATTCTACTTTGAGTTGAGACAATTTTGTGGTTTGATTAAAAAAACATATATCAAGGGGAATGGTTTGTATGCATATTAAATTAATTAATTTAAACATTTAGTGTGTAAATAAAGATGTTATTTATGAGAGTACGCCCTCAGTATGGTTTCAATAGTGAAGGTAAACAAATAATTAAATCTTCATGAGGTGAGAGATGCTGTCCGTGAACCGTCTGAATGAAATATCTCATTGTCAAAACCTTGGCTCGACGCTTCTTCTCCTGTGAGAAAGTTGAGATGTTTTAGCTATTCTGCACATAGCTGTCTTTGTGACGGGTAATCCATTTGTTTATAATTGTCTTTTTGGTTTTGACAGGGCTAAATTAATTACCGTTTGATCTGAATGTGGGACATAATTAGAACCCTCTTAAAGCTGCAGCCAACCCTCACATCCCTTCTGCCAAAACGGATCATCCTGCACCGTAATTAAACTTCAGTTCATCTGTCAGAGAGTCAAGGTTTCCTTTACTAGAAGAAAAGAAGCAGCAGGTACGGTGTTATGTTTACAGTAAAGTGGTTTAACTCATCACAAAGGTTTAGAAATGCTCCAGTGGTCAACATTAAATGCACATTTCTGAGAGAAAAATGATAGTGAATTAACGTAAATCAAATCATAGGATTGCACTACACTGTGAAAGCCAACCAAGCGGTTACATCTAAACAAAATGGGTATGATAGAGATATTTTCTCATCGTTTCTGGTCAGTAGACATTGGCAGCAAACAGCTTATGGGAAACCATGCAAGACGTTTCTTCCAAGCCTGCCTTGAAGTGAATCTTTGCCGCTGCACAGACGGGTAACTCTCAAAGACGCCTACTTCCACTAGCTGCCAAGGTTGTGTGCAAGTCAAATGAAACTTGCTGATCCAAGAAAGTCCCTCAAGTGATCGGCTGAGTGATCAGCTTGGATTCACTCGAGTTCCTCATGTTCTTCTTCTGTAATTAGTACCATCATCTAAATAATCCTTTTGAATGGGATAAATAAATTTCATACGCTCTTAAAAATAAAGGATTTTTGTAGCAATGTCATATAAGAACCATTTTTGGTTCCTCGAACCCTCTAGTGAACTGATCATAAAATAACAATTTTTCATAGCTTGAGGAACCTTTTTCTCTTATAAAGAACCTTTTGTGGAATGCAATGGTTGTGTGGATGTTAAAGGTTCTTCATGGATCCATGGATGGCAAAAAAATCACTTTTATTTTTAAGACTGCAGAATGTTGAAATCATAAAAGTGTACAGCACAGTAACAGCCAAACACTATCTCTGTCCACTTTGCACCTATGCTTGTCTTGAAACCTTTATCTCGGAATTGTTTTTGCTACATGTTTTAATCCAAACTGAATTTACAGGAGAAAAGACATGGTTTTTGGAGGTCTCTACTACAGCAAATCCCCCATGTGCTCTATGAAATAAGGTTGTGAGACCTGCCGTTCTTGTTTGTTAGAACATGAAGGCCTTGTTGGGGCTGCACAACTATCTACTAATAAAAAGACTGACTAAACCAATTGCTCACCCAATTCAAACCTGTATGGCTTCAGCAGATTACAACATAAGATCCTCTGTTCCATAAAAAGCATATTGTAACCAGGACACATATAGCACCAGAAGAGTAGTCTGTAAGACTTGTACGTAATTAATGGAATACAGCACACAATAGCTTTGTGTGCTATAAAACAGATTTATTGACAAATTTCCTTTCAGCTGTATCTCTTTGTGGAACAAAAAAGGGCCCAAACAAAATCATCTAAACCAAATGGATAAAATGAAACAAAAACAACTCAGACAAAACAAAACAAATTTATTTGAATAAGGATAAAAAAATAGCCAAAACAAGCTGATTAAAAAAATGGATGAAACAAAAACAGGGCAAAACAAATTAATAAAACAAAACATAAACAGGCCAATACAAAATAAGTCAAAACAATACAAAACAACAAATAGATAAAATAAAACAAAAATAGGCCAAATCAATACAAAACAAAATAAGCCATAACAAATTGATAAAATAAAACAAAGAGGCCAAAACAATACAAAACAAAATAAGCCATAACAAATGGATAAAATAAAACAGAGGCCAAAACAATACAAAACAAAATAAGCCATAACAAAACAAAGGATAAAACAAAACAAAAAAACCTAAACAAATCAGCTTTCTAGGTAAATTAATTTAAAAACTGGACAAATTAGCTACGGGTATGTGGACTACACAACTTCACTGGCGTTAATAAATAATTATATTTTTCTTTAGGACATCACAGGGACTACAGTGACTGTTGCTTGAACACTTGAACATATTCAAGGTTAGTTGTGACACATTGTGTCAAATGTTTTTAAGTATACTGTGTAATCTTTAGCCCTACTTAACTTTGATTGAACATTGGACAGTACATTTTCAAACACAGTTGTAAATAAAGTCTATAAATGAAAAGTAGAATTTTTTCCAACAATAATGCAAGTCTGAAAATCCACTCACACTAGTGAAAGCACTACATCCTCACTTCACACATACTAAAAGATTTCAATGTCACATTTAGAGCGCAAACCCCCTACATTAATGTCACACTTGAAAATCGACAGTGACCTCACAGTGAAGAAAAGAACAATTTATTACCAACAGCAAACCTGCCTGTGACAATCTGAAGAGATCTCCACTAAATAACCATAATTCGAGTACTTTTGGTTAGCATTCTATAGTCTTCTGATGTGAGAGCGATAGATCATTCCAACAAATTATTCCTTCTCATGTTGAGGTAAAGGCAATACAAATTAATCAGTCGCACTCGATGTGATAAATGTCAACGAAGTCTGCAGGGAGCTGAAGTCTCTATTGACTGGAGAGAAGAAATTATTTCATTAATTACTAGTATGTATATCATTGACGCTTTCTAAATGAAAAAAAAGATCCGTGCTCATAATAATTTATGGCAGCTCGCCCAGCGGGACTCTCTCATTTAACGAGCTCCGAGATGAGCCAATGGCAGACGTGCGTTATGACATCAACCAAGGATTTTTCCAGGCTTCATGCTGAGCAACTTCACAGACAGGCATTGAACAGGAGATAAGAGACAGCACTGGGAGTAACTTAAAGCTCATCCTCAACTGGAAATATAGCAAACTAATATGATTATGACGTTTGGAATTAAGATTAGCGGAATGGCTGATGAGATGCCACATTTAAATACACCTGCCTCGTAGGACGTGTTGACGAAATGAATGGCGTCATGATTTTCCAACAAGAATGGAATCGGTACATGTTTGTATATGAGGATACCTCCTGGTTTCAGACCTGCTTCCAAGGCACCATGTCATATCTAATGATCCCAAATAAATTCAAATCAGCTTTAGAGGAAAACAAGGAAATATTTAGTGACTATAATACTTATTTCTCAGTAGAAAGTGAATCATAAAGATTTATAAAAATTAAAATTAGAAAACTGATTTACCTCTTTGTTTTATTTTATAAATTAATCATTGTAAGAATTATAGAATAGAGAGAGGGAGAGAGAAAAAACATAGCCTAAAAACTTGATTGTTAGATTTTATTATTGTTGAATATTATTTATTGAATCCATTTGTTTGTTTTCAAATTTTGTCGTTTTTTTTTGTTTGTGTTAAATTTTTTGTCTGTTTTTATTGTTTGTTTTTTTCTTCTTGTTTTGTTTGTTTTATTGTTTGTATCAGCGCTGTTTTATTAGTGTTATGGCGTATTTTATTTTGGCAGGTTTATTTTAGTTGTTTCATTATATCTTTTTTTTTTGTCTTACAGTATTTTCAATTCTATAATAAATTGAAATATTATACTAGATATAACTATAATATATATATAGCATATATATATAATATATAGATATATATATTATACTCCATGTTTTTGTGAATATGTATGATCAAATCCATTATTCTTGTGTTTCCAAAATGAGCCCAACTGAGAATAAAAGATTATTTGGAAACACATTTCCAGGTTACGCCTTCTAACTTCAGCCAATATAATATTAACTATCAGTATCATTTATCAAACTCATTTTCATGAATTATTAAATGACCCTTTTGAAAGTAAATTCTCCAATAGACCAAATGTTTTTAAATGTTACAAACAAAAAGTTGCATTTGGCCCCCCCCCCCCCCCCCCCCCCCCCCACAAGCTGCAGTCAGGTTTCTGGAAGGCTCAGGGGTACAAACGCAGCCAATATTGATAAATAGACTGGGATTTCTGACGCTGAAAAGAAGCCAACTGCGAAGGGAGGAGTAGCCAATCGGAAGCCAAATGATGGAGACGGCTGATAAAAAGAGGAGAGCAAAGAGGTTATCAGAGCAGAATGACCTCCAGGTGGGACGAATCTTCCATCAGCGCGCACCGCCATGCCAGGCCCTGCCTCCTCTGGCACTGTTGTCCCAACAAGATTGGTGGGTGGCCTAAACTCCCAAATAATGTTTTTATAGAGTGTTTTGGTATCTGTTGATGATCTAAAGCAATAAAAGCTCTTTTTGTGGAAAAATATCGAGCTTTTTGTTACTGTGGAAATACCTTGATGGTATCAAATGATACTATTTGACTACCATATTGATCATGTACAAGATATTTACATTGCCACCAAGTTGTTATGGATGGTGTTACCCACCGTCAACCACTAATAATAACAGTGATGCTAGGAAGAACATAGTATTTAATGCCTGCTTCTCACCGACTAGATAAAAAAATCTGTGCTGAAGAATTCCTGGGTTTGTAGGTTATGGCTTCTGTGAGAAATGAGTCCCACAGCTCTGATATTTTTAGACTTCTGTCACTGTGGCTGTTGTCACTTTCATGTTAGTGGCCTATGAGTGAGTGATAGCAAACATATACTGTATTTACTAGAGCTCAAGGCAGCAAACCTTCTGGGCCAGAGAACCAGCAACACATCAGAAATCAATAGTCACTTACAGACTATGGAGAATCATTATGACAAGAAGCATCCCACTTTAATGGCAAAACACTGATGTTGCTGTATTTGTTCGATAAAAATAACAATGTTTATGGTTTCAGATATGCCTGTAATATTCACATCAACATGAAAAACATTCGCAACCTATTTTACTTTTGTAATGAGGCATTTACGATTTTGTTCTTCTTTAACATAATGTGTACAGAAATTAAGGAAGCTGTTACCGCTTAAGAGTAAAATAAATAATAATTGTGACTTCACGCAATTGCTTTTTTTCATAATTGCAATGTTGTGTAATTGCAATGTCATGTAATTGCAATTACGTGTTCAGTCTATAGGGAACGGCGTAGGTGTGCGATGCATGGGTTTCTTATAAAAGTGATGTCGCCAACTACTGGCCAGGCATGCATAAAACAGAGTTTTTAGTAGTTTTTGCGATTCTGTGTGAATGGGGATCATTTTGACAACGTTGTCATCTGTACGCAAATAACAATTTCTGTTTTTAGTACATAGTTGTCGTGTAAACGTACCCTCAGTTTAAATCTTAAATTGCAACTTTGTAGATGACTATTGCAATTGCAACTTTTTCCAATAACTGTGATATTTCTTATTTCAACTGTCACAATATGACTTTATACAGTATGTAACAATGTGAGTCTCTCACGATTTTCACTTTGCATCTTACAATGTAAGTTTAAATCTCAAAATGTGACTTTTCAGACTTTATATCTAGCCATTGCAACTTTTTATTACATTTAATACATTGCAATATTGTGACATTACATCTCACAATGTAACTTTATATCTAACAATGACAATTTCTCGCAATTGCAGTTTTGTTTCTTGCCTTTATTTCTCACAATTTAACTTTATTATCCTGTAATATTGTAATTTCAGTAAAAGATGCTTTACATTAGGGCTGTCAAAATTTTGAATTTCGAATATTCGTCGAATTTCAAATAAAAAATCCACATTCGAATGCAAAAACGTTGCATTCAAATTATAGGTGTGCATCAGACAGCCTTATCAGTGGTGCACGAAATGCGATGACAATGTAAGTGTCATTGCATTTAATGCTTTTGTTAGCCTATCCAGATGAACCCACTAGATGCGGCGCTGCTACATTGTTCATTAAAAATATTGCGGAAAAAAAAGAAAAAGAGAAACATCAATGCGGGAAATATCTTGTTTCGTTAGTAACCTTGTCTGGTACTTTTACCCAGAATGCATATTTCGCACATTTTCTAGAGGGACATCTATCACCATTGCACTCGCATCTCGCACAAAAGAGCCGCGTGTTTAGAAAGCCATGTAAAATTAATGTAGGTTTAACTTTAAAAAAAACATATATCGAGACTTTATGGCGGGGTTTTTCCCCATCCCACTGCATCTCATGTTTTTAAATGAAAAAAAGTACTCTGTGTGATCGGTGCTTTGGCTATTTGTATTAATCTATGCATAAATACATGATGCTGTTTTGTTTATAGTTGTTTAAGCAACTTAATTAATTATATATGGTTTATATACATTGTTTTAAACATTATGCATTTTTTTCACAGATGTCATCTTACTGAATAAACGTGTATTAGTAATATTTTGCTCGATGCGCCCTCTTGTGGCCTCAGAAGAGAAGCCAAATGTTTTTCTTCACCCTAACTGAAATTATGCAATTTAAATTCGAATATAATTCGAGTTTTGATAATATTTAAGTACAAAATTCAAATTTTTTTTTTCAGCCATTTTGACAGCCCTACTTTACATTAAGCAATTTACAACTGTATCTCACAATGTAACTTCATACCTAACAATGTGAATTTATCTCGCAATAGCAGTTTTGTTTCTTGTAAATTCAACATTATATCTCACAATTTCATTTTAAATCTTGGGAATTTTTATCTCGGAAGATGCTTCACATTCTATGTTCGAAGATACCATTACACAATTTACAACTCAATCTCACAATGTGTCTTTATCAATTGCAACTGTATTTTTGTTTCTTAGAAATATGACTTCATATTTCAAAACTCAACTTTATATCTCACAATTAAAGTTTAAATCTCACAGTGGAATTTTTAATCTCATAATTCGATGCAAAGACATCCAGTTCGAAGATGCTATTATGCAATTTTGGACTTTGTATCTCACAATGTAATTATACTTCACAATGAGTTTTGTTTCTTATAAATACAACTTTTTATCTCGCAGTTCAACTTTACATTTCACAATGTGAGTTTAAATCTCAAAATAAAACCTTTGATCTCATAATTTGATGGAAGATATCTCACATTTGAAGTTTGAAGATGCCATTATACAATTTTTGACTTTATACAGTATCTCAAACTTTTAACATATCTCACAATTTGAATTTAAATGTCAGAGAGGATATTTTTATCTCAAAATTTGATGCTAAGATGCCACGTTCAAAGTTAAAAGATCCCATTGCACAATTTTTGACTTTATATCTCACAATAACACAAACAATGTGACTTTATCTCACAACTGCACTTTTGTAAATCTGACTTTTTATCACATAATTCAACTTTATATCTTACAATGTAAGTTTAAATCTCTGAGTGAAAATGTGTATCTTATAATTTGACATAAGATGCTTCATATTCAAAGTTTGAAGATGTCATTATGCAGTTATATTATCTCACAATTACTAATAAAAAAAAAAGTTTACTCTGAGGTGTGCCAGGCTTTCACACAATAAGACCAGTAATGTTTATTATGAAAATTAAATAGCGTCGATATTAATTTTATGTTGACTCCAAACCCAGACACCTTTGACTTGAGGTACAATTGCAAGCCATGCCCTGCTTTGTACTTCCCCTCACTTTCCCGCTAAAAAACAAACAGTAAAATGCTAAAGTAATGACATATAACGAGCTCCGCTACAACCGAATGAAATTTGGGGCCTGTGGTGTCACAAGCGTTTTGAGTCAAAATGTGTTGAGGTGGAGAATGTAAAAAATGCTTGTACGCCTCATGAATTGTGTCAGAGAGCACTGCCCTCCTCACATCAACTCTCATCACCACAGCTCTCATCACGTTCAGAAAGAGCTTGTGGCCGTCGGGGATGCTTTGTGAAATCCCAGCCCTGGAGCATATAAAAACAGTCAGAGATTCAGAGCAAGTGTGAGGCCATAGGGAAATAAGCAAACAGTTTTCTGAAAGGATGCAGGTGGCTAGCGGGCCACAACATTGCCTTTAAATATGTTTCTTAATGCTCACGACCGAGGGTCTGTGACACAGGCTGGCTGGCATTACATCCCATGTGTATGGGTGTATTTTCAAAAATATTTTCTAAATAGTCCACGTAGGGCAAAAAGTCAAGCTCTTAGAAGAGATCTGCGAAGTCTGCTGAAACCGCTCTAGCTATTAGCTGTGTGGTAAAAAGCTGGAGAAAAGTGACATAAATATTGCAGTTTCACATGCTTGTGCTTGCAGCTCATGTCTCTTACTGTAAAATTATTAATTCAACAACACATGATCAACTATTTAATCTATGTCTACATATTGTAGTGCACAGAGCAGTTTGTTTTGTTAAAACTGAATATGGTTGTGAATATTTAATGTAAACTCACAATAAAGTTCTCAACAGATGTTTGACAATGTCGCAATTTTCCATTTCATTAAACAGTTTAGGCCTTTAAATACTGTAAAGATCATGCAAAAGAGATTAAAATATATATATTGGTCGTGAATAGATAATGTTAAGACATCTGACACCAATGTACAATTTGAGCAGTAATTAATTTTGGAAAATTTTGGCAGAATTTGTAATGCAAATGTTGTTTACTAAAGAATGACTAAAAAAAATTATAGTTATAATAACACATGTGGTTGCTACAATGGAATTCAGCTGGAAAAGGCACTTGTTTCTGGTATTAATGTTTAATAAATTGTATTTGACACTGTAAAAAGATTTTTCAAAGTTGTAAATAAAAGATTGCCAAAGAAAATACTATTTCAGTCTTTCCACTTCAATATATCATGATTAATTCAACGTTTTTCTTGCCATTTCATTGTAATTAATAAAAAAATACTGACTATTTCTGAGTGAAAGCTGTTTTTACACCTTTTTTATGTAGTAGTGTGACTACAATTCTGTATGGTTTAATTTCTAGTTAATTCTTGAATTACATTAGGTTAATTAAGTGATATGCCATTTTCATGTTTTAATTGCAAATATTTTAAGGGTTTATTGGCTTTTGTCATGACAGGATGTAAAATCTTTAGTGTTGACCCATTTACTTCTATTGTAAGTGCCTTACAGTAACCAAGATTATCAAAATTATCTTCTGTGGTAATTGATGATATGCCACAAATAGACTATGTACTGAACCTGGAACATTTCTTTAAGTTTCACCAAACAAATTTGAGATCAGAGATCTTAAACTACCTGCTCGCTTGTATGTAAAACCAAATTAAAACCTTGGTAAACAGAGCAAAAAAATCCGGAGAAGAATGAGGTTGGAATCATCCTAGTAGACCGGTGGGATGTCATTAGCCTTGTTTATCTCTAATGCAGACCATAGATAAGGCTGAATAATCCTCTCACATCATTACAGGCAACTGTATAGACTGTTACTATTTTAATTGCTGTATCAGTAAATTGCACACTTCAGAACCAAGGGGCGGGATACAATTATATTTTCATATGCCATATTTAGATGCATTTACGTTTTTGGTTACTGCAACTATTTACACCCTACAAGGATTGATTCTGATTAATTATACTGGGGTTTGTGCATACTCTCATGCGTGGCTTATTGTACATTCCAAATCATTTGTTTTCAGATCTTTTACACATTCTCTCAGCTCACTTTGCATCTGCCAAAACACATGCTTTGGAGATAAACTAACTGTAATTTCCCAACGTTGTGGGAACAGAGAGAACAAAATTAACTATTTATTGCAATGCAGACATGAACTAGCTAGGTGGATAACCCAATGCAGAGCCTAGCAGCTTCTGCCTCTAGAAAGCTAAATCTTAATTCACAAATTAATTTGAACGATCAAGCCTATCCACTTGATTGTAACGTTTTAACATCAAGCCTGTTTGGAACAACAGCAGGAGGGAAGAAGAGAGAGAAATAGAGAGAAAAATGATAACATTGTACTTTTTTGCCGTTTTATTTGCTTTGATATGTGTTATTGTTGTTGTTGTGTATGGAATGTAATGAAAAAAAAGTTGTAAGTATTATGATGCAAAGAGATGTATATATATATAATATATATATAATATACCCATATATATATTTACTTACATGTACTATCATTTAATATTTAGCATAGAATATATAGAAGAATAGAGCATCAAGCAATAATATAATGAAGACTGGAAATTGAAAATAGATAGAGAGACAAAGAAATTAACCCTGTTGAAAAGCCACTCTGCAGATGTGAGGAGTCGATGCTTGATCGATTCATTGATTATGACTAACGACCTGTTTAGGTTACACTAATCGCAAAAAAACATAACATGCTTTTCAATACATAAACAACCGTTATTATGCGGTGCTGTTTTATGTGGCGTTTCAAGGCATTATGCGTTCTCATAAATCAGCTGCCATGTAATCATACGGGGTGAAACGACATTAAACCTTGACGCAGGGACTCATTCCAGCACATGTGATGGGCTACCGTTGGACACTTGGGCTCAGACTCACCTGGAACAGTCGCAGTATATTTGCAACCATGATGGACACTGAACTCGCCGAAGCCCCTATGACACCGATCACCTTTTCGGGTTTGACGAACACCGGGGGCTCTCCGTTCGTACACCTCACATCCGACGTGTCTTTCTGTATGAGAGCCTGCACAAAAGTAAGCGACTGCTCCAACGCGTACGTGTCTCGCGAACATGTGTCTAAAACCCGAGCGCCTAAAGTGATGTTGGGCAAAAGCTCGTCGTCACTGTTGATTTGGTCCAATGCATAAAGCATCGCCTCCAGCCGGTGTATCCCGTTCTCCTTCTTGATATCTCCACACGGTTCCCCGGAGACCCCGCGGGCATGGACCGGGAAAAGGCCACCCAGGGTCAAATCCCCCTCAATTCTGATTGAATGAGGAGCGTAGATTTCCTGCGAAAGTGTCACATCCACAAGCGCTTGAATTATCCAAAATACCCGCCATGGAAAGCAAGCCATGTCTCCTTATCGTTGGGAAACAGAAAAAGACACTTTTCACAGTATTTATAGGTGAACAAAAACAGATTCGATCTCAATAACGGCCATAGACCCTTCCAAAGTAAGGTTGATGTGGGAATACGTTGAGGTTTTCTCCAAAAACACCGCGCAATAACGATGCGTTATTCATTGGGAAAGTGCGCATTGTATGGCGCCGCTTGTTGCTTAGATATTCTGCATTATTTCTTTACATAAAGAAAAAAAGACAGAAGAACCAAGTAAAATGCGTACAGTACCTTTCTATGATTTGTCCTTAAATCAAACACACACAAAACGCATTAAAGTGCAGCGATATTCGACTAAAACACGTCCGATCCACGCTGATGTCATAACGCCACTGCAAAACCATCGCGACTGAGTTTTAACGGATTTTATGTTTAAAAAATTTAAGGCGGCAAAAAAGTTTTCGTTCAGAATGAGGCGTCGCGTGTAACAGTCAGAGAAAATGTTGCAGAGAATCGATGTCAGGTGAGATATCCGTAACATCCTCCCATCGCGGACTAAGCTGAGGCTTTTTTTCCTCGGAGCAGGTTACGTTTGAGAGAAAGAAAGCAAGCTTAGGCGGTGATACGTCTTTTGGTCTTGCGAAAATCCTCACAAGAGACAAGAAGACAGCCCGCGTGTCTCCTCCTCTCTTTCTCTCTCCACCCAGAATCAAATATGGATTTGTCAAATGACTCGACGCACGATCGATGTCGTATTACTCATCCTGGTCAGCCCTCAAAGAAAATACGCTCCTGCATGTGAGGCGAATCATAACGCGATATAGTCATTAAACTCAACGATTAATTGAGGGAGCCATCGCAATGGAGATCTCACTAAGTTTCTCGGTTCCAAAGCTCAGTTGCAATGTGGGTTTAAGGTTAAGATTTTCACCACAACATTCTCTGTAATAGAGAAAGCAAGGCTTCTCAAGCATTTAACCATATCTGGATCAACTCCTCATTCATAAACTTGTGTTCCGACAAAAACCGTATTCCGCACAACGTTATTTCACTGATGTGGGTTAATATGGACTATACTCCAGTTCTAGGGACTCGCGTTGTTTTTTCTGGTTGAATTGCAGCGACTGGGACGACGAGAAATGATTTTGGTCAACAGCAAGTCATGATTTCCGCCCCCTCTCTCTCTCTCTCTCTCCTATCTCTCTCTCTCTCTCTCTCCTCTATCTAAACACACTTTTTATATTCTGTTTATGATGGGTGTTAGATTATATACACTCTTGCCAAACATTTCTTGAGTTTGCCCCTCTCTGTGCTCCCTCTCCCCTTCAGTTTCTTCTTCCCGTCTTGTGTTCTTTTCTCCTATTATACACAATGCGCCACAGGTATATTTCCCAGATGAGGACGGGGGCTATGGACGAAGGTTATGAGTTGGAACGGACCGAACTGTATAGTCATTGAGAAAAGGTATTCTTTGGCCACGTGTATGTATATGTCCGAATTCCGCCAGACTTCCCTTTTATATAACGAATATTTCTGGGCTTGTGACCACATATCTCATTGGATGAATCCTGCACCACCCCTTACGATGTGACTAATAATCTGTTGATGTAATAATACACTTTGAAGAAGTTTGTGAAGAGACAATTGGCTTCATGTTCATAATTCTTTCCATGGTCCCATGCAAGGACTGAGAATAGTCGCATCGAGTGAATTTCTACAGACAGTTATCATATCTCTGCCATATTGTGGGTTATCCTCGTACTGTGTAAGATATATGGGAAGAACAGTATCGGGTCGCGACCGACTGTTAATCTGCAGGTTATCCTCACGATTTATATGTGGGAAGGAGAATAGATGTTTTGCAAAAGATGCCCTTTTCATTACTCATTCGTAAAAAGCGAATGGACGCTTCGTATGAAAAGCTATCTTTGTTACTTGTTCTCATATTGACGTATTCTCAGTCCTTCCAAGATTGAATGATTTTTAAATTACTTGAGAGTTGGTATTGTGAAGTCCTTGCAAGGCACTAAAACAAATAAATTGCTAAATCACAATTCTTCTAATTGTCTATGTTCCTTGATCTGGACAGGATGGGTGAAACAGCAGAGTAGTATGTTTCAGCAAATTGTTTAGTACACATTCAACTAATGGCTATTTTTTCAAGTTTAAAAAAAAAAAAAATCTACTCTTGCTTTGTTCTCTCTCAACTGTGTTAGATCAATGCACTGCTATTTTAAAAGGCATTGTCAGTCAACAACAAAGCCAAAATTAGGACAGTACTGTTGATTAGATGGTACAACTGTATTTAGATGATGATTAGATGATTTTTTTTAGGACATTTGAGTTATGTATTGGCTCTGAAATGTTAAAGGCAACTTTATATGAAAGGTGGGAGCCACAAGATAATTATATTGATGAATCAATAAATAATATAATGTTAAATAGATGTTTTCAAAGAGATAGCTTGCATTACAGCTTATCTTTACAAGTATGGAGTTTGGGTCCGTTGTCCCTGGGGGACAGCCTGAAATGTGATATATTGCAGAGATTGAGACATTAGTTTGTGTTACCTAAAACAACGTGTGCATTGTGATCAATGAGAATAAGATTGAGTGACTATTTTAAACGGCTGTATTCAGCTAATAATAAAAAAGAAAAAAAAGAGGAAAATTATTTTTTCTTGACTTTGGTTGTCACATGTGGTAGACTATTTACAAGATTTCAGTCTGAAGTTATAATACAATGCATCATGCTGTATGTATTTATAAGGATTATAGAAGTATGATATGTTCAGATCAATCAGCATAGGTTACTGTTCTTTTCTGCATTCAGCAAAAAAGGAATTGCTTGCTCTTTTTCAGCAAAGAACTTGCTTATTAAAATAAAGAACTGCTATATATTGTTAACTGGATGAGATTCCTTAAATTTTGGACAGTTGCACAAGATGACTGACCATAGCACAGATTGCTTATGTGCAGTTGTGGTCAAAATTTACAATGCAGTATTGTTGAGTGTTCATTTTATAGAAAAAAAACAGACAACTTCTGGGACAGCTGCCAATGGGCGATACAACATGAAGAAAGAGACATTATGCCTGTGGAGACCAGGAAAAGCTGATAGGCTGATCGGCTACACCCCCTGTAAGAGGAATCTGACACTTCTGGGAGGGGCTAGAATGGAGAAAGACTGAGAAACAATGCAGGCATGAAAAATCTGCCATGAGAGGCAAAGAGGAAGATAACTGCATCCCTAGTCAAAACTCTGATGCCCATCCTCATCACTGTGTGACAAACCGGAAGACACTGCATGAGGAGAGAGAAACCAAAACATGTTCAACTGACTGATGATATCAGAAACTTTCATCTCTTCCCTCGTGGGCTGGTACTGCATATACAATAATCACTACAGAGACCGCCTCAGATTTTGATTTGTCATATTAATTTGCAACTTGATAATTCACTGGTCTTATAGCAGTTCTTTGTAATCTGTTCAACTAACAACACTGCTTTCTTTTAATAGGCACCAGTCCAACCCTATGAAAGAAGTTGACTGTTTGCTTGATTTCTCAATCAGCTACAACTTGGACTGGATTTAGCACAGAGAGGAGTTGCTGTGAAATATAGAGAGAGTTTAGACTCTGATTTAAAGACAGAGCTTCTTATAAATCTGATAAACAAAGATGTTCCAGGATTCTAAAAATTCAGAATAGAGGTGCACAAAGTGTCCAAGTACAAAATATGGATGGCAAAGCAATGATATGGTCACTCCATCTTGGTCAATAGATAATGTTTTAGGGCTGAATTTAAATAATAAGTTTTAAAATTCCAAACTTGTCAAATCACAAATGCTGTCATACACAGAGACTGTGGTTACATGATGTTAATGTTATTGGCCATGGATCCAAGATTATGTGGAGATCTCCAATCTTTTTAGAGCATCTCATGAGCAATAGAACAACTAGTAAAGACAAATGTTTGGATAGAGAATTATGTGAAGGAAGGAAACTAGAACTAAAATTATTAGGCCATGACTGCTAACCTGGTAATATGTCTAGCTGTACTGAAAGCCAGCTCACCTGTACATATTTCCTTGTAAATATAGATGAGGAAAACAGGCTAGATAATGAAGATATACCATACATTTGCTATGAACATGTGGTAGTGACTAGCCAACCATATTGTTAAGACTGAGGCCAAGGAAAAGCTTCAAGGTTTACACTTACCTGCACTGCAAAACAAACAGATTATGTTTAAAGGGCAAAATGTGTTATAGTAGGAATATCATGTTGCACAGATAACCCCCATAATGAACCGGATGATAAAGGTTGATTAATAAATTGATGAAGGTTTACTGAATATGTCTAGGAATGCATAGGAATTATAGGCAAGGGAAGTAGCGAATACTTTTGTTTTGGTTCGCTAGTTGGTAAAGGATGCTCGTAAGTGCTTTGAATAGAACTGTTAAATGCGCTGATCTTAAGTGGAATGAGAAAAATGTTGACTTAATGTTAAGAGAAGGGGAATTGGGCAGAGAGCCTTTATGGTGTATATTATATAAAAAAATGGGGGAGCCAGAGTTATAATTTAATAAGAATTGCCATTGATAAGAACAACAGAACATACTAAAATACTACAGACTAACCTAAAACTTAAAAGTGAGAAAACAAATTACATTTATGAAATCGTTTTTTATGGAAGCCAGTTCTGCCACAGAATGAATAAATAATTTTTTTCCAAGATGTAAACTTGGAATTGTCACAATTTTTATATATCACAATTCTGTTTATTTTTTCTCAGAATTGAAAGTTCATCTCACAATTCTGTTTTTCTCCCCCTCAACGCAGAGTAAAAAAATTCAAAATAAAATAAAGAAAGAAAAAAGAAAGAAAAAACCCTCAGAATTGCAAAATATAAACATAATTACGCGAAGAAAATAAAAAAAGTCTGAATTGTGAAATAAACTCCAATTATTCCGTGGTGGAAACAGGCATGGCAATTTTTAAAAATGTAACAACGAATTGCTAACTAAATCCAATCTCATTTGTACGTTTTCAAACGATCGTATGCCCCACTGATGGTTACGTTTAGGGGTGGGGTTAGTGGTGGAACCCACTTTTTTTATGAATCAAATCAAATTCATATGAAACAGCCAACTTAAACAGCTAAACAGTTACATTTTCTCATAAGATCGGGTTGTATCATTCTATCTTTGAGCACATCCCCAAGGAATGGTTTTGTCATATTTAGCACACTTCTGGGGACGGTGTGTCCTCAAAAGACAATTTGACAAGGTTCAGTCCACACAGACTTCATTTTGTAGATATGTGAATGTGTGGCAGAGACTGAGGCAAAAAGATTATTTCCATAAGGGACAGACGTGCAGAAACATGACTCGTGCAGATTATTTATGCGATTCAGTAGTGTTGTTGATCTACTGTGTCTCGCCAGTCAAAGACACGAGACAGTGTTCAGATTCATATTGATTTGTTTGGTGAAGCAGTCAAGTTCACTTCAGTGAGGGACATAGATTCAGTGTTCATGAATTCACCCACATTAACCTTACATTCCCTACTGTCTATGCTTATCCATTGGCTTGCGTCTAAAAAGTTATGAATATTGTAATGAACTTGTTTTAAGAAAAACATTTAACAGACATTGTCTGAAACCAAGTCTCTTGGAAACAAAAGATAACAAAACTTCGAGTAAAACACTGCAGTTCATTGATTACGTGACATTTATTAGACTCAATGAGCTGCAGAAAAATTTTGTTGCTGTTCGTTTAAACCTTCCTTTTGTGTCCTTGTTATTTTTAATAACCATTGTGTTTCAGACAGCTGTATTCATTATACAAAACTTAAGTTTTCAACACTTTTATATAAATGTTAATATGATCAGAAAGCTAATATTGATAATTATCATGATAAATGTCAAATCTTTATTTATTTCATGTTTAAAGCCAACATTATCAATTTATCGCCCAGCCCTAGCAGAATGCATAAGAGATTCTGAAGAATGTAGTAACCAAACAGTTGACGGCAGACATTGACTTCCATAAGGAAAAAAAATTTAATAAATAAATAAACACACTACACTGTAAAAAATCAAATTAACAAAATGTTGGAAGGGCAAAGATATTTAAGTTGTGCTAATTTTCTTGCTTGGGCTTCGTTGAGAAGATATTATATTAAGTCTACACAAATATATTTTAAAATGTTGACTAAACGAATTAAAACAAATTCAGCCAACACTGAGATCATTCCGCACGTGCATGAGCCTGAGTTATATTTTTATAACATTTTATATACGATACTATTATATGTTTATAACGATACTAAAGTTATCGACAAAATAACGTGTAGAGGTAGGAAGAATCGCGGGTCAAAGGAAGGTGAGTAAAAGACCTAAGGGATGTGATCCAGACAGGGCGTCAGTGCTTTTGTCCGGATCAGAGTGATACCTCAGTATCTACTCATTTCCTTCGGGGTTTTTACATCTGCCCTTATCTTCCCCTGCCTAATTCCTTTGTAACCACCATCTCTCCACCTGACCGGGGTTAGGTGGGAAATTTCCTGCATTAAAGTCTCCTATACTGGACCTATTAAGTTTGGTTGGTTCTATGGCTTCATAGAACCTTACTGATGGTCCTGTCTAGAGGCTTCTCCGGACAGAGCTAAGACGCGGGAACCATGGTGGGTGAGTAAGATCCATGTCTAAGAGAGGTAATAATGAATCCGATCGGTGTATCTAATTAAACTGGTGGGTGTGTATAACCCTTCGCTAGTTCTTTGCAGTGTTTCCTGGACCTGGGTGTTTCTCTGCCCTCCTTTTTCAAGGGGTAGGTCCGCGAGGCCACCCCCTATGCTGGTTTCAAAACCGGGGTGTTCGACTTGCAGTCTTATTTCACTCAGTCGATAATGTCCCAGCTGGTAATAGCCAGTTTTCGGCTTCTAACTTCCTGGATCAAGGCAGCCATAACACCGTCGTCTGCGGCGCGTCACTGCAGAATTTTCCTGGACGTCCGGGCTGGGGTTAATCTTTCATGCTACCCTGACTGGTCTACGTATCTGGGTCGCCCTGAGGGGTTTTCCGATCACCAGGATATCCCCTCTTGCTGAGGCATCGAGTGGGAGGTATAGGTGGCATTACGAGAACCTTCTTGTGTAATGCTGTCTCAGGTAGTGCTCCCCTTGCCTTAGAGGGTCGTATTTGTGCTTGCTTCTCCCGTTTGGCCCAGTACTTCCGGTATCTGTAAACAGATGCTTGGAAACCTTTTTCCTACAAATTCCACATAATGGTCAGTGTGCACTTTATGCTTTGCCCACTTTTCTAAAATCCTGTATGGTAGGGGTTAAGCGTTATTGACCTCGTTCCCTTTTTCCTGAGTTGGTTAGACCCCGGTTCCTTATGCTCCACTCAACTAGTGTGTCTCTGTAGACACACTCTGGAAGCATCGCTCCCCACACCATTGAGGGTTATTGTGATTGGTGAATGGTCTTTTTGAGCGGTAAGCCTCTCTGGAGGAGTTGTATCCGCCTCCATGGGCTGTCCTCGTGGTATTTGAGCATTGCGCCCTTTTTTCAAAGGGGGGGTACCTGATGAAGCAACGTTATCCTCTGAATTTGGAGTTCTCCTCTCACGTGAGAGTTGAGTTCTTTGTTTTCCCAGAGCACCTGGAACCAGTTGCATCAGGTGAACTAGGCCCTTCCAAATCCGCCTCTATGATGCGCTGAGTTTTTTGGCTAGCTTGCAGTAAGCTTACCCTTCTGATTTTACAATCATGTTGCAGGTCGAGCCCCCTCTCGGGAGAGCTGGGTTTGTGCTCCCTCAGCCTAGGTAAACTACTGCTAGCCGTTCCAGCACTGGAACATGCTGTAGGTCGAGCCCCCTTCTCGGATTGAGAACTAGGTGTGTTGCTCCCACAGCTAAGTAAACTATTGTTAGCTGTTTCAGCTTTGGAACATGCTGCAGGTTGAGTCTCCTCTCGTTTGAGAACTGGGGGTGTTGCTTCCTCAGCTAAATAAATGCTAGCTGTTCCACCATTGGAACATGCTGTAGGTGTAGCTCCCTCTCATTGAGAGCTGGATGTTTGCTCCCTCAACTAAAGATTTACTGCTAGCCACTCCAGCATTATAGCCTTAGACATAGCGTTTGGGGATACGCTATTTCTATCTATGGGCTGCTCTTTCAGGGTGCCACGAGAACCCCTAGAACGGTATTCAAGTGTGTGCACGTTATGCTTTGCCCACTTTTCTAAAATCCACATAGCTGGTAAGTGTGCATGTAATGCTTTGCCCACTTTCTAAAATCCACATAAGTGTTAAGTGTGCAAGTTATGCTTTGCCCACCTTTCTTGCTTTGCAAAGACTGTGTTCTTTTTTGAGTGGTTAAAACCCCGGTTCCACCGGCCCCACTACCCCTATGTATCCTCTGGATCCTACTTAACAAAGGGTTGCTACTAAGGGTCCTGTGAACAATTCCTCAGCACATACAAGAGACTTGCGGTAGCCCCTGTTGTGACAGCAAAGACATGAGTTCTAGCTCTTGGTCCGTATTCCCAACACAAAATTAAAGGAATCTATTTCGGATTCCCAGCCTGAGCCTACCCTAGGGGGCCCCCCCCCCCTTCAGGAGTCTTGGCCAACAGGTAGTATTGTTTTGGCGTGTGGTACCTAGGCCTTTGGCCGTATGGAATAATGTCACTGACAGCCGTCTAACTTCCCAGGGTCGACTCCTATAGCAATATGGTAGAGTTGGTTCTTAGTGCTCGCCATGGTTCTGGCTTGCACTCCCCTCAGCATGGTGGCGTGGGTATACCATTCCCCATAGCGACCCCTAGAGGACGCAGTTCGAAGGTCCCATGAAAGGGAACGTCTCAGGTTACTTATGTAACCATGGTTCCCTGAGTAGGGAATGGGACACTGCATCCTCTAGGTTTTCTTGCCATGCTGCGGACGCAAGCCTCAGACGAAGAAGTGAATGATGTGCAGCTCCCGGCGCCTATTTATACTATAGTCGCACCGGTAGTGACGTCATGGCTGTCGCTGGCCAACGTGTTGTTGGTGTTTTTTCACTGTATGCTTCAGACACGGGTCACGACGAGCGTTCCCCATAGCGATCGCTAAAGGACGCAGTGTCTCGTTCCCTACTCAGGGAACCATGGTTACATAAGTAATCTGAGATGATTTATGTTAAGTGTATGTCAAGTTAATGCGTCCAGGTTAAGTGGCAAAGAATAAATATTTGTAACGTTACATAGACTGAATTTATCAAAACTTGTATATTAAAAAGTTGTAAACATATTATTTAAAACGTATGTATTTATACACAAACGTACAACATATATAAAAACATCAAGTAAGCGTTGTATGAATATGTCTGAGGGAAATTAGCTGTTTAAGTGAAGGGGACGTGGTCTTTCTTCTCATTTAATCCATAAAAAACTTTATGTCAAAAGCTGTGTTACTGTCACAATGTGGGTAGATGAGTAGTCCAAAGGTGAGGCTTTTATTTTCACTCCAAGAGTTTAATATTGACGAACATAGGATAAAAACACCACAACGTAACTTTAAAGCAAGACGGGAACTGAGGAAAACACTGGGTATATAAACACATGGAACGTAATTAGGGAGAACTGAAACAGGTGAGGAGTAATCAATCAAAACAGGTCAACAGAATAAACTATGATAATCTAAATGAGAACAGGAACTGAAATCTCGCTTTTTTTTTTCAGAGGAGCAAACTCCAAACGGCATTTCTCATCTCTTGAATGGTGCTTCGGAAGAGAGTTCGTCATTCCGAAACAAGAATAAACAACTGAATACTTTCACAGGGCCGTTATCAAAGCAGGGTACGTCTCCATCAGTTCCCTAGGTAGTGAATTACTACATCGTGCACACGAGTCCCTGCACTGGTAAAGAGACCATGGCTTAGTAAACATTGGGACAATTGATCAATCAATTTGTAAAACGTCACCAATGGTATTTATCAACAACAGGCAGGAGCGTTATATTTTGATATTATTTTTATGTTGTTTAAGGTAGACTTATGAAATGTACAATGTTCTGTTAAAAAATCCTTGCAACAAATGAACAGTCAACATCAATGCTCCCTGTGTTGTGCAATGGATTGAGATTGTGTGTGTGTGTGTGTGGTGTGTGCCAAAAAAAAAAAGTTTACAACTTCTGTTTCTTCACAAATGTAATTAAATGATATTGTTATATTTTAAATGACTTAAAAGGCATTGTTTCATTTTTTGAGATAAATTGTACTTTTCTTTCTCCGTCAGGGAATGGCCAAAGTTTTCATTGATGCTTTGTCATTGTTGCAAGTTTTCAGATGCTGGCCAGTCAGTTCTTCCAAGGCACCAAACACTGCCATGTGACCAGACTGCTCCACTGAAACTACATAGTGTGTGTGTGTGTGTGTACTTTCAACACTAAGACTTAAGGTAATATGTGACCCTGGTGCACAAAACCAGTCTTAAGATGCACAGGTATATTTGTAGCAATAGCCAACAAGTCACTGGACTGTTCCAAATTATCGATTTTAGGATATTAAGTAAAGATCATGTTCCATGAAGATATTTTGTAAATTTTCTACCATCAAATATTAAAACTTAATTTTTGATTAGTAGTATGCATTGCTAAGAACTTAATTTGGACAACTTTAAAGGCGATTTTCTCAATATTTAGATTTTTTTGCACCCTCAGCTTCCAGATTTTAAAATGGTTGTATCTCGGCCAAATATTGTCCTATCATAACAACCATACATCAATGGAAAGCTTTATTTATTCAGATGATGATTTTGAAAAATTGTGACTGGTTATGTGGTCGAGGGTCACGTATGTGTAAATGTTTAGAGTTTTTTTTACTACAATTAAAATGTGCTTTATTGTTCTCAGTGTCATCTACACTACTATTAGACTGTCTCATTCTTATTCTGAGGTCACAGTAATCTCCCAGAACCAGACTGTATCCAGATTGGATGGTCCCTGCAGTCACCCGGATCCAGTCTGTATGCAGTCCAGATAGTGGATCAGCACCTAGAGATGACCTCGACATCCCTGAATGTTAGAGGAGACCAGGACAACTAGATGAGCCCCAGAGACAGATCCCCTGTGAAGACCTTGTCACCTAGACGGCCATCGCCACAGACCACAAGAACCAACCTCCTCTGCCAAATCGAGTTTGTTCCTCGACACACGATTTTTCTGTTTAATACTGTAAAGCTGCTTTGACACTATCTGTATTGTAAAAAGTGCTACATAAATACAGTGACTGGAGTTTACTTGACTCAGTTCAGTTGAACTGTAACACCTGGTTCATTAATTTTTTTCTGACTTCTGCCTCATTTTAAAGATGCAATTGTGAACAGTAGTAATATTTGTAAATGTTTGTTTGCAAACATTTTGTTTAACTTGTTTAGTCTTTTTTTAAGTTCATTAAACAAATGTTTAAAATAATTTTTGCAGTAAATGTAACATCATAGTGTACACTTTTAGCAAAAGCATGCCGCCTTAAAATAATTCATGTGACTTGAATCCAAAATGGCTATAATCACAAACTCCCTGTAAGATATGGATTTCATTTATTCATAATACAGTGACATACTCAGACATTTATAAGTCAGGAATTAATTATTCCTTACCTTAAATTATCAAGAAGCTGCACACGTCGATGATAGCAGAGCGTGATCTATAGCCGCAGATGTCATATTACTGCCACCTTAGGATCATCTGTTTGGAAATTATGCAAAACCGTAGAAAATAATAATAACCGCCATCCTTCAAGATTAGCATGGTAATACAAATTACATATGCCTGGATAAAATTACATATTGACACTTCCCGCAGGTATCCGTATCCAACTCAAACATGTATCATCGCTGATGTAGAAAATACATCCATAACCATGACCCAGAGGCTGTTTGGACTGGAGATCCTCCTCAAGTGCTAATTTAATTAAACTGTTATCAACATGAATGAGAAGACGTCTGATCAGCGTCATGACAGTTAACTACAGCGTAATGTATTAGCATAATTAATCAAGAAAACCTGTTTTAAGGTCCCCATCACAACGCTGCCAGGACCCTTTTCTATTTATTAGCTAGTTAGTTTGCTGGCGGCGCTCCAGCGGCACCCCATTGCTCACAACTGTAACAGGATAATTTAGTTCTTCGAGTATTGTTAGATAGCACAGAGCTGAGCCAAAAGTGTCTTAGGAGAGGAATGGGGACATCGAGAGCGAAAGCACCGCTGTCTTCCTCGAGCAGCCTGAGCTCAATTCTGTTCTTCAGGGTGTTTTTTTTTTTTTTGGACTAATGGGTTCAAGTAAAAAAGCACCAGATGAGCTTTATGAAGTTTAATTGAATTGCAGCTGAATTTTTTTTTATACATTTATAATGCATATATAAGCAAATCACATTTATTTTTTATGCGTTTACAGTGACTGCACTAAGAACACACATTTTTTAAAATAAACAAACAAACAAACACATAACTGCATAATTTAGATGTACATTTGACAAGTTAAATTGTGTATCTTGTAATGAATTTGATTACATTTCTTAATCCAGTGAAAACCCTAATTATTTCAATCTCTAATATATATTATCTCTAAATAACTAAACAAATCCAGTGAAAACCTTAATTATTTCAATCTCTAATATATATTATCTCTAATAATAACCAAATCAGTGCAAAACCCAATGTTTCAATATCTATAATATATAGATATATTATATAATATATATATATAATATATAGATCTATATAATCTCTAAATAAACGAAACAACGGATATGAATGGCACGGCATTAAATAATAACATGTATATATAATAAGTTTAGATATTATTTAATTTATGCATAATCACACGTAGAGCCACATCTACAAATACGTATACATCAAAATCCATTACACTATTATAATTTTATTAGTTAAGGGGTGGTTTCACCCCAAAAATGAAACTTCGCCCATAAATTACTTACCCTCACGTCATCCTAGGTGTATATGACTTTCTTCTTTCAGACGAATCCAGTCGGAGTTGTGTTAAAAATTGTCTTTGATCTTTCAAGCTGTTTCATGGTACTCAGCGGGTGTTGCATGCATCAGTACAAAAGAAGTTAAATAAAAAGCACCCATCCATAAAATAAAAGTGTCTCACTCGGCTCTGGGGGGTGAACAAAGGCCTTCTGTAGCGAATCGATGTGTTTTTGTAAGAAAAATATCCATATTCAAAACGTAATAATCACTTTAATGTAGCTTGCGCCAGCAGTTGTACTCAGAAGCAGTTCCGGGCAGATGACGTATGGAAGTCGGCTTTGCGCCGCTCAGAAGTGACGAACACGGATGTGCAGGGGAGAGATCAAAACAAAACTACTGTCACTTATTAGAAGTACAAAACGAGTTTTTGTAAAGAAGAATGTCAGAGGATTTCTATATAAGCCAATAGGAGACTGGTTTTCCTTTGCTAAAGTAAGGAAACTTTGCTTCCTTTGCTCAGTTAACAGACGTTGGTTTTCACGAGACTCACTGGCGCATGTGCAGCGCTAAACTCGGAGGTCATCCGCACGGAGCTGCTTCCCTATATACAGGGAGCGCAAGCTACATTAAAGTGATTATAACGTTTTGAATATGGATATTTTTCTTACAAAAATGCATCGATTCGCTACAGAAGGCCTTCACCCCCGGAGCCGTGTGAGACATTTTTTTTTATGGATGGGCGCTTTTTATTTCACTTATTTTGGACTGATGCATGCAACACCTGCTGAGTGCCATGAAACAGCTTGAAAGATCAAAGACAATTTTTAATATAACTCCGACTGGATTCGTCTGAAAGAAGAAAGCCATATACACCTAGGATGACTTGAAGGTAAGTAATTTATGGGCTAATTTTCATTTTTGGGTGAACTTACCCTTTAAATGTACTTGAATTCTAACATATGACATTATGTGAAACTAATTTGAAAAGGAAAAACTTCTTGTTTCAATTTGCCTCAGTTTTTTCTCTCATGACAGTTAGAGCAATTAAGCTTAAACTACCTAATAAACTATGACATTAAATGAATTAGGGTTTTCAATTGATTAAAAACCGAACCATGTTATCAAATTAATTAGAAGATAAACCTATTACGTATTCAAATTCCCAAATAATTGCTCATATCAATATTTGTTGAGGAAAGTCAGAAGCCTTGCAGTTCATCTGGCAGCACATGCTCAGAGTCTCAATGAATTGCATTTTCCTGGACAGTCAGTTTCACCCACGAGACAAACATGCCGGCCTCCAAGTATAATAAGCACTGGATGAGAAAGATTGCTTTTACTAGCCAGTGTGGAATCATTCATCACTTTAGACCTCTTTAACACAGCTCAGCCACTGACAGGAAACAGCAGGTAACCAATTCATGTCCTGCTGCTGATGAGGACCTGGGGAAACCCTCGACAAACTCAATCCCAAAACAAGGACATCCCTCTTTTAGGCCAAACACAGTCCATTAGCGGGTGCTCTGCGCGTGTGGCAAATAAAGCCATGAATGGCCGTGTATTGACTGCTTTGGTTTATTTCATACATTCAGCAAAAATGATTTAAAAACCGTCGCAAATGGGCATTTTGTGGGAGCAAGGTGGCTTCTTGGGCCTGAAACACAATCAAAACGTTTCCCAGACTGTTGAGACAGAGATTATTCTAACATATATAAAGCAATAAATAATGATCTATTTAGGTATTTATTTCACAGCTGTCATCATTACATAAAGATTATTCAAACATCTACAGCAAAAAAAAGAGCATTCATTAAATAAAATACAGCATTTTCATTTTTGGGTTAACTTTGCGATATGGTTCTCAGTGCCAGAATTCTGCTTCATGGCTTTATTAAACTACCACAGACATTTCAGTAATCCAATTTACAAGATACATATAAAAAAATTAATTATTAAAGCTCATGATAACATTTCTGGCTGCACACCTCAAATCCTAGTATAAAAATATCAAAGCAATTAGTATTATCAGTGGCTTTTATATAAGCTTTGTGTAACGTTTGGCCCTCGCTCAATCATGGCTCATGATGCTATAAACAGAGTCCCAAAAGCAGAATCTAACATTAAGCACTGAAAAGCTAAGAGCCTGAAATCATGTAGACATCCACCTTATTTTCCAAGCGGAAGCAAGATATTTCATGTGTAATTGTGAGACTTCGGGTTTATCAGCTGACGCAGTCATAGGCAAATAACTAGAAAAGCAGCAAACAGTAAAACTATTTGCACCACGAACCACTGCTTAATATTACAATCAGGGTTGGGAGGGTTACTTTTAAAATGTATTCCATTACAGTTACAAATTACTTCATCAAAAAAGTATTCAGTAACGTAATCCAAGTACCACAATATGAAAGTAATGTAATCTCTTACTTTGGTAAAGGGAGGGGTCCTTTTAGTCAACATATTTAACTCAAAGGTCGAAAAGCAATATCTAAGTACTTTTATTTAACTATGACTTTAAAATTAAAACAAAAAAAAAACTATAGTAAAAACTATTTGAAACTATTAAAAACCGTGTCTTGTTTTACCATCTAGATATTACAGCCCGTATATAGCCTATATATTTATATAAAAGGCTATGCAGACATCTACTATACAGATTAGTATTACACTTTTATTTGTTGTTTTGTTTATTTTTATTATTTCTTTAACATGTAGCCTACAAGTAAAAATAAGTATAGTTTATACACAACATCAAAATAAAATTACACATTATACATATTAGTCTATTTTAAAATATGCCTACATGTCGAAATGTAAGTGAAATGCTGTGATCATTCCAGAGCCGATCCTCCCTATATGCAAAATATGCAAGCTGCATAGGGCCCCTGAAACACCAGGGGGCCCCGTTCCTCTCAAAGATGATTTAATTTTAGTTCCGTTTTTGAATTTGGCCAGCGGTTATGAAAACATTAATGATCATTTATTTTAATGTGGTGCTTTGTCGCTCTTTCTACATAAAAATCCGTCAAATCATGTAATGTTGTACAGTCTTGCTTGAGACTACAAAAATTAGTTGAAAGCGTACCGAGCCGCGGAAGAGACACTGGTTCTCAAGAGCTTTCCGCGAGCGCGATTTGAGACACGGACAAATGTGTTTCATTAATTCGTTCATAACCACTCATAACCACCCCCCCCCCCCCCCACACACAAATTGTAAGCTAACATGACTGATTTCCATGCAAGTCTTACCGCAAACTGTTCAAGTTGGTTGAGTAACCTTTGTTAAAGCAAGAGTATTTATGCATAGCTTACGGCTGTACAACTATGTTATTTCCTTTATCCTTTTGGAAGACAAAATAACCAGACATGAAAACGTTTTTCCCAGCACGAAGCATCGTAATTAACTGTAGAATAATTGTAGACAGGTGTTATTTGCTCACACACCAGCAGGTGGCTCACTTGAGTCAACATGTGTCAACAGAAGCAGGAACTACTGTATGATGAAGCAGCGCTAAATATCGTGTTATGATGTCAAAAAAATCATGTATTTAATTTTAAATGAAACAAATGTAATCCTGATAGTATTCCCACTTTTTACAAAATGTAACTGTAAATTGAATACTTAGTTTTTTGATGGAACTGTAATGGATTACAGTTACTAGATTTTTGTATCTGGATTACGTAACACTGTTACATGTATTCTGTTACTCCCCAAGCCTGATTACAATAATACAGTATATTAATATAACAAATACCAGTTTGCAATATCAAGCAGCATAACGTTAAGTGTTTGCTTTTGTACCGCTAAAACAAATGGAAACGGCGGACACCGGAAGTTGCGCCCACTCTTGCAGTAAAAATAAAGTGCGTCATATAATTCTGCTCTATTCGTGTTCATGACAGGTCTGAGAACAGCTTTATAGCGACGCAAACTGAGGTAATTATGAAACCACACTCACCTAAACGATTTGTCCCTTGTGAAGTAGTGCGAAGTCCGATTCATTTAGAGAACAGCTTCATTCAAAGCACTTCAAAATAAAAGTCTGCACGTGTGTTTGCAACACTGTTTTTCAACACTGGTGTCAGTGTTGCCAAGTCCGCAGTTTTCTCACGGAATTGGGCTACTTTAACACTCTTTGCGCGGGATGTTTTTCATGTACTCGGGTTAAAGCGACCCCAATAATGTGATATTTAGTCCCTGGAATGCAACTTTTAACAGGGGAACCCCGCCAAAAAATTTGAATTTTACCCCCGGGACACGATTTTTACTAGGTGATCCCCCCTGAAAAGCAATTGGGCTACTTTTGGGCTAGTTTTGAGTAGCAATTGAGCGGGTTTTGCTGTGAAAATTATAAAAATAAAATTATTGCATGTTATAAGTAGGCTATACTAAATAATCTAATCTTTTTGTTTAAAGAGAGTTATGGTTTAGAAATAAACAATCCGTTCAAATGCTCTAAAATGGGATCCGTAATGATTGTGTCAGAAAAAAAAAAAGATGGAATAAAACACACTGTTGTACCTATCAATATTATTGTATAAAATAGTATGTATTAATATTTCAGAACTGCTGGAAACAAGTGTTACGTGAGCAAAATGCCGAATAATTAAGTAATCCATTTCAAAAGTGTGTGACGCTCTCCGGAGGACGCTTAACGGTAAATCTGGTTGCAGGAAAATAAACCTGGCCTAACAGCCCACATGATCTTGTTAAAAGGAAGAACTTTAGATGTATAAATCATTCATGAGCACATCAAACAAAAGCTTTTCTTCTAGAAGTGTGATGGAGAAAGTGGGGTTAATGGTTGCAGGTTACTCACAGTAAAGAGTAGATGTCAGATCAGACTGCAGAAAGCCTTTCAAAAACACCATCATTAAAATCAAAACGAAACCGCATGTGATGTAACAGATGTCCAAATCAATGAAATGAGGATATTCGACGTGTATGGTGGCACTTATAATTTCATCCATGAAATACCTGGAACCTGATTTGTATGTCTTGTGACAATTTTGTATTATGTTATCTGCATTTTAATTTTCAGAGGTTTGTGTTACTTTTTTCCCCTCACACTTCTCAAATTTTTACATCGTCTTTACATTACATTCATTTTTAAATAATATTTAAAAATGAATAAAATAAGTCTAACAAAGAATGAATAATAAATAATAGAAACCATACTAATAAATAATACAAAATAATATGAATAAAGAACCCTGAATAGATATCTTAAATAGAATATATAGTAATCTACATCATAAATATGATAAATATAATCTAAAAAAATTAATAAATCGCAAATAACAGCATACACAAACATGAATAATAAACATGAGTAAACAGATAGATAGATAGATAGATAGATAGATAGATAGATAGATAGATAGATAGATATATGTGTGTGTGTGTGTGATAAAAAGTAAGCATATTTGGGTTGCTGTTCATAGTGTCAACACTCCATATTCACCCTTTAATTACTGCTTTAATAGTGCTTTAATTGTGCATTCCTTTCCCATAACTGTAAACAGCCCGTACTTATCTAGTGAGATTTGGCAAGCGGCGCCCATGAGCCACTGTAATCTCATCCGTCCGCACTGTCATAATACACCACTAACACTCGCCTTCTCATGCCTGATTGAAAAGCAAGAGCTAGTAACAAATCGCCAACTCTTTTCTTTGCCTGTATCTACGAAGAAAATCCCCAAATCTATCTTACTCATGCGTGAGCTTTTGAATCCCCCCGCAATCTTTCCCGAGGGGCCTGTGAGGTTGTTTATGTGGGTGGTTTTGGCAAAATCACAGTATTCATTTGTTTTACGCCCCTAGCAAAGAGCGATGAATTTGGATGCGGGCGTGGAGTAATTGAACAACGCGACAGCATCTACATGAGAATAGCTGCTGTTCGTAAGTGTTAGAGTAATTAAGCAAAATTCCACCGCAGGGCAGCAGGTACATAGCCTGGCCTTAAACTTCAACATGCATTTCATTACTCTGTGTGGATAAAATGCTTGTGAACTTGCATGAAATGTTAAAATCATAAGTGGTTTGGGAGGTTTAGCCAATGCTGAAGTTTAAAGACCCCATGAAATCCCTTATAGGGGTCCTATTATGCTTTTTCACTTTTTCAACTTTAGTTAGTCTGTAATGTTGCTGTTAGAGCATAAAAAAAGATCTGCAAAGTTACAAAGCTCAAAGTCCACTTCAAAAGGAGATATTTTATTTAACAGAAATCACTTTTCAAAAACTACAACGAAGGACTCGTTTGAACTACAACGCATATTTTCCGGGATTTGTGATATCACAAAGATCGACGAATGGGACGAGACCCGGTTGAGCTGCACTAGAGAAGGCAACGAGTGTTATCATCACTATGTTGGAGACACGCTAGCTTTCCCAAGGCAGACGAACTTAGAGTGGTTACAATCATCCGGGTTTAAATCGCGCTCAAATTGATTTGATTTTGACGCAATATTTACACTGAAGCTCGCAGGCGGCTATGTTAAGGGGCATGACATTTCCAGACCAGGCGCCGAGTGCTGCCAATCACGGCACACACTGGCCCAGCTAACCATTCACGGCACACACTGGCCCAGCTAACCGTTCACAGCACACACTGGCCCAGCTAACCAATCACAGCACACACTGGCCCAGCTAACCAATCACAGCACACACTGGCCCAGCTAACCAATCACAGCACACACTGGCCCAGCTAACCAATCACAGCACATTTCGTATTTCAGAAGGCGGGCTTTCATTTGATTCAGGAACTTTTCGAGCCGTTCATGCCAGACTGGGGAAGAGAGGTGCTGTAATAATGTAAAATATCTGAAAAATAATGTGATTTTCGAACAACCTAGTATGAGAGCCTGTTCTAGTACACCCCCAAAACAAAATTTGTAAAAGAGCCTAATAGGACCCCTTTAACAATTAGCATGGGGTGTCGATAATCATTTTTGTAATGACAAATAAGAGTCTTTTTATACATAAAATGTCATCTGGCATTACTAAAAAGCAGTTCTTATTGAGTATTGCACATGTGGGTGTACACATTTTAATTATTATTTTCAAAAAAATGTATATTAAATGTAATACATAAACTAAATTAAATCTAAAAACATACAATTGATTTTGTGTTGATTCGCTGAGATGTTTGTGATCAGCCTGAACTAAACTTGCTTTGTCATAAAAAGCGCGACATACATGTATCAGATATTTTCAGAGACGTATTGAACTTGACCTTGTTTATCTTATGATATTCTAATCGTTATGATATAATTTCCCTTTTTTCTGCATGTTGGTTGCACCACATGACTTAGATTTGGCTGACAAACATTTTTGAAATTTGAGTAAGCAATCAATTCTGAAATTATTTAAAAAATTATTTTTTCCTTATAAAAAAAGGAAAGATGACAAATTATCTTTGTTTCTTCTTCAAGGATTTTTTTTTTTAAATATTCTTTAAAATTTCTTTGACAATTTAGTTTTGTTTATTATTATCCCAACAGTCCATACCCCACATGCATTTGACTTTAAAGGGGGTCATATGATGCTTTTTTTAAAGTTCATTATTTTGTGTATTTGTTGTAACAGAATATGTTGACATGCTTTAATGTTCAAAAAACACAAACATTTTCAAATACTGTACATTATTGTAGGTCCTCTATGCCCACCTCTCTCAAACGCTTCGCTTTCTACCAAGCCCCCTCCTTCCGACAAGCGCAGTCTGCTCTGATTGACCAGCTGACCCAGTGCATTGTGATTGACCGAACACCACAAGCACACGTCGGAAATGTAACGCCCTACTTGCGCTGCAGCTTTCAAAGTAAATATCATGACAGTTAATAATGTCATTAGTTTTACTATCAGTTCAAGTCCGAAAGGGCAACAGAGTCGCGTGACAGACACAGTGATGATGCAGTACACAAGCCGCGGTTAAGACAGCTGACGTGCTATGATTTCTGACAGGCAGTTCACTCTCCTGTGATGTGACCCTGTTCCCCTCACACACACACACACACACACAAGAGACTCACACAAACACACACACACGCGTTATCGCGCTGCACAAACCCCATTTGAACTGTAATAGCAAATACTTACTAATAACACACATACTTACAGCCGCTGATTCGAAGCGCAAAGATTGTCATAGCTGAGTCGGAATGACCTTTTTTTTTAAATAGCCTTTTGTGCACAGCCAGCCTTGTGCTCTTCTAGGTTAAAAAACTGTCGTCCATAAAATGCGTTGCACAAATTCGAACATCTGGGTTGTGCTATTCTGTTGTAAATAAATCTTAACCAATGATTCCTAATTGCATCTACTTCCGGAAGGCCAAATAAAGTGCTTTTGCTTTCGCACTGAAACACACAGCGTCTCCCGGACATGGCTGCATCAACACTAACTGCATTTACTGAAACCACACCTTCTTTCTTTACGTTCACATTTGGGCGGCATTACGCTAATATTTCCACATAGTGAGGTAGGTATGTGGGGGCTTGTTAGAACGAGCCATTTTAGGTAGGCTGGCTGACTCTTAACTTTTATAAAGAATATCTTTTTGGGTTTGAGACTTTAGTCTTTGCATCTTCAGGGATCTTCTTTATGCACCAAGAGCTTGTAACACTCCAAAGAGAAAGGAAAAATTTAAATCGCATCATATGACCCCTTTAAAAAAATAAAATAATACAAATACATTTTAATGACGAGGTTTATTAAAGTCATTTTTAGTATATTTATTGAAGTTTTTTATGCATTTGAAATAAGTTATAATAATGAATAATTAAATTTAATATAATAAATAAATATATGTGGGTGGTGGATAACTTCATTGAACCTATACATTTTGTCAACATTTTTTGGAGTAGACTACAATATTATATGTAATTGCAAATTAAAATATTTCTGATATTTTTTTATCAACTGAAAAAAGCTGATAACATATATGCACCTTGTGAAAATGTAAATTGACATGAAAATGTAAAAAAAATCACCTTGTCATCTAACAATATAACTTCGTACTATGAAAGATACGTATATAAGATAAATTACTCAAACTGACTAATGATGCTAAACTAAAGCTAAATAGACATATTATATTATAAATAAATAAAAGACTAAATTTAAAACCTAAAATAAAAGCCAACTCAAATTAATAAATATCAAAATAGCATATATTAGCATTAAAATGGCCTCAAAGCTAAAAGCCATAACTCAAAACTGAAACCAGTTTTTGTGGTTTTTAATAAGCTTTGCCTGACCTAGGTGTGAGTTGGTTTCAGGAAAGCAAAGAGTATTTACCATTTTTCCGTTACGCAGCAGTTACATGCTTTTGTGATTCTGCTCATTGGCACCAGCTGTTCGACAATCTGTTCTTTTCCAGACAAGCGCCGTTGTGTTTATTTATTTATCCGCAAACCAAATTGAGGCCTACGAGGCTTGCTTGGAAACCTGCCATCCGTTCAAATAAGTGCAGCGTCGTGTCTGACGTTGACATTGATGGATCACCATCAATCGGATTAGACCTTCGATATTCCATTATCGAGTCAAGAACTGGGGACGCAGATTTGATCAAGCGATTTGCGTGACTGTACAATGAATGCACTGAGACTGCAACCGGCTTGATTATGAAACCTGTTCCTTTATAAAAACTGAGGTACATTCACATCAATATCTGTGCAAATATGTGGAATATTCATGACTGTATGTATGCAAATGTACATGATTAATTTCCTCCCAGAGCATATGCTTACCAAGACCATGTGTTTTATGTCTAACTGTATTTATTCTCCCGCAGTTCCTAAATATCATAAATGATGTGCATTCAGGAGCTGAAATGCATTGAAAAACTGCAACATCCAATAACTCTTGTGCTTTTGTATACATACAGTTACATATCATCCACAATTTGCATATTGCGGAATCTCAGAGATCTTAAAGTGCTGCAATATGCCACCGTTTTTAGCGTGAGGCATATTTTACATGATCATTATGGTTAATTTATATTCATTTTGTCTGTGCGAGGTGGGTTTCACAAACTTCTCTAAATGATAAGTTACTGGTTACAAAACAAAAAAAAGCCTAAAAACAGGTTAATGGCGGTGGCATTTCCACATATTAATATGGGTTTAAAAGAAATTATGCAGATTAAAATGAAATAAAATGGAAAAAGTATGCTCCATTTAATTTTATGAATAAAGTATAGAGTATTCCACTTTATTTCAGCTCTCATTCTCAAAGATAATTGTAGCTAATTGTTCTAAAAAAATCACCATGTTTTGAAACAAGGTTAAATGGATATGGAAAATTCTTAGATTTCCACATTAATGTGGGTGCAAAAAACATGCAGAATTTATGATAAGATGTAGTCTTACTACATGTTTCCCCCCCATACAATATTTTTTCAACCCAGGCTCCTAGAAAACGTCTCTAGGTTACGTATGTAGCCATGGTTCCCCGAGGGAACGAGACGCTGCGTCGAGTCGCTTTGGGAATGCCCTTCAGCGTGACCGGCTCTGAATCACGTGTGTAATCAGTCCAATAGATGGGCGAGACGTCACGAGCGGGTGACGTAACCCCAGAAAGTATCAAAGCGCATCCAGCAGAGCACAAACCAGCTTCGATGAAGTAGCGCCTGCAGGGATGCAGGGAGTATGGTAAAGAGACGCAGCGTCTCGTTCCCTCTGGAACCATGGTTACATACGTAACCTAAAGACATTCCCCTTCAGGAACTCGAGCAGCGTCGAGAACGCTAGGGGAACGAGAATACCCACGCCGCCAGACTTACAAGTCCCTTCCTGTGTGTGTGTATCTTATGAGCACATCACGAAGAGAGAACTTGGAATCTGGGGTAGATGCCAGGTCTAGGTTGAAAAAGCTGACAAAAGTGTGCGGAGAGGACCAGTCCGCTGCAGCACAAATGTCCTGCAAGGCCACACCCAATTTGAAAGCCTTGGAGGCCGCCATACTCGTAGTCTGATTGGTCGCCGGAAATCCCTTCTTTGGTGGACCAAACCAAACAAAAAGTTGATCTGCCTTATGCCACGGGGCAGCTTTGTGTGCGTAAGCGTCCAGTGCTCGAATTTGACAGAGCAGATTAAGCCTTTCTTGGTACGGAGGAGGACAGAATGCCTTTAGTATTATGGGCCCTGGTGAAGAAGTGGGCATCTTAGGGACATACCTGGCCCTCGGGTTAAGGAATGCCCTAACCATGCCTGGAGCAAATTCTAGGCACGAAACAGAAAGTGCCTGAAGATCCCGATCCTTTTTAGTGAGGAAATAGCTAGGAGAAAGGTGGTCTTGAGCCTGAGCAACTTGACCTAACTTCTTCTATGGGTTCAAAGGGGGTATTGCATAAGCCCTCCAGAACCACAGTCAGGTCCTATGAGGGCACCTTAGTGCGCTGTACTGGCCTCAGCTTCAGGGTGCCACGGAGGAAACGAGTGATAAGTGTTTGTCTTCCCAATGATTGACCACCCAGATGGGCGTGGTAAGCAGCTAAGGCCGCCTCGTATACCTTCAGAGTGGAGGGAGATCACCCTGCGGAGAATCGCTCCTGCAGAAACTCCAGAACTGTACCAATTGGGCAGTTGACTGGGTCCTGCAGTCGCTGTCCGCACCATGAAGCGAAAGTTTCCACTTCAAGGCGTACTGTTTTCTAGTGGCGGGAACTCTGGACTGGAGTATGGTCTTAACAACCTCAGTTGAGAGACCAGATGCTAGGAGCTGTGCCCCCTCAGGGGCCATGCCCACAGCTTCCACAACTCCGGGCGGGGGTGAAGAATGGCGCCCCCCTCCTGAGAGAGGAGGTCCCTCCTGACCGGAATCTCCAGCGGAGAGCCTGCTCCAATGGAGCTGGATGCGTGCGGGAGAACCAGAGCGGACAGTGTGTCGTTTCCTACGCAAATAGATCCACTTCCGCCTGGTAAAATTCCCTCCAAATGAGCTCCACCGCCTCGGGGTTGAGCCTCCATCCCCCGGGCCTCAGCACCTGTCTCAACAAGATATCTGCCCCCTGATTTAGATACCCAGGGATATAAACTGCTCTTAGAGAGAGGAGCTTCCCCTGAGCCCACAGAAGGATCTGGCGCGCCAGCTTGTACAAGGGGCGCGAACTCAGACCCCCCTGCCGATTGATGTAGGAAACCACCGATGTGTTGTCTGTGCGGACAAGCACATGATGGCCCCCCCTTAGTTCTGGAAGGAAGTGTGTCAGAGCTCGCAACACGGCCAGCATTTCCAGGCAGTTAATGTACCGAAAGAGATGATGGCCTTCCAACAGACCCTGGGCAGAGCAGCCACTCATGAACGCTCCCCAGCCCGTGGGCACTCCCCAGCCCACCACTGCAAGGGTCTCATGTACAGCATGGCAGCAAAAGTTATCACGTTGACCCGCGTCATCAGGCCACAGCCTTCGAAACAGTTTGACGTGCTGACTGGCCTTCTTTACTCTCGTGAAATGGTTGTGAGGATTGACTCGATTCCTAGCAGGAGACAGACGTGCCCTTCATCGATTTGATTCCCCACACACGCCTAATAATGTTCTGCTGCAGAGAAAGAACACTCGTCTTGGCGTTTTCGTAACCCCAGCTCTCCGCATATGTATGAGCTAGTATTAACCAATTGTCGATATAATTGATTATTTGATGCCTGGAGTCGCAGTGGAGCCAGAGCTGCATCCACACACTTGGTGAAAGTGCGAGATGACAGTGCTAGACCGAAGAGAAGAACCCGGTGTTGGTATGCTTTGCCCCTGAAAGCAAACCTCAGGAAATTCCAGTGTTGAGGGAGGATGGAAACATAGAAATAAGCGTCTTTGAGATCTATCGTAACAAACCAGTCCTCCGACTGGATCTGAGATACTATCTGCTTGATAGTGAGCATCTTGAACCGAAGCCGTTTGATAGCGCGGTTCAGAAGACGGAGATCTAAGATTGGACGCAACACCTCCATCCTTCTTTGGAACGATGAAGTAACGGCTGTAGAACCCGGATGCTTTCTATGGCCCCCTTCCTCAAGAGAGTATCTACTTCTTGTTCCATTACCAGAGCCTGCTCGGGCCCACTAGTGTGGGGATGACCCCGTTGAATTGAGGCGGACGAGAATCGAACTGGATTCTGTAGCCTTTTTCTACAACCTGCAGGACCCATTTTGATATATTTTGGCAGAAGTTCCCACGCTGCCAGAAAATGTATTAAGGGAACCAGCCTCTCGAGGCTGGTCTCTGGTTTTATTAGAGGAGCCAGTTTAGTGCCCTGAAGCAGATGACCGGCAGGTAACGACTGACCTGACTGCTGTAGCACCCTCACTTGAGGGGGCGAGCTCTCCCGTGCCGTACCGTCGCCGGGCGGCAGCTGGTAATTTTGCTCGTCGGAGCTCACTGAGCCCTGAAGTAATGAGGTGGCAGGGGTATCAATGAACCTTTGTGAGGGCACTGAAGGAACAACCGACATGACTGTTGTAGCACCCTCACTTGAGGGGGCGAGTTCTCCCATGCCGTACCGTTGCCGGGGGGCAGCTGGGATTTTCGCTCGTCGGAGCTCACTGAGCCCTGAAGCACAGAGGGTGGCAAGGGTATCAATAAACCTCCGTGAGGGCACTGAGGAGGATTGGGCACCGTATACTGAGGTGTTATCCTTTCCTCCCCAGGTGGGCTGCCCTCAGGGACCTGACAATGGAAGGACCATTTAGCCGAGGTCCTCTTAAAAAAACGGTCCGCAGATCCGTTTCGGCTAGAAGACCCCGACTTAGAGCATTGCCCGATCTTCTGTGGAGGGGGTGGTTGCATACTCTCGTTTTTGAGACTGCGATATGAGGAGCTTGGATTCTTGGGCTGCTCCCTCCAGCAGCCCACCCCTGATCGGTCACCTGGGATGCTTGTACCACCGCCATGGTGCAAACTGCGCCAAGCCTGACATCCACCATCTAAGCTTTTCCCAACCAGACTCGATGTAAAGCGTAACGGGCCTGGTGGAACGCTCGGGGCCTTCAGGTACTATGCTGAGGATGTGGAGAGATGCTCTCGAGTGTCTGCTCAACCATTGGCATCGCCCCATATCCCTTATCATTTAGCCCCACAATGTTCTTTTGAATAATTTGAGACTGTGGGGCTGTAATACGGGATGAGTACGGTTTCTCCCACGATCTTGATACCTCCATTCTTCTTAGCACGGAGATCGGGGAAAAACGGAAGGCCTCTGTCGTGAAGGCTGTGATCTGGATTCAGAACATACTCGTCTAATTATTTTTAGGACTAGCGTCCTGTTTCTAGACTGGCCAAATTATATTTTATTTTGGCGAATGCACGAAACACACCTCATACGCGAGGGACTGTGGTGGCGAGTCCACAGTCTCCTCTGTCTCGACACTCATCACATCCACCTCCTAGGAGGAAGATAGATGAAGCGTCTGGCTCTCTCTCTCTGGGGGGGTGGGAAGAAACCGCAGCGCGGGCTTCCGAACCCTGAGAGAGAGCCGCGGATCTAGCGGGTGAGGACCGAGAAAAGGACGAGCCCGTCTCGGATCCCTCCGCTAAATCCACCCGCCATCCCCACGACAACAGTCTGCGCTGATGACCGCTGCCAGTGAGATCGCGAGCCGGGCCGCTCTCATCAAACACAGCCAGGCGAGAGCGGAGTGTCCCAAACAAACGACACACAAATCGTGTGTATCCCCCGCCGCCAGATATCGTGGGCAGGGAGGAACACAGCGTTTGTAATGCCGTTCGCTCGCCATAGACTTTTTCATGATTGTTTTTTATATATGCTTGTGCGGACAGACAACAGTAAATAGACAGACACATACACAGAGCACTACTGAAGAGCAGAAGCTGGTTTGCGCTCTGCTGGATGTGCTTTTATACTTTCTGGTGCTTACGTCACCCCGCACGTGACGTCTCGCTGCTCCATTGGACTGATTTGACACATGCTTCAGAACGTGGTCACGCAAGGGCGTTCCCAAAGCGACTCGACGCAGCTCGAGTTCCTGAAGGAGAACATGCCTGTGGCAATATTTCAGTGAAATAATATTTTGCTGCTTTTTACACATTTCGCAGCTCTTGTAAATGTAAATGTCCAGCAAGTGGCGCTAAAAGAACGTTCAATTTTCTTCGAAACAGATGAACTTGAATATGGAGACATTTTATTACGTTTGTTAATGTACATATCGCGGAGTTCGGAAATGTCCGTTGAGTGGCACCAAAAACTCTATCGCGTTTGAAAATAACATACCAGCTACACTGCAATTAAAATCTGATAGCGTTAACAAAAGCAAACGTGAGGTAACCATACATTTGCTAAAGTAACCATTTCATTTTAGCTATCTTTAAGAAGTCTTTTAGCTTTTATCATGAGTCGTGTTCGACGGGATTCGTACCGGTGCATTCCACATTGCAAGAAAAATGCTTTACCGGGTGCGCTACCAAGCAAGTTTACTACGTAAGAAAAGTTAAGCATATAGAGCTGCCCTAGTAAAAACTAATATTTAAAATACATTTATTTCATAGTAAGTATAGTTCAAAGCTATTAGAATTTCAGTTATCAGTCTTGAGTGATATGTCAGTAAATATGTTAATAAACTTATAATAATACTTTATTTGGAGTATTACTTGTGCCCAATGCACATTTCTTGATATTAAACTTAAATGTGTTTTAATGTCACTATTGATGAGGACTGTATGATCTTTGAATAATATTGGTCCTTAAATGCAAGATATTTAAAGTGTAACTGAAGTATACTTGCAATAGTTTCACTTTAGCACAATCATATATACTTGAGAGTATATCTTTAGTTGGACTTCAGCACTACTTCCACACAATTAAAGTGCATTTAATTTAAGTACAAAATTAGTTGTTCCAATTTAGCAGATTTTAAGTATGCCAGTTTAGTATATACAAGCAATGGTATTGTTATTAAGTACATAAATATGTAAATGTATTTGTAGTATACTTAGCATGAAATAAATGTATTTCAGATACAGTACAATTTTGTATATTTATTTTTCACTAGGTTGGTAAGAATTTTTTATGTTTTTAGTGTATTCCCACAGTTCTGTTTAGCTGTGCTAAATATACAATTGTGGTCAAAAGTTTAACACACTATGAAGAATTTGCAAATATGTGGATAATCTAGGTAACAACACTATCGGTTTCGAATCCGTGCAAGGCAACTTTTTGTAATGGGGCAATTTTTTAAAACCCTATTACTTTGTCTTGTGGACTATATAAACATTTATCTAATACATTAATTTCAAGACCGTCCTAAATAATGTGTATCACAAATTGTTTGACCCACCTTATTTTGGTAGCATAGATGAGGCACGGGGCCAACTAACGCAGTGTTCTTTCACCCACACTTGGTTTGAATATTTCCACACATGCTAGCATAAAAAAATGTACAGTATTTACTTGTTGCCCTCTCAACACTTTATAGGGAAAAAGTGCATAAAAATTCAAAAATCTTTTGAAAAATCACTGAACATTTATTTTACCACAATCTAAAAAACACTAGGTTAAAAACAACCCAATTTGGGTTGTTATTAACCCAAGGGCTGGGTAAATATAGGACAGAACCCATCTTGGGTTAAATTTACCCAGCAAATTGGGTTGTTTTTTTAACCCAGCATAATGGGTTGATTTAACGCAGCTAATGGGTTTATTCATTTTTACTATATTACTAGCTTATTTTTTACTTCATACATTAAATAATGTTTACAGATTAACTTTTCTAAAATACTCCACACAACCACTGGTTTGCATGATAACTTCCTTTATTTTCATTTATTCATAATTTACAGCATTGTTTATATCGTTTTTAATAGGCTACACATATTGCCTACACTCTAAAAAATGCTGGGTTTAAATACAACCCAGTGCTGGGTAAAAAAATGGACAAACCCAGCAATTGGGTTGTATTGACCCAGCGGTGGGTTTACTACCCAGAGTTTGGTTACATTTAACCACCGCTGGGTCAAAACCGCCCAATTGCTGGGTTTGTCCATTTTTTTACCCAGCACTGGGTTGTATTTAACCCAGCATTTTTTAGAGTTTATTAACTCGTTTACAACATTAGAAAAAAAATTTAACATTAAACAGAAGTAATTCACGTGTCATCGACCAGTCTCTGTTATTCTGTTTCCATCGTAACGGCGCTGGTTCTCGTGCCCGAGCTGGAGTCGTGTTCGGCAGGGAACTGCTAACAGACCGCTGCCCTGCGTTTCACTCTAGCCGAAACATGATGTGACTCCATATCCTGCCAATAAACAAACAAAAAACAGCTCTGAGGATATGTTTTAACATCCAAAGTATTATATTCTCTATCTTTATGAATAAAATCGTTTATTAAATGCAAAGCATCAGGCTTTTCCATCAAGCGAAAAGACCACGACACTCGTTAATGGTGATTCACACCACGCGCCTGTATGTTGCTCTGCATAAAATCGAACTATATACAGCACAGTAACGATTTTATAGATAAAATAAAATGTAGGCTACACAAACCTTTATTTTACCGAAGAATGCATCAATTCGATGGCGCTTAGAACTGCTCTCTCCTGAAGAGAAGATGCAAAATCCCTGCGATAAATAACTCAACCGCTGGATTACATCTGACCCAGGATCTGAGTAACACAAAAACTACCCAACATATGCACTGCAATTATGAAACAAAGTGACATATTTGTACTAGACAAGTGTGAAATTAATGTGGATAAATCTGAACCCCATGTGGATTTACACAAACTGGAAAAGTCAAAAAGTATTAGATTGTGCCCCCGCTCTCCCCTAATTAACATTTTGCATTGTGTGTATGTGAACTTTTGACCACAGCTGTATATATTTTCACACACACAATACAGTCCCCGCTAACACATTGGTGCATAATTTTTACCAGCTCGCTGGTCTCTGTTCATTGTATTCTTAAAGGTGGGATATATAACCCATCCATCAACCTTTAGAGAACCCCAGTGCACCTTTCACAGGATTCACACCGCCGATGGAGGCAGTGACCCTTAGCATAATGTTACGTGCTGAAAGGTCCGGTGCCCGACCCTCATGAGGCTAAGAGAGATCACTATCCACTAGTTACAGGAGAATGCTGTGTACAGTTCAGCCGGCTCAACCTCGGATAAAATATTTGCTCTGTGGTATTTACCCTTTCCCTACGGACACCTGAATGTCAGGGCATTTACGATTGGACGGACCACTAGCAAACGGGTCTTGGTTGACACGTTACGGTCACGACAAACCTATTGGGGATTGCTTTTGTCAAGTATAGGACATGGTTGCTTAACATCTTGTGTTGGTCCTGGAACAAAATCCCTGGAAAACGTAAACGGTCCAAACTCTTTCCCTAAACATAGCGTTTGGACAGCTCACACAATAATCTTTACACATTAAATTATTTAAACTTAAATATTCAAAAGTTTAGAATCATTAACTTTTTTTTTTTTTAGAAGTGTCTTCTGCTCACCAATTCTGCATTTATTTGATAAAAAATAGAGCATTTCACAATAATATTGTGAGATATGATTACAGTTTAAACTACCTGATTTATTTTGTAATATATATTTTAAAATACAATTGATTCATGTGATCAAAGCTGAATTTTCAGTTTTCAGTGTCACATGATTCTTTGGAAATCATTCTGATATGCTGATTTTGCTGCTCAAGAAACATATCTATGTTGAAAACAGTTGAGCTGCTTCGTATTTTTGAAGAAACTTTTTTGTTCCCACATAAATATTGAGCAGGAAAAATTTTTTTTAACAGGAACATGCTGACATGATTACCATGTTGTTAACATGAAGTTAACAATCAGCACATTGCTAGCATCATGCTAGCATGGTTTTTAACAATACTTACATGATGAACATGATTAGCATATTTTAGCATGATGTTAGTGTGTTTTAGGAAGATGCTAACATGATTAGCATGCTGTTAATACTTAACATGTTACTAACGTGTTTTAGCGAGATGATAATTTAACATCATGCTAACATAACATGAGACTAACGTCCCTGTTGAAAAAACCAGCATATGCTGGTTAGGTATGTTTTGACGCTGGGGTGCTGGTTTATGCTGGTCCTTTGCTGGTTTATGCTGGTCCTTTGCTGGTTTATGCTGGTCCTTTCCTGGTTTAAGCTGGTCCTTTGCTGGTTTATGCTGGTCCTTTGCTGGTTTATGCTGGTCCTTTTGCTGGTTTATGCTGGTCCTTTGCTGGTTTAAGCTGGTCATTTGCCAGCACATGACCAGCATACACCATCAAAGGACCCGTTTAAACCACATGACCAGCTTAGGACCAGCACATGACCAGCTCAAACCAGCTACCATGCTTTAAATCATGCCTAACCAGCATATGCTGTTTTTTTTTTCAACAGGGGTGGAATAGCTATTGTGCCCAGATAGCACACTTTCATCTGGAAAACATCTGTTGGTTACAAACATCTGATCAACATCTTTAATATGTCAGTTTTACATATTAAAGGGAAAGATGGCGAAAGATGCCCCCCCCCCACCCACCCCGCACCGACGCTTATGGCTGCCTCCGTGGCGTGCTCCGCAGTTGTTTTTATGTTTTTGTTATTTTGTCCTGTCTTTAGTTATATCCCTGCGATCAGTTTCACCAGAGATGAATTGCTGGACATTAGGAAGTACACACCACCCGATATTTCACAGTTTTTTGATTATTCTGATGTTTTGCTGGAAATTGTTGTCGGGGGAGCTGTGGCGCTTATTAAGCGCTTCAGGACGCGCAGACGGGGTAAGCGAGCCGGCGCGCTCGTGAAGCTCAGACAGCGCGGATTCAGAACGCCGTTGCCTAGCATCAAACTCGCTGATCTGATCACAGACACAGAACAACAACACCCGGACTCTGTTTTAATCATTCTCGGGGACTTTAATAAATCCAATCTCTCCCGTGAACTGCCAAAACACAGACAGCACATCACATGTCCCACCAAAGACAGTAAAATATTGGATCACTGTTACACCACAATAAAGAATGCATATCACTCTGTTCCACGAGCAGCTTTGGGGCTCTCTGATCATTGTTTAGTTCATCTTATACCGACCTAGATGCAGAAACTGAAATCAGCTAAACCTGTATTAAGGACTGTAAAAAGATGGACTAATGAAGCAGAGCAGGATTTACAAGGTTGTTTTGACCTCACTGATTGGAGCGTCGTTGAAGCTGCTGCCACCGATCTGGACGAGCTCACAGAGACTGTAACATCTTATATCAGTTTCTGTGAAGACATGTGCATTCCTAACAGGACTCATTTAACTTACAACAATGACAAACCATGGTTCACTGCAAAACTAAGACAGCTCCGTCAGGCCAAAGAAGATGCTCACAGGAAGGGGGATAATGTCTTGTATAAACAGGCTAAATACACACTGGAAAAGGAGATCAGAGTGGCAAAGAGGAATTATTCGAAAATAAGACTCTTTTCACGTCCAGCGACTCGGCATCAGTGTGGAAAAGAAATCACCAACTACAAGACACCATCCCCCAGCACTGTGGAGAATCAACAACCACGATTTGAACAAGTTCTATTGCAGGTTTGAAAAAACACCCCACACCCGCCCTGAACACCTCTCCACATAACCATTCACACCTCCAGCAACCCCCTCCCTCACACCTGCAATTCAGATTAGTGAAGACGAGGTGCGCCAGGTCTTCCAAAAGCAGAAAAGGAAAAAAGCACCAGGCCCAGACTGTATTACACCAGTCTGTCTGAAATCCTGTGCTGACCAGCTGACCCCCATCTTCACACAGATCTTCCAACAGATCACTGGAGCTGTGCGAAGTCCCTTCATGCTTCAAACGCTCCACCACCATCCCTGTCCTAAAGAAACCCAAAATTACTGGGCTTAATGACTACAGGCCTGTGGCTCTTACGTCTGTGGTCATGAAGTCTTTTGATAAACTGGTGCTGGCCCACCTGAAGGATTTTACTGGACCCTTGCTGGATCCTCTTTAGTTTGCCTACAGAGCAAACAGGTCTGTGGACGATGCAGTAAACATGGGACTGCCTTATGTTCTGCAACATCTAGACAGACCAGGGACTTATGTGAGGATCCTGTTTGTGGATTTCAGCTCGGCTTTTAACACTATCATCCCTAACCTCCTCCTGCCCAAACTAACTCAACTCTCCATGCCCACCTCCATCTGTCATTGGATCAACAGCTTCCTGACAGACAGAAAGCAGCTAGTGAGGCTGGGAAAATACACATCCCGCACCCGTATACCCCCCCCAAACGCAATAAGCACTGGAGCTCCTCAGGGTTGTGTTCTCTCCCTACTGCTCTTCTCTCTCTACACGAATGATTGCACCTCTAAAGACCCCTCTGTCAAGTTCCCGAAGTTTGCAGACGACACCACACTCATCGGCCTCATTCAGGAAGGGGATGAGTCTGCTTACAGACAGGAGGTTAAAGAGCTGGTTGTCTGGTGCAGTCTCAACAACCTGGTGTTCAACACGCTAAAAACTGTGGAGATGTCCGTGGACTTCAGGAGAAACCCCTCTTCACTCCCCCCACTCACCATCATGGACCGCACTGTGACTGCAGTGGAGTCATTCAGATTCCTGGACACCACATCTCTCTGGACCTGAAGTGGGACACTCACATTGACTCCATTGTGAAAAAGGCCCAGCAGAGGTTGTACTTCCTTCGCCAGCTGAGGAAGTTCAACCTGCCACAGGAGCTGCTGAAACAGTTCTACTCCGCCATCATTGAATCCATCCTCTGCACTTCAATAACTGTCTGGTTCAGCTCAGCTTCCAAATCTGACCTCAGAAGACTTCAGTGGGTAGTCCGGACTGCTGAGCGAATCTTTGGTACAACCCTCCCTTCTCTCCAATAACTGTACTTATCCAGAGTGAGCAAAGGGCTGGCAAAATCACTCTGGACCCCTCGCATCCAGCACACTCCCTCTTTGAACTGTTCCATCTGGTCGACGCTACAGAGCTCTGAGCACCAGAACGACCAGACACAGGAACAGTTTCTTCCCTCAGGCAATCCATCTCATGAACACTTAACAATAACTGTGGAGCACACACTATTTATTCACTCATACACTTATTTATCTAACACACATACTCAGTCTACACCTCAAATTTGCACATAATATGCAGTACCTGTACATGCAAAAACTGTCTATTGTAATATACCTGCACATACAACTGTCATTCTGTTACACTGTGGAAGCTTCTGTCACGAAAACAAATTCCTCGTATGTGTAAACATACCTGGCAATAAAGCTCATTCTGATTCTTTCTTAATCAAACATCTTAAAGACATTTTTAAAATGTCAATTTAGTGTTTTTCTAGAGATATATTGCAAATGAGCAAACACAAAATACGTCTTCCAGATGTAAACACACATATCAACTAGACGTCTCTGATATGTACATGTGCTATCAGGGTTAGCATGATGCTAGCATGTTTTTAAGATGACGCAAACATGCTGTTAACCCTTTTAACATGTTGCTAGCATGTTTTTTTTAGCATGATATTTTAACAGTATGCTACATAGTTAGCATGGCTTAGTGCTTCACAAGATGTTGCTAGTATATTTTAATACATTTTTAACATAAACAGCTTGAACAGTACTAAGCAGTAGCCTCAACCAGTTAAGCCAAAACCTAAAATTATCCCAAAAATCGAATTCATTGATAGGAATATTGTTCAATAACCAAACCAACTACTCGCCCACAATACGGTAAGCAACCTACATCTGAAGAATCTCTATGATGAATTAGACTGTCAGTGAAAGGTCAACAACCAGCTGTTTCGCCTTGGTGTAATTTGGCCGAATAGTAGGGGAAAAAACATATTATGATCATGACAAAGCATAATATGGCAGGCTGAAGGAAACATTTGTGCAGACTGCTTACAGGAAACAGCTGGCCGTGGTCCTGACAGCTTAAAACGGTGTATAAATCAGACTAAAACTATACAAACAGGAAAAGGCTTAATACTGCCCCCTATAGCAATAAAGGCCCGCTCTTCAGTCAGGTTATCAGAGGCTAATGTGGCTTTCAGTGTCTGTAGCATCTGTAATACAAAAGATAAAATTACTGAGAGAAGTCGACCCTCACTTTGCAAAACATGAGGTCCTTTAACAGAAGCAAGCATTTTTATATCATACAATCACACTCAAGCTTTCAAGTGGTTCTTATTCCCTGACGCTCAGGGACCAAGATATCATCTCCTTGTATCTCATCATAATGCAGTATCTCTCTCTCTCACCCACACACCACACACACACACACACACACCACACACACACACACACAATACTGGGTGTGTTCTGAAAAAAATAAATGATGTAATTAATAAAATAATAATACAAAATTATTTTTTGATATAAAAAAAGTATATATTGCTTTATCCAATCTCACATTTAGATCTGGAAATGTAGGCAAATTAGGCATATTTATAGACAGTGCTTAATTTGCATATCTACGCTAGCTTTGCAGAATCGTGTAATACAACACAATTGTCCTGAAGCCCTGTGCTTAACATGGCGGAAAGTTTGGTGATACTGCAACATAGACCAAACTTGTTGATTCACCCTTTGGTGTCTTCCCTATTAAACTATGAGCTTTTACAAATGATTCATGGTATGCATCTAATCTGAATCCATCTTCAATCCTCAGATATATAAACACACACCCACCACAACACATACACACACACTGGTTGCGTGATAAAAGCATAAAAACAAAAAAAGTATTATATTTTGTAAACCAATGCTGTCGTCAAAACAAAAATAATAGAATACCTAATATTAATTATTATTATTATCAGTAGTAGTAGTATTAGTAGTTATAGTAGTAGTATAAAATTGAGTAATAATAATAATAATAATAATAATATGCATGTAGCAAATTAGCTCCAATGGAATGGCTAAATAATTACAATTAATCATGATTAATTACAATTATTTATATCAGCTGCCAGTAGTAACTGTAGCATAATTAAATTGACATCAACCAATCTGTTCGTCCAGCGAAGATTCAGTGCACACAGAAAATAACTTTCCTACAGTATTAATGCATTGAGCATGTAGCTAGATCAGAATCGTAAAGGGACATTATTCACAAGCAGTGACAGAATCAGAAACTCATGTAATCTGTGCACAAAAGTTTATTAGCTAAGCACTAACACACATAACTAATCTAAACAAACAAACATACAATCACTCATACATGGGGGAAAGGCAAGTGAGACTGGATGGACCATTAGAGAAACAAGAAAATGCAGCTATAGAAAGGAGTCAGTTAACCTTTGAGTGAAACCATCAGCGCCGTTTTACAATGGGGTCTATAGCTTATACTAAACCTCTGTTTCGTTTATTTAAATGCATGATACTTGCATTGCCTTGGTCGTTGATGAGTGTCCGGATGAAAGTCTTGATGGTTTCAAGGTTTGGACTTGCGATCACGTTATTCCGGGTTTGAAGAGTGATGAACTCCAACAATGTTCTGATTCAGTGGTGATTGGGAGTTTCTTCCCAGGTGGAAATTGAAGAGAGAAGAGTGCAGAGCTCGAGATACATCAGATGAAATCCTTGGTGAGTGGAAAGACGAGGCCGCAGCCTGGCACAATCTTAGGGTATCCTTAGAAGAGTTCTAGCTGAGCATCATCATCCTCTCCTGATCTAAAAGAACTGCAGACTGAGCTGTGTCGAGGCCTGCCAGGCACGGCAGCACCGGCTCTGGGACTTAGCAACCAGAAGATGGGAAGGTGATGAGAGACGAGTGGAGAGACTAAAAGCCTGGTGGAACTAAAAAGTTATGTGGCGGTCTCACCTCTCTGGGGTCAAAGAGCCAGTAGTGACTTGCACTACTGAAGGAAAGTTTACGACTCTTTGTCTCCGAACATGGTAATTTTCATATATAACTTATTGATGTTGCTGTAAGACTACAAAGATTCGTAGACAGTACATATGTTGCCAGGTATAACAAATCACCTCTCATTGAACTCCGAAGATGAATTCATAGAGACCAAACATGGTATATGTAAGGTTACGTGAATGAGTGGTTGTATCTTAAGCATGTATAAAACAGTATACTATACAAAAGACAATATACAAGAACAGTAATAATATACACAATGACCTGAGGATATGTGATAGGAAGGTCAAAGACAGGTTTGTCTGTGAATGAGAGTCCATTTATATGGCATTGTGAGTCTTTCCTTTGGGTAAATTAATTGAGAATTGCTCTGCCCGCATTCTGTTGGGCAATAAAACCGGTGTTATCAGCATTGGTTACCATGGAACCAGAGGCCTGTTCTGCCTTTTTGAGGTGTTAGCCGCATTTCGGGGGAAGGGTTCATAGACCCTCAAAGTTGGCTTGTTAATTGAGTGGTGTAAGTGAGTATTTGTTAAATATAACAAAACATTGTGTGCCTGATTGGTCCAGACGCTACAGCATTTTTTACTAATTTGAAAAAATCAAAATTAAACTTTGAAATCACTCACATACCAGTCAAACTACAAATAATTAAACAGACAAGCAAACAAACAAACCAATGTTATTATCTACATAAAAAAGTAGTATCATCATCAATAATAATAATATTTTTTATTAAAAATTTAATGTCAATTATTTTTTTAACCTATGAATAATGCATTTGTTAATTAGCTATTTAGTGTACCGTTGTAGTAATGCACTGAAATTTGGTACATTGTGCTTCTGTTCTCCCCAGATTACTCTCTTTGCTTGTTTGCATAACTGTCTGTTTAATGAATAAATGTAAATGTAGATAACTAAGCACTGCATCCAGGTGGACTGACTGATTTTTGGTTATGGACATTATGTGTGGCTGGAAATGTTTGAAAGATCCATTTAGAGAAACTAGACATTTTTCGATTCTTACATTCATACATTTTGTTCATCACTACAGTCCCAGAGACAAACTGTTTCGGATAATAACACTGGTTTCAGTCGAACGATAATAAAACTTTTATTGCCTCCTCACTAGCTAGCCTTGTGCTGATGTTTGCTGTTAAATACTTCATTGTTTGAGTTCTTCCTGTGTCATTAAATCCAGGGAGTCAGAGACCATTCGAATCTGCACCACAGGGACTTTGAAATGGAGAAATATTCAAATTTACATTCGCAAGACAGAAACACACACCAAATTAGTCTGCGGCCATGCAAAACATTTAAGCAGTCTAGTGAGCTACAGACGGCATGTGTAATTTGTACTTGGTATTACTGGCACAAACCCCCTCAGATACCTCTTGGGAGAGAAAACGACATTTTGACACAAAAAAAGGCTTTTTAGTCACAAACCTGCTGAGATACGCAAGGTTATCCTTTTACATTGGTATTCAATTATGTTCGTTTTAAGTTGCAATTCATTTGTTCATTCATAAGTATGTCTGCTTCCTTCCGAATTGCCACATAGGTATAATAAAAGACTACAAATTATTATTCAACAGAGACCCTGTGCCATCAAAACGGGTTTTATTGTGTTTCAGTGATTGAAAATTCTTCTGACTGTAAGCAAACACGTGTTCTACAATCTTCACCGACATATAAGCATGCACATATAACATATACAGGTCATAGAAAGATGCTATGCAGCGGCTAACATGTTAACTCGCCAATTTGCAGGTGACATTTGAAGAGTGCAGTGGGGTTATGTTGCGTTCTGAACAATAACGCGGCTTCAGCCGAGAGCAGAACTGTAAACATAAAAGCCTTCTGCTGAAATGTTAGTATTTAAAATGTAATAATGGAGCCGCTGTCCTAAGCACTGCTTAACGTGTGTGTTACATCTCGGAGGATTTAGCATAAAGATGTTGATGCATTACATTGGAGACAAGCTAACATCAAAGACTGTGATTTCTGGAAATAGGAATAAACAACTTGCGATATCTTAAAGGGCACAAACTGTTCTTGGTAGTGTGTCTTTGAGACCAGTTGCACCCATTAACGAATACATACACCTACATATAAAATGAAAATTCTGTCATTATTTACCCTCATTTTGTTCCAAACCTGAAACAAAAAAGATGAAGAATGTTTACACTTACACTATTTTCCCCCAACGAATAAAAATGAATAGGAACCAATAACCCAATGCAATGAGGACATGTATTTTACAAGGTGGCAATTTGGTATGAATTCGAATGTTGCGATTTGTACGATAACTTACAATTTGTAGACCTTAAGGTCCACCCTTAAATCTGACCGTCAGTGGGTCGTAAACAAATCTTACAAAAACATACAAATTACATTATACGAATTTGTATTAACCACCAAATCACGAAAACATAAAATAGTTACGAACTGCCATGTGAACATATTGGTAGAAATACTGTAGATACTGTAACGTATTTTACGAAGTGACAATTTGGTATGAATTTGTACAATGCAATTGGTATGGTAATTGACAATTTTGTAGACATGAAGGTCCACCCTTAAATCTGACCATCAGTGGTCCTCTTGTAAGTCATCTTACAAATTCATAAAATGTAATTTGTAAATTTTTGTATTCACCACCAAATTACCAACACGTACCTGAGTTATAAACTGAGCATGTTGGTAGAGATAATGTCAAGGCCCCTAAAAAGATTCAATATTGCTCTACATTCAGTGTTTTGTGGGTGAACTTTTGTAATCGCAATAGAAATCTGCCTAACATTCGAATTTTGCATTGGATTTAAGTTTGTTAAACTTCAAACATGCAAATTTGCCACATTTACCAAAATAAAGCTGCTTAATTTGGAAGTGACCTCTGAGTAGCTGCTTTATATTAAATTTTGGGTAAGCTACAGTCCTCAAAAAATGTTGCTAGCTAATCTACTAACTGCACTATAATAACAATACACTACAATACAATAATACTTCTCTTCAAAGTAGCTACAATAGTTACATAGAGGTAGCTTTCTACATTCAAAACTGTCAGATGTAATTTGATACAAAACATATCTGAAAAAACATCTAGGGTAAATGATCATGAGCAAATCCTTAAAAACGCACAAATTACATTGTACGAATTCTTACAACTTAGCCACCAATTAACCAAACTGTAAAATAGTTAGTTAATTATAAATGAGGGATTAAAACTGTAGGCTGCAATTTGATAAACAAACATATTTAAAAAAAAAAAAACATCTACAGTAAATGAATGTGACCAAATCTTTAAAAATATATGTACAAATTCTTATGAATTAGCCACCAATTCTCCAAAATGTAAAATGGTTATGAATTGCCATGAGAGTGTGTTGGTACAGATACTGTCAAGCTCCCAAAAATGACAAAAAATGACAGTCCATGTGACACTATATCCAATGACATGTGGGATAAATGCAGACATTCAAATATTAATCTGTAATCAGTAATGTGGAAAGAAAAAAAAACATTCCCTTGCACGGTTTTGCTTCAAATTCAAGTTTTTAATCATCAAACATGCACATTTGCTGTGTCAACCGAAATAACGCTGCTTAGTTTGGAAGCGACCTTAGAGTAGCTACTCTATATTCAATTTTAGGCAAGTTACAGAACTCGAAAAATGTGTTTAGCTAAGCTACTAGGCTAGCCTACAAAAAATATTCAACACGTTCTCACTCCCAACTCGTCACATATTGGCGCTTGGTCAGGACCCCATGGCGTCGCTTTTTGATGCTCAAGGTAACCCTTTGGCGTAAATTTTTCGACGTGCAGGGCCCTCCATTGTTTTCAGTTGTCTTAGTATAATGGTTTGCATGCATTTGTAAAATATAGAAATAATTTTATATAAATGTATACTTTATAGGCACACCTAAACCCACCCCTACCCTAAACCTACCCACTTCTGAACAATATAAAACACGTAGCAGGCAAATATATGTACAGTCACAGATATTTATTGCAAAAACTGATCATAAACAAGCAGTATAAAAGCATTACAAAAAAGTTGCGTTGCATTCCAAGTCTTCTGAAGCCATACGATATATTTATGCGTAGAAAAGAGTAAAACATAAGGTTTTAATCGCTGAAAATGATCCCGCTCCGTGCTCACATCTCATTCAAAAAGATACTCCCGTCAAGTAGCATGACTCAATCGGTCACGAGACACACAAGAGCCAATAGCATTTCACAACCAAGGCTGACGTAAGGCTTCTTCTGGCATTTTTGGAATTCGTGCACAGACTACACACAGGTTTACGGTGGACGGAGACGGCGATCGCGTCTATTCCTCTCACAAATCAATTGTTTCGCCTCGGAAAACTTGGAATATTAATATTTTTGACTAAATTATAACTGTAGTTGTATCTGGCTGTTATATCTTCTGTTTTATTGACAAATGGAAGGTTTAGGGGCAGGGGTTGGGTTACGTGCTCATAAATGTGTAAATAGTGTAATGTAAATAAAACTGTTGTGACTGTTTACATTTAAAAATCACACCCCGACATATGCAACAATGGCAATATTATTACCCAATATATAATTTAATCATGACAATAAAATTCCCAGTGCCTTTCTCGTCGGCATACTGACGGCAAGGGTTTCATATTTAAAGCAATGGAGGACCCTGCACATTGAAAAATTATGCTAAATTATGCCTGAGTGTAAAAAAGTGAAGGGAGTGAGAATATATGTTGAAATATGCTAAGCTGGAAAAATTTCTTCAAAGAAAGTAGCCACAGTAGTTTGATGTTCTAGTAGCTTAACTGAAAATTAAGTATTAAAATTGTCTGCTGTAATTTGATATAAAACATATTTGAAAAACCTCTACAGTAAATGAATGTGAGCAAATCCTAAAACACATACGAATTCTTACAAATTAGCCACCAATTCACCAAAATGGACAATAGCTACAAACTGCCATGATATGTGTATTTGTACAGATACTGTCAAGCCCACCAAAAATTACAAATAAGCTACTCAAAAAGTTTGCTAGCTAGCTGTGAATGCCCAACACTGGTTAGAAACTTTTTAAACAAAACCCTGATGATACCATGCAGTGTTTCAGCTTGCTCTGAGCTATTAGTTTAACAAATGTTGTGGCATTTGATCTGCAGCAGATTAAAACAGCAAAATCAACTGTAACCCTCTCCAAACTGCTGGTGTCTCAGTCCCAAGGCTGTGGTTGACCTTTAACGGTGGTTCAGCTTGAACTGCGCCTGCCCTCTCTGATTAACTGGAGAGAGGAAGGGAGCATGGATTCAGTCTTGGTTCCCTGAAGAAAAAAACAAGGCGATACCGCTAAACACTAATGTCAACTATTGATAAGAACAAGCAAACAATGAGATCGGTGCCAGAGCTGAAGTCAATACCATTGCACTGGAGAGGGATTGCACAAAATGCCCTTTCGAATGTGTTATTAAGTCCCTTTTACAATGGCAGCAACAAAGCGGACGGAACTAATTAAGTTTCAGTGAGTTGTCAGTTGATAGCGACAGTTAGCGACACAATGTAGCTGTATCCACATGACTAAATGTGCTAAATGACAATGTAAATGTATCTAGCTACTGAAAGTTAGGAAAAGTTTAACAGGAGGTGCAATGAAGACTGATTAAGTTTAGTCTACCTTGGTGTAACACCTGATTAAACAAATATGCACATTTCAAGCAGGGCTGGGTAATAAACTCTAAAAAAGTAATTACTAGCTAATTACATATTGCACAGTGTAATTAAATTATTATACTAATTATCTCTAAAAAAGTGTTTGCATTACTTATTACTTTCTAAATTCAATATCAAACTTGTACTGTTGAAGAATACAAGGATAGACATGAAACTGCTCTTAATTCATTCAAATGAATAATATAACATGGCATAAATTATTCTGACCAAATTGTTTAAACGAAGGTTACATTAAAACATACATTTTAACATTAGAGATTACATTTGGATGTCAAATTAACTATATATGAATATGGTTCCGATAGTCATTACAGTGTTTAATGCAATTATGTAACTAATTACAGAATCAAAATAAAAGTAATCCCTTAATTTACCTTTTCAAGGGAAATGTAATTAAATTACATTAATTAATTACTTAGTAATACATTATACCCACACTAAATTTCAAGTAACCGAATATTAGTGTAGGTTATTCAGGTGTTGGTCAGCAAGATGAAAGCTAACTAAAGAAATGCAAAGAATGAGAAATTTACAACATATGCTCTAAAAATACAACTCCAACAATATACCTATACATACATTACACTGCAGTTTATAGCCGAAATGAACCCTAGTGGCAGTAAAACACCTTTTAAAATAACTTTTATTCCTTTATGTGCAAAATTGATTACAGAGAAAGATTATCGATTCAGTTTGTAACATAGCAAACTTGCTCTGTAGCGCACCTGGTGCAGCTTTGCACTTGTGATTCAGACCATTCAGGTACGAGTCCCATGAAATAAGGAGCCACGTATAAAGAACGCAAAGGTTCTGTAGCAGTAAAATTGCACATGGTTGCTTCAGAAAATGCACTTCTATCCTAGTTCTTCTAGTAATACATTTATTTTTGCTGAAACATTTTCAAAAGCTTTAGTCAGTTACACAGCGCACCAACATTAGAGCATCCAGCTGTAAGAACACCTACTAGTCACTGCACCTGGCGACCTGCAGCAATAAATACACTGTCAGTTCTACAGGACATATGTTACAAGTCTTGACATATGTTGTAAAATGAACAGCGAGTAAAACATCTGCTGCAAGGGAGAAGCGGCTTTCCAAGCTCAGCCAGAGTATCACGGAAACCAATCAATGGCTCTTGCTGTGGTGTTATTTCAGATTTTAGGGCTTCAAATCTAACAAGATATTTCACGAAACACCAAGTGTGTGAGACCACAGTGTAACTCTGAGCAAGACTATAGTTAATGATGGTTTGATAGGACTTTACATTAAAATTATAGGGTACCTTCACATCATCAAACCATCAAAAATGCACTGAGTCTAGCCAGTACTTACAGCTTTAGGGATTGGTTAGGTCTCATAGATCTTAACCTGAACTTGTCCATGTAGTCATCTTTTCATAGTTCCTAACTGGCTCATATAAAGTAATCATTTACAATGAAAAATGAAAATCCTGCTAATTAACAGACCACATTTACCAAGATCTTACCAAAAATGACCAAATGTACATAGAATTTAGGCTATTGGCTTCTAATTGTATATCTAATGCAGTAGGACTATGAACTCAAGCTATGTGAAAATACAAATAAATTTGTGCAGTTTCAGGACTGCAGTTCAGAACTGTGATTGATTGATTGATGCATTTTATGCAATTATGTGTGTTTTTGGATTACCATGGACTTTGACACCAATTTGTGCATTACTACACTTAAGCCCAACAACTTTATACAGCTCTTACAGTGGCACATGGCTCCTAAAACCCCTTTTCCTGGTTTCTATGGGAACAGTGTTTGGTAGTATCTGTGCAGTAAAGGCCAAAATATGTATTATGCTGTGTTTAACAGCCTAGGAAATGTCAACAGGTGTGCAAATGACATTGAAACATTAACAATTTCCCTTGAGCTATTGTCATGTTTGTCAGAGTTTTCAGGAGACGTTATGTTTCTTTTAACTAAATGCATCAGTGGGTAGCTGTTTATTTGATTGACTTATAACCTTGAATTTCCAAAACATATATTCATGAACATTTTCAGAATTTTTGTATCTTGGCAACAAATTCTGCAGTACTGAAGCTTTTCCAGTCATCCTAGTGGTGTTATTCAAAAGGACCAAAAAAAATTAAATAAATAAATAAGAGTAATCTTTCATCATTATTGAATAAAGTTGCTTCGCATCTGAAACAATGTTTCCTTTCAGTCTACATCATCTGGGACTTATGGAAGCTTGTTTTCACCAGATGATAAAATAATAAAAATGGTAAACTCTGACTTTTTGTCTTTCAATTCTGATTTTACATCTCTAGATTCTGTTTTTTTCCTTTAGAATTGCGGGAAAAAAGCCAGAATTGTACTACAAACTACAGACTATAAAATTATGAGATATAATTGCAGAGTTGCAAGATATAAACTTCTGGGAAATAAAAATAAAAATTGTTTGAAAAAAAAAACTGAATTGTAAGATGTAAACTCAGAATTGTGAGAAAGTCAAAATTCTGTTTATATATTGGAATTTAAAGACACGGTAGTGACTTTTGCCCTTTGAATTGCATGAAAAATTCCAAATTACGAGACCTAAATTGAGTATTGGGAAAAAAAAACATAAATCTGAATTGAGATCAAAAAGATGCAATTACAACATTCATTCATTAATTTTTATTCCCTGGTGGAAACTGGCTTCCATTAGCAACATTGGTTAATGTTTCCAAAAACAAAATATATTTTAGACTGCTAAAAACACATCCAGTCCTGGCCAAAAAGCCTCTTCAGAGGTGAGCAAAAACATAGAACTCAAAATAATTTGCTATAGGTAATCAACAGAGTTTTTAGCCATTTAGCACAATGCTAAGATAGCTGGATAAGCTAAAGGCTAAGTGAAAATAAAAAGTAACTAAAACTATCAATTTCTGATGGATAAACTGATGCTGTGCCCTAAGTTTTTATTACTTATTGAATATCCTGTTTTTCTTGAAAATGACATTAAAGAAAGTAATATGGGCTGTGAATGGTGTTTCATGTTCGACTTTAATAACAAAGGTTTTGTAATGAATTTTAACTCATTAATTGTATAAGGGAATTAATTATTATTATTTATTCAGGTTTTGAGAGGACTAGGATCTGAAAATTCGAGGTCCAACTGATTTCAAATTTGATAGTTTACACTTTAAATCAAGGGTCGTCCGGCGAGCCGTGACCTTAGTATATTTTAACAAATGGAATATGTATTTTCCTGGCCACGGTCAACACAATTTTATAAGTAAGCTATTATAGTAATTATTATAAGTAAGCTACGAGCTAGGTAGCAAGGGATCTTTTTGGAAAAAAGGGTTTAACCTTGAAATTATAATTCTTGAAGACACCAAACGATAATTATTTATAAATGAAACATGAATTTTATTGGCTATTCTAGATTACATAAAAACTAAACTAAAACACACAAACATACACACACACACACATGTGTACAGTTTCTTAGACTGAGAGTTGACGGATTTTCATAGTTCTACCTCGTTTTCACGAGTGATTTCGATTCACCTGAGAGAATTCACAAAGCAGAGAATGTTAGCTTCTGTTTACTGCTTAAATTAGCTCAACACCAGTTCAGCAGAGATAAGATTTGTTCGTTACTTGCGTTCTGCTGGTTGACAGCTGAAAGCTGAGTCGTTCCTCGTGGCTACTGGATGGCTGCTAGAGGGAAATTCCTTCGCTGATTGGCTGTTGCAAGGGACGTTGGAATGACGTCCTTTGGAAAAGCCCTCGTTGGGTTGGTTGCCGGGTTACGGAAGAGGCTTCAGCAGTCCTGCTAAAAGCCTGAGTTTGCAAGGCTTTGCGTTCTTTTAGGAGCTCGCGAAGGTTCAACTGAAGTGTTTGAGTTCTTAGATGGTCTCGCTTGTGCGATGTTACAGATTCCCTTTATTAAAGGCGTGGGGCGCTTGTTCGTGCTCACAAGGAAAGCAAAAGTTCTTTGAGTGAGAGAGCGAGCCAGCGAGCAAGAGCGTTGTGTCCATTTTTAAGCAGGCTGACCTTTGGTCCGCCCCACGACGCGATCTTCCAATCGACTTGTTGTTGCAGGGCTTAGCCACGCCCTGTGTGGTTATTTTTTTTCATGCACAAGTCACATGCTCCGTGGGGCGTATTTCTGGAAGTTTTAAATAATTTCTGATAAAGTATTATCACCAGAGAATGATACATAATATAAGTTTCACTAACACCAATGTTCGGCTAATAAGACAAGCTTTCACCCGATATTAATCTTCATATATCTTACATGCATATTAAATGCTTTGTCTGCTAAAATGAGTTATAAGGCATATTAAAATATCATGGTTTCAATAACACAACATATATATATATATATTTGTTGTAACATAAGGACATGGGTCCGTTGGGGTTTCAGACAGGGCAGGAAGTAAGGGGTCACAAGACATGTGACAGTCATGCATAGATATCCCGTGCTTGCCGGCCCGAGGGCGTGATTAACATAGCCGCTTCCTGTGCATACATATAATAGTTCTTTTCATTGGATCACGAGGCCTCACGCGGTATCTTCAGTCCTCATACAAAAGATCTCTGTGGCCTCTCTTGATTAAATTAATCCGAACCTCATGATGGTGATTCAGTGGCGTATCAGTGTCCTGTTCATCAAATCCCTACAGTTTTGATATTATTCCTTTCCTCTTTTTGGAAGTGAAAATGTCAGGTTTCATCTTCATTAAAGTGTCTGCTGGGCTATTTTTTTTTTTTTGAGTTTGAGTAACAGCCTGTATGTAAAGATTGCAATTTCTCATTTTCAGGGAATTGTTGGCTTCACCAAGTGCAGCTGATGAACTGGACAGACCATAACATCTTCACAGCATGGCGGGCATCTTCCCTTGACGCCCTCAGCCCACTGTGGTGATGGCAATCATGCTAGCTCATTGATTTCCTGAGCCGACACTCATATGCCTATTCCCTCTCATAAATGAGTATTAACCCCTGTGCAGATGGAAGCCCGTCAATAGCTGACCTCACCAGAGCAAAGAACAGAGGCTGCTACAGGCTTATATTATTAGAATTTATAATCCGCTTAAATAGCATTGTTTTGCTGTTAATTCTAAATATAATCTACTTATTGTGCCACAACATTCATTTCCCCCATATCACAGTGTTGGCAAAGCTATTTTGACAGTTTTGAGCAAAACGTTTCCAAGTTACAACTGATAAGTCGGAACTTCCCAAGAGGACTTTAAGTTTGCATATCAAAAATTAGTAATAACATTGAAGCTATTTAAGTTGTAATTTTAAATATATAACTGTAAGATGATTTTACAATGATTTAACTATATTGCTAATATATTGGACATACAGAACCGCATGCCAATGGTTTTAATCTTACCTCTCAGATAGGTCCTTCAAGGTATCTTGGAGAGGCGAGGTGTCCAAGTCACAACATCTAGCTACCGAGGTGCCTCAGGGCTCAGTTCTTGGACCACTTCTCTTCTCTGTCTACATGGCATCACTAGGTTCTGTCATTCAGAAACATGGCTTTTCATATCACTGCTATGCTGATGACACTCAACTCTATCTCTCATTCCATCCTGATGATCCGATGATAGCTGCTCGCATCTCAGCACGTCTAACAGACATTTCTTGTTGGATGGCGGACCATCACCTTCAACTCAACCTGGCTAAGACAGAACTGCTTGTGGTTTCAACAAACCCATCACTTTATCAAAATTTCACCATCCAGTTAGGCTCATCAACCATAACTCCTTCAAAAACAGCTAGAAACCTTGGAGTTGTGATTGATGATAAGCTGAATTTCTCAGAACACATTGCCTAATAAAACTGCCCTGGTCCTGCAGATTTGCTTTATACAACATTAGGAAGATCAGGCCCTTTCTTTCAGAACATGCAACACAACTCCTTGTTCAAGCTCTTGTTCTGTCCAGGCTGGACTACTGCAATGCTCTCTTGACAGGTCTTCCAGCCACTTCTATCAAACCTCTAAAATTAATACAAAATGCAGCTACAAGATTAATATTTAATGAGCCGAAAAGAACACGTCACACCTCTGTTCATCAATTTGCACTGGCTACCAGTAGCTGCTCGCATTGATGTTTGCCTACAAAACCACCACTGGCTCTGCACCCATTTACCTAAAATCATTACTTCAGAGTTGACTTGACATATAGACAGCTTCGCTTTTGCCTATATCGGTGAATGGCTTATATTATTGTGCATCTCAAGACCAGAGGCACAAATCAACGTTCACTGACTTTGTCATAACTGTTCTCTCCTGGTTTGGAATGACCTGCACCATCGCAATGTGAGCAGCTGAGGCCTTAGGTCATCTACAGACAATGACTCCTAAAACCATCATCATGTTCCATCTCTTATTTGACCCTCTAACTCTAGCACTTTCTATTCTATTTTAATTCTACTTTATCTTTTTTTTATTAAACAAACTAACACTTGTTTTTCTTTGTGTGTATATATATAAAATAGATTATATAGATTATAGTAATAGAGACCCAGGAGTTTTGGTTAGAATCCACCTGAGCGGAAATTTATTAAAGGTCAAAGCTTTAAACAGATGTCGATAATCAGGCAGAGGGTTAAAGTCAGAGAAGCAAGCAGATCGTTCGTCGCACAAGGGCAGAAGCAGAGACAATAGTGGAGAGGCAGGCAATGATTCCAAACACAAACACTAGTTCTATCAGGTGTCAGAACAAAAGGGGCAGAGTACAAATACAGTGAGTCAAGAAGTCAGGCAGAATCATACACAGGAAACCAATAAGTAACAGAGGAAGAATAACGCTTGGTAAAGCAGGTAAACTGGCAATACTTCGCAATCAGCACATGGACTGTTCTCAGTTTATATGAGAGTCAAACAGGATCCCTTTTTCACGTGAATCCCCTCAAGCAGAGGGCTAGTGGAGTGCGGTCAAGTACTCGGGGCGGGGCTCCATGCTCAGGCTTGGCATTAACACATAGATATTACTATTAACAGTGGGTAGGAAAGTATTCACGACCCCCCCCTTACATTTTTCAACTCTTTGTTTATTGCACGAAATTTGCCTAAAATAATTTAAGGTAATATTTGTTTCTCAAGTACACACAGCACCCCATATTGACATAAAAACACATAATTGTTGACATTTTTGTAGATTTATAAAAAAAGAAAAACTGAAATAAATCACATGGTCCTAAGCAGGATCACCGACCCTCCGTTGGCCTGCCTCAGTAGGAGTAGACTAGAAGCACCCTTTTGATCTAATATAGCCATGAGTCTTTTTGGGAAAGATGTAACAAGTTTGTCACACCTGGATTTGGGGATCCTCTGCCATGCCTCCTTGCAGATCCTCTCCAGTTCTATCAGGTTGGATGGTAAACGTTGGTGGACAGCCATTTTTGGGTCTCTCCAGAGATGCTCAATTGGGTTTATGTCAGGGATCTGGCTGGGCCATTCAAGAACAGTCACAGAGTTGTTGTTGAAGCCACTCCTTCGTTATTTTAGCTGTGTTTTTAGGGTCATTGTCTTGTTGGAAGGTAACCTTCGGCCCAGTCTGAGGTCCTGAGCATTCTGGAGAAGGTTTTTGTCCAGGATAGCCCTGTACTTGGCCGCATTCATCTTTCCCGCGATTGCAACCAGTCGTCCTGTCCCTACAGCTAATAAACACCCCCACAGTATGATGCTGCCACCAACATGCTTCAATGTTGGGACTGTATTGGACAGGTGATAAGCAGTGCCTAGTTTTCTCCACACATACCGCTTAGAATTAAAGGCAAAAAGTTCTATCTTGGTCTCATCAGCCCACAGAATCTTATTTCTCACCATCTTGGAATACTTCAGGTGTTTTTTAGCAAACTCAATGTGGGCTTTTCATGTGTCTTGCACTGAGGAGAGGATTCCGTCGGACCACTCTGCCATAAAGGCCCGACTGGTGGAGGGCTGCAGTGATGTTGACTTTCTACAACTTTTTCCCATCTCCCGACTGCATCTCTGGAGTTCAGTCACAGTGATCTTTGGGTTCTTCTTTAACTCTCTCACCAAGGCTCTTCTCCCCCATAGCTCAGTTTGGCCGGACGGCCAGCTCTAGGAAGGGTTCCTGGTCGTCCCAAACGTCTTCCATTTAAGATTTATGGAGGCCACTGTGCTCTTAGGAACTTTAAGTGCAGCAGAAATTTTTTTGTAACTTTGGTTAGATCTGTGCCTTGCCACAATTCTGTATCTGAGTTCTTCAGGCAGTTCCTTTGACCTCATGTTTCTCATTTGCTCTGACATGCACTGTGCGCTGTAAGGTCTTACATAGACAGGTGTGTGGCTTTCCTAATCAAGTAAAATCAGTATAATCAAACACAGCTGGACTCAAATGAAGGTGTAGAAACCTTCAAGGATGATCAGAAGAATTGGACAGCACCTGAGTTAAATATATGAGTGTCACAGCAATGTGATATTTCAGTTTTTCTTTTTTTAGTAAATCTGCAAAAATGTCAACAATTCTTTTTTTTTCTGTCAATATGGGGTGCTTTGTTTACATTAATGAGGAAAAAAAAATTACTTAAATGATTTTAGCAAAATGGCTGCAATATAACAAAGAGTAAAAAATTTAAGGGGGTTCCTGATACTTTCTACGTACCCACTGAGATAGAGATATATATATATATATATATATCATAATATATATAGTTAATAGAGACAATGGAGTTTGGTTCGAAATCCATGAGAGGGAAATTATGAAAACAAAGGTCAAAGCTTTAAACAGATGTTGATAATCAGGCAGAGGGTCAAAGTCAGAGAAGCAAGCAGATCGTTCGTTGTACACAAGGGCAGAAGCAGAGACAATAGTGGAGAGGCAGGCAATGAGTCCAAACAAACATCAGTCCTATCAGGCGTCAGAACAAAAAGGGCAGAGTACAAATACCGTGAGTCAATAATTCAGGCAGAATCATACACAGGAAAACAATCAGGAACAGAGGAAGAATAACACTTGGTAAGGCAGATAAACTGGCAATACTTCACAATCAGCACATGGACTGGTCTCAGCTTATATGAGAGTCAAACAGGAAGTGAAAGCAGAGGAAGCAGAGGGAGGGGAGCACGGTCAGTACTCGGGCGAGGGCTCCTCGGCTGGTTTGCGCATACCACACATACTATATACTATATATACATATACTATACTATATATTATATATATCTATATATATTATACTATTAGATATAAATATACAGTGCTACAGAAAACTGCGTTCGGCTAAACAGAGATTGTTAGTTTGCACTTACTTATGTGCTATTTCGGTAGTTTTGATTGCTTCTATTTCAGCCTCCTTGTAAGTCGTTTGGATAAAAGCATCTGCTAAATGACAAAGTAAAAGTAAAGTAAACTTACGTATCTAGAAAAGTTACACATTATGTACAGTCATGGCCACAAGTTTTGGCAGTGACATACAATTTGTGTTTTGCCAAGTTTGTTGCTTAAGCTGTTGTGGTGTTCATACACATTTTTTTTTAGATTATTGTGTAGAGTGACCAGATTTACTTGAAATAATTGCTAAAAGCTTAATTGGCCAAAAAAATGAACTTTTCACACAAAAAAATAAAAATTCACAGTTTTTTTTATCCTGACACAAAATGACCAATCATATCAGCAGCACATGTGAAAGTGTGAATGAGTACTAGTCAGGTTAATCACTATAATACTAAATAGATTGTAAGGCAGGGACTGAGGAGGGAAGAAGAGCTTCCAATCATTGTGTTCTTGTAAGCAATGGTTACCTCCAAAGAAACATGTGCAGTCATAAATCGCTTTGCATCAAAATGACCTCACATGCAAGGAAATTGCTACAAAGAATATTGCACCTGAAAGAACCATTTACCGGATCATCAAGAACTTCAAGGAGAGAGGTTCGACTGCAGTGAAGAAGTCTTCAGGACGTCCCAGAGTGTCCAGCAAGCACCAGGACCGTCTCCTCCTGAGGAGCCAGCTACAGAATCGTGTCTCCAGCAGTGCAGAGCTTGCTCATGAATGGCAGCAGGTTGGTGTGAGATCATCTGCACGCACAGTGAGGCCAAGAATTTTGGACAACAGCTTGGTGTCAAGAAGGGCAGCAAAGAAGTCACTTCTCTCCAAGAAAAACGTCAAGGACATACTGAAGTTCTGCACGAAGTACAAGGATTGGACAGCAGAAGACTGGTGCAAAGTTATTTTCTCTGATGAAGCTCCCTACCGACTGTTTGGGACATCTGGAAAATCGATTGTTCGGAGAAGAAAAGGTGGACGCTACCTTGAGTCCTGTGTTGTGCCAACAGGTGAAGCATCATGAGACATCCATGTGTGGAGTTGCTTTTCAACAGAGGGAGTGGGCTCTCATAATTCTGCCCAAAAAAACACTGCCAGCTTTAAAGAATGGTATCAAAACGTCCTGCAAGAGCGAATTCTTCCAATGATCCATGAGCAATTTGGTGATGATCCATGCATTTTCCAGCATGATGGAGCACCATGTCACAAAGCAAGAGTGATAAAGACGTGGCTCAAAGATAATTACATTGAAATTTTGGTTACACTTTATTTCGATAGTCCACTTTAGACATCTATTAACAGTAAGTAACTTTGCAAACTACATGTCAACTACCTGTCAACTAATTCTCATTAATTTGCATCTACATGTCTACTAAATCTCAGAGTAGACTGTTAGGTTAGGTTTAAGGTTAGTAGAATAAGTTGACAAAGAAAATGTTAGAAAATATTAAGCAAATAGTTTACTAATACTCTACTAACTGCTAGTTGACATGTAGTTGTAATGTTATTTACTGTTAATATAATGTCTAAAGTGGACTATCGAAATAAAGTGTTACCGAAATTTTGGATCTGTGGCCAGGCAACTCCCCCGGATCTCAATCCCATAGAGAACCTGTGGTCAGTCCTCAAAAGACGAGTGGACAAGCAGAAGTCCACAAATTGTGATCAACTCCGAGAACTAATAAGGCAAGAATGGATCGCCATCAGTCAGGATTTGGCCCAGAAGCTAACATCCAGCATGCCAGAGCGAACTGCAGAGGTTATGAAGAACAAGGGTCAACACTGTAAATATTGACTCATTATATTTTTTGTCAATAAAAGCCTTTAAAACTTATGATACGCTTATCATTGTTTTTCATTATACCATAGAAAAATGTGGAAAAATATTCTACAAATACCGAAGCAGCAAACTTTTTCAGCAAAACACAAAATTTCTGTCACTGCCAAAACTTTTGGCCATGACTGTAATTCCCTACTGTTGTGCTACTACAAAATGTTACAGTGCAACTGTAGCTACTTTAGTTTATCTCCAACAATGTTAAGGTGTGGTGACATTTACCATTGCTCGATTAATTTTCATGAGTGAAATTTAGTCATTCCAATGTGACCGTGAATTTTACCTTGAGGGCGAAAAATTTGCCTCATGCAGATTTTTAACATGTTTAAGTTGTCAAACCTGCTTGGTTTGAAAGTGACTTCTGTGTGAATTGTCCTTCATACATCACTACACTATAGAGAAAATACAATGGACTTTTTTTTTGCTCACAAGTTTTCATCAAAGTTCCACTATTGCGATGCACCTTCTACTATAAAACCACAAAGTTGAATTTGCTCCCATTGTGAATTGTCATGCTACAGCAATACTTTCAAGTAGCTTGTAAATGGAAAAGTTACATTACACTCTTATGAAATTACATGCTATTGCAGGTGCTATTGCACTACTACAAGAACTGTAGCTACTTTGGTTTCTCTTCAACAGTTATGCATCACTGTTAAAACTTGTTGACATTTAACAATGTTTAGCTAATTCTCACAGGCTGACCAGTTGGACTTGGTCATATGGATTTGCTGTGTTGTTCAGCAAATCTTCGTGAGTGAAACCCAGTCATTCTAATCTACATCTCCATGCAGCGCAGCAGTTAATATTGGTCATAAACCAGTCATTCCAATAGGAATTTACTCGAAACTCCACGCAGGTTTCACAACAGTAGAACTTGGTCATATAGATTCGCAACACTGTTCATCAAATTTCCGTGAGTGAAATCCAGTCATTTTAATGGTAATCTACACAAAACGCCACGCAGGTTTTGCAGGAGTTGAACTTGGTCATGTGGATTTGCCACATTGTTCACTGAATTTTTGTGAGTGAAATCAAGTAATTCTAAAGGGAATCTACATCTCCATGCAGTTTCCGCAACAGTTCAACTTGATCATATAGATTTGCTGCATTGTTCAGCGAATTTTCTCAAATGAAATCTAGTCATTTCAATTGGAATCAGGTTTTACAACAGTTGAACTTAATCATATGGATTCGCCACGTCGTTCGTCATATTTTCACAAGTGAAATCCAGTCATTCCCATGGGAATCTACACAATCCCAATGCAGGTTTTGCAACATTTGAACTTGGTCATATGGATTTGCACATTGTTCAGCAAATTTTCATGCACAAAATCCAGTCATTCCAATGGGAATCTACATCTCCATGCAGGGTTCACAACAGTTGAACTTGGACTTATTGGATTGCTATGTTGTTTATCAAATTGTTGTGAGTGAAATCCAGTCATTCAAATGGGAATCTACATCTCCATGCAATTTTCGCAACAGTTAAACTCAGTTATATGGATTTGCTGTGCTGTTCAGCGAACTGTCACGGGGTCACAATCCAGTCATTCTAATGGGAATCTACACAACCTCCATGCAGATTTTGCAACAGTTGAAACTGGTCTTATGGATTCACCAAGTTGTTCAGTAAATTTTCATGGGTGAAATAGAGTCATTCCAATGGGCATCTACATGAAACCCCACACAGGTTTCGCTAAGGGTTCAAGTTTTTCACATAAATTTACCATATTGACCAACAGAAAGCTTCTTCTGTGTGAATTGCTACACTACAGACAACAGACAATGGACTTGCACATTTTCGTGAAATTCTGCTAATGTAACCTCCTGCTGTAAAACCACAGAGAATTGAATTTGCTCACATCAGGCTTAAACTCATGTATATGTCGAGTAAAGCCTTTTTGGAACAAACTCATTCCAAGAAAGACCCAAAAGATCGAACCGGGGAAACGTGTGTTCTGCCACATCACAATGCTGTTGGCCATGAGGGAGCTATTAGAAGGACTGGCATTGATTTATCTATGTGTGTTCGGCATTCAAAGCTCTTTTCAGCTGTTCATATGACGGCTTCCAAAGAGCGGCTAACTGATGCATAGATTTCTTTTAAGAACTAGCTGTGAAGATGTCTCACACCAAAAGCATATGAATATATAAACGTAAAATCAAATTTAATGTGGAGAAGAATGTAAAGAGAGACTGAGGAAAATCCAAAGTGCTCAGAGATCTTAATGTTCTTAGTTCTTAGAAAAGTTGTAACTTTTTTAGAAGAAATAGCAACAGAAAAAATGTGCTACAGCACTCCCTGTTCTCCTCTAATGACAGACAGCCCTGAAATGAAACACCACAGCATTTTTCTTCTGATGTACAATGTTACCTTTATTTTAGCCGGAAAGGCCATGTTGACTACAGTAACATCCAGCTCTCAGCATCAACAAAGACACATTTTTCCATTAGCTGCAGGACCACAGCAGTGTAAAGGGTCCCATCACTCAGAGGAGGAAATTATATCTCAATTAAGAGAGAGAGGGCAGGAAATGAGAAAACCTGGAGTAACAATAGACGAGTAAGTGGTACAAGAAATCATAGCAGATATTAGAGGATGTATCAGTGTATACAAGTAGAAATATCTATGCGCTTGTCAAAAAGTACACTTCAAGCTTTGTTAGCAAAAGGTCATTCATTTATATCCACACAGATTATGTAAATAATTTATATATATATATATATATAAAAAAAACTGTTATGAATTGATTATATTAAAACTCATTCAACACGAATAACAGTTTACTTATGCGTTTACGACCCTACTTTTTTAAAAATACATGTACTTTGTTTGCAAAAAAGTTATAAGTAAATAATAACTGATGACATTTGTAGAGTATAGATGATGAAGACCTACCTCATGTCATGCCTCTTGGTAAATATTAGCAAAGATAGTTTGTGAAAATAAATCGCATTGTAATCCTTGATTTTCATTCAAATATCACAACAATTAACCTGTCATGAAGTGCAACAAGTGAAAATAAACTGCCCTATCATATTATGGAATTATGTTTTTTTGTCAACACACATTGGCACAATTATTGCCACACCACCACCACCCCCCCCCCCAGAGAAAGACAAAATTATTATGAATAAACAAGATCTGTGAACTATGACCCCATTCAAAAAAAAAAAAAAATGTTGAACTTCACAAAATTGAGGAGTAGCTGTAAGAAAATAGCTAAAGCATTGAAAATTCCTATTTCCACCATCAGGTCAGCAATTCAGAAGTTTAAATCAACAGGGGATGTTACAAATCTGCCTGGAAGAGGAAGTGTCTCTATATCGTCCTAATGCACGGTGAGGGCAACACATTCTCACTCCCAAATCATCACATATGACGCTTGGTCAGGACACTTTGGTGTCCACTTTTTGACACTCAGGGTAACTGTAACGGGGCTGACGAGACTTGAGATGTGTGGATCCATCTGCAAGCTTTTAATAAAGAGACGTGGTAAACAGGCAGGGGCAAAACACTGGCAAACAGGTATATGGCGGGCAAAAACATAAGAATAGTCCTAGGGCTAGAGCAGGTCAACGATCGGCAGACAGAATCAAAAAAGGGGCAAAACTAAGGGAGAAATCCAGGAAACCAGGCAAAGATCAGAAACCGCAAAAAAACAGGCAAGGCAAGACAAGGAAAACACGGAGACTCGGAAAGGGGTACAGGCTAATCAATACTCAGCAGAGAAATGTGGTTATGGGTAATGTGGGTGTTATATAGTGAATGAGGTAACAGCTGTGTGCAATGTGTGCAATCAGGGCAGTGTGCAAATTGTGCAAAGAATGATGGGATATGTAGTCCTGGGTGCTATGCAACAGTTTGTGTAGTGCGAGAATCAATGTAAAGGAAAGGGTGACCTCTAGTGGCGAATAAACGGAAACTACCCATCGAAAAGATTCATGCACAGTACCCCTTTAGCGTAATATTTTCGAAGTGCAGGGTATCATTTGCTCTAAAAACGGAAACCCTTGCAGTCAGTTGGCGACGCCAAAATGCACTGAACGGTTATCGTCATATTAATTACATATGGGGTAATAATATTGACATTATTGCATTACAAACTGTCGGGGTGTGTTTTTAAATGACAACATGCACAAAAGTTTATTTACATTACACTATGACCCATTTATGAGCACGTAAGCCGAACCCTCTGCCCTAAACATACCAGCATTTGTCAATAAACACAAGACTTAACAGCAGAACAACTACAGTTATATTATTCAAAACACTCTAATATTCAAAGTTCCCTTGGAGGCAAACGATTGATTAGTGAGAAGGAATAGCATCGCTGATCGCCGCTCTCCGTCTCCAAGTACACACCTGTGTGTAGTCTGTGCGCAAATTAAAAAATGGCCAGAAGAAGAATGAGTACTGCCTTGGTGGGAAATGTCATTAGGCTTCGTGGTCTCGAGTTATGTGAAAACAATTGGGAGCGACTCAATATATGTGAGTAATTTGATAATTTCCCTTTCGAATGAGATGTGAGTGCGATAACGGAGCGGGATCATTTTCAGCGATTAAAACCTCATGTTTTACTCTCTTCTTCGCTATAAAATATTAAAAGCCTATCGTCATGGATTGGCAATAATGGCGAATTGTGCAAAGGAGCTTGTATAGCCCAGTGATTTTATACTGCTTTCATGGTAAGTCTTTGACTAAAAATCTACTTGTGCTCTGTACTTTTAAGATTGCCTGTATTGTTGGTATATTGTTCAGACAGTGGGGGTGGGCGTTAGGTGACCAATCGTATAGCTAAAATGTATCATATGAGATTTCTATTTTTACAAATGCATGCAAACCATTAAATGAAAATAAACAACTGGAAACAATGGAGGACCCTGCACGTCGAAAACTGATGCTAAACGGATACCCCTGCACATTGAAAAATTATGCTAAAGGGGTACCTTGAGTGTCAAAAAGTGATGCCAAGGGGTCCTGACCAAGCGTTAATATGTGACGAGTTGGGAGTGAGAACGTGTTGCGTGAGGAGGAGAGTCTGAGTGGGCAAATACTCTCCAAGGATCACAGTGGAGAATTGCAGAAATTAGTTGAGTCTTAAGGGTATAAATAAATAAATAAATAAATCTCCATAGGGTTTAGGAAGGTTTCAAGAAAAGTCCTCCTCGCTCATCCAAAAACAAACTCCAGCATTTTAATTTGCCAGACACTACTGGAACTTCAAACGGTACTGGGTTCAAAGGTAAGATGAATGTTAAAAAAATAATAATAATTGTTTTTTGGCACACATGATATGGTTTTAAAGTGATCCACAGGAATGAAAATGTACATGCCCACGGTTAAAGATACTTGTGAATCTTTAATGTTGTTGGACTATTTTTCTGCTGGAGATCCTGAACATCTTTTTCAGATAGATAGAAAATAGCAAGATATTTAAAAAATAAAAATAATAACAATAAAAAATAAAAAACATAGCCTGACTGACATCTGCTAGAAATCTTATAATGGGCCAAGGCTCTATCTTCCAACAGGACAATGTTCCAAAGCAAACATCAAAATCAACGCAAAAATAGTTCATTGAGCACAAAAGAAGGTTCTGCCATGGCAATCTTAGTTTAGTTCCTTGTCCTGAAGTTCAAGTTCAAGTGCAGTCCTGCTTTATTGTCATTCTTCCACATGTACATACATACAACCACAGAGAATTGAAATTGCGTTACTCTCAGACCCTGGGGTGCATACACGATAACATTAAATACCGATTAAATACAAAATACAACTATACAGATATACAAATAAGGTAAAATGTAAAATATATATATAAAACACAAGGCATATGGCAGATAGAGTGCAAAAACAGTAAAGTAAACAACAGTGCAGATAAAATGATTGTAGTGCAAAAAAAATTATTTGTAGTGCAAAAGAGCATATTTCAGACTGATTAAAGTGACAGTGTGTGTTTGTGTATTTGGGAGGGGGGAGTGGGAGAGCCCATTTAGGGGGTCAGAGTTCAGTGGTGCGTGGGGCAAAAGAGGGGGGGGGGGCAAGGTCGGGAGGGAGTTTAGCTTCCTGACTGCCTGGTGGATGAAGCTGTCCTTCAGTCTGCTTGTCCTGGCCTGGAGACTCCGCAGTCTCCTCCCTGATGGCAGCAGACTGAAAAAGCTGTGTGTCGGGTGGGTGGGATCACCTGCAATGCAGAGGGCTTTGCGGGTGAGACGGGTGTTGTAGATGTCCTGAAGGGAGGGGAGAGAGACGGGCAACAAAAAAACGATCTTCTCAGCTGCTCTCACCGCGTTGAAGTGTGTTGCGGCAGGACGCGTTGCAGGCGCCAAAACACACAGTGATGCAGCTGGTCAGGATACTCTCGATGGTGCCTCTGTAGAAGTTACACAAGATGGGGGCCGGGGCTCTGGCTCTTCCCAGTTTGCAGAGGAAGTAGAGACGCTGATGTGCTTTCTTGGCCAGCGCTGCGGCGTTGTCAGTCCAGGAGAGATCCTCTGCGATGTGCACACCCAGGAACTTGGTGCCGCTCACCCTCTCCACAGTCACACCATTGACGGTCAGACGGGCATGCTGAGTGCGCACTCTCCTGAAGTCAACAAAAATCTCCTACATCTTCTCCACATTTAGAGAGAGATTATTGTCACTGCACCACCCGGCCAGGCGGCTCACCTCGCTCCTGTAGTTTGTCTCATCTCTGTTGCTATGAGACCCACCACAGTCATGTCATCCGCAAACTTAATAAGGAGGTTGGAGTTGTGTGACGGTGTGCAGTCGTGGGTCAGAGTGAAGAGGAGGGGGCTCAGCAAACATCCTTGGGGGGCCCCATTGTTCAGTGTGATGGTCCTGGATGTGTTGCTGCCGACCCGAACTACCTGAGGTCTTCCAGTCAGAAAGTCCAAAAGCCAGTTGCACAGCGAAGTGTTGAGACCCAGCTGGACCAGTTTGTGAATGAGATGTTGAGGGAACTTGATGGGGGATTGTGTTGAATGCTGAAATGCAAGTCTATGAAAAACACGCATTCTGAGTGAGCATTATGAGTATGACAACTCTATGGAAACGTATAGTTACTATACTATAAAGTCGGGTGAAATGAAGAGGAGGAGCACCAACATGGAGCTGGGAATCTGACGGATCTGGAAAGAGATACTGTATGAAGGAATGATCTCTCATATTTTGTCAGGTGTTCTCCAAACTCATCAAGCATTATAAGTGAAGGCTCAGAGCTGGTATCTTGGCAAAAGGATGATGCAAAAAGTATTGAATAAAAGAGTATGGGCCATAAGTGTAGCAAAATGCATAAAAAAAAATAAAAATAACATTTATTTCTATTTCTAAATATATTCTATTGATTCCCCCTCTGTTTTACATCAATAAAATGTTAGATTATTGTGAATTTTTTTAATGAAAGAGCTAAAGGATAAATATTGCAGATTTATTTTCACAGCCTTCTTTTGCTTATATATTTACCAAAATGACCAATAATTCTGACCAGTATTACATTCTGACAATTACTTCTAAGTTAATTAAAACAGTTAATTGTACTTTAATCATACATTTTCTTTAAAGTCAATACATAAACTTCATATAAAACTAAATAATCTAAATAATGTGGACCACATTTAGTGTATAGATTTCTGAAACAGAATGTACTCATGTCACTAACAAACAAGTGTGGAAGAACTTGACTGGTCTGCAGAAATCCCAGCTGAGCACCTCTGTTGTGATATTAAATGCAGACCTTGAGCCAAAAACTCATCACCAAACACCAATGACTTGTACATACACTATATAGTTGCAATCATAAACTGTAAAATAGCGTTCAGGGCTGGCCTGGGGTTAAAATTTGGCCCTGGATAAATTGAGCCCATCTGGCCCACAAATTCCCCCTTAAATGTTTTGATGAGTCATATAGGGCCTTCAATTGGTGTAAATAAATGAATAAATAAAACAGGACAGAAACGAATAAAACATAGATATCACTGAATTCACGACAAATGCAACAAACTTAATAATACATTTTTGTCACATAAAAAGCACTTGACAGTAAAGCATTGATTTTGAGATATAGTGCTGTAATAAATTACTGCTAATAAATTCTGTCATCATTTCCTCACCCTAAAGTGTTGTTACAAATGACTTTCTTCTGCTGAACTCAAAAGAAGATTTTGTAGAATGTTACCAAACCATTTGGATACCTGATTTCTACGTATGGACTTGTCTTTTTTTTTTTTTTTCTCAAATTTTGTTCCATAGAAGAAAGAAATTCATACATGTTTGGAATGACATGATGTTGAGTAAATGATGGAGAACATTTTCATTTTGGGTGAATTTCCCTTTAAGACTTATTATTGGAAATAACAAGCACCTAATTTATATAAGACACTGATATGTATCTTTAATCAGGCTCTTATGAAATTAACATTTTACTTAAATTAGAATTCATTAGAACTAAACATCTAAAAAGAAAGAAGTTCTTGCTTAGAATCAAGAGTTTAGCGGACTAGTATTAGTAGGACGGGGGTCACAAGAAGTAAAACCATGGTCCTCATCATTACCATGGTTATATGGTTTTTAAAATAAACAATAAGTAATAATAAACTACAATTTGTATGTAGTTAAAAAAAACTAAAACCATGAAGACAAGAAGACCCCAACTACAAACAAAACTGAATCAGAATAGTAGGGTCATTATAAATAACGTGCCAACGAAATTATGTGCCAATCGATCAGTGCAAAAATTGTATTGTCTTTCACATTTTGGTCATGTATCATTATAAAAAGTTTGGAATACGTGCAAATTCACAGGAAAAAATAATTATAGATATCTATATATATTATTTATTTTTTTTTTTTTTTTTCCTGTGAATTTGCATATTACGTATATGAACATACCCAACTTGCTGTTTGCATAAAATGTTCAATAATTTAAAGGGCAAGTATGATTAGAAATTTTTTTAAATACTTAATTGGTTTAATAATATCTACAGGTTAAAATATGTATTTTGACTCTAATTATTTAGTTTTGGCTGCACATTAGACAATGTCCCTCTGACTTCTGAATAGCCTTTTAGAGATATACTCAAAACCAGGTCATTATCAGGTCATTTTCAAATGAGAATGAGCCATAAATTAAGCTCTGAAAGAGCCAGTTTATAATTAACAAGGATGATGAAAACCAATTAATATCAAAGAAGAACAAGACAAGACAGATGCACCATCTTTACTCTCACTCATTTTCTCTATCACAGGTGGAATTTAACAACAGAGCATGGGAAATCAATTTAACTAATTACCGGGCACTGTATCAAAGTAGGGAAGACACCCACAAAGGGCCAGACTGCTTCGTGTAGCCTTTCAGTCTCTAGTTGCACAAAATGTTCTTTATTTTTATTTTCCACCGAATGGTAACACATAGCTTTATTCTCGTGTCAAAGCAAATAAGCACTCTTATGGGACATAGCTAATGTCTTGAATCGTGATGCATGTTATTTATAGTGGCGCAGTGCTGGCTTGTTTCCATGAGCAATCACAGTGTTTCTGAGTCTAAGAAAGTCACGCACCAATGCCAGCTGAGTTTGCTTCCACCCACACTTTAAAAGAAAAGGCTGGTGGGCACTTGGCAATGCGGATGCCAGACAGGTACATGTATGTATGCCATGCGAGATGAGCCCTTGGAGTTGATAGAATTGTCAAATTAGGGAATATTTGACATCTCCTTTTGACATTACAGCTCAGGTTCATAAGATGTTGCACTGCAGCTGAAGCGCAATCACCTGTGACACTAAAATATTTGTTTCTGCAGAAAATGTGAGTGTGTTTGCTCTTGCAAAACTTGCAAAGGTTGTTGTCGTTGTGTTTTGAGTGGTTGGGTAGGTTACTACTGGCTAATGTCAAAAGAGCCCACAATGAAGCCTGTAGAGGTATCTTCATCATAACAGATTTGGAGAAATGTGGCATTACAACACTTGTTCACCAATGGATGCTCTGCAGTGAATGGGTGCCGTCAGAATGAGAGTCCGCTGAAAAAAACATCACAATAATCCACACCACTCCAGTCCATCAGTTAACATCTTGTGAATTAAAAATGTTGCTTTCTCCAGTTAAAAAACGTTGTTTTGTCCGAATAAGGAGAGAAATATGTACAGAACAGTTTACAAGTGAAAACAGTCCAAATGTGGGTGGATCCTGATGTGAGAGGACAACAAAAGATGGACTAAAAGTTATGGATTTGGGTGTTATGGATTATGGACACATATTTTGACCAGAAGCAACGGTTTACAGTTAAAACAGCTTAATTGTGGTTTTATTTTATACAAATTTACAACTTTTAACTTTTGGACTGAAGTTGCGTGGATTACTTGTGGATTATTGTGATGTTTTTATCAGCTGTTTGGACTCTCATTCTGACGGCACCCATTCACTGCAGAGGATCCATTGGTCAGCAAGTGATGCAAAGCTTGGATGGACTGAGGGTGAGTCAATTTTCAGCAAATTTTCATTTTGGGTGAACCATTCCTTTTTAATATTTGATTTCTTTCTTTCTCAGGTATGCGTGTGCTGCAACCATGCAGAAACATGTAGGGTAACTAAATAAATAAAATAAATAAATAGTTCAAGTGCGACCAAAACTTCTTCATGCCCGTTAAAGATATCTTTAAAAATACATTTAAAATATTTTTGAAAATGATTATGATATACTATTCAAAGGAATTGTTTACTTGATGGTGACACCACATGACATTTTTAGAGACTCGCACATTTTGTTTGAAATCTTTTTTGTTATATCATCTGGCTTAATTGTTAAAAATGTGAATTAAAAATGTGAACTACATTATAGAAATATACTAAAACTTGGATACATTCTACTTTACCTGCATATTACTTACAGTACACTGGCCCATTAGTAATTTATTATACTTTCATGCTATAAGTGATACGAATAAGTATACTTATAATTGATAACATATCTGGGAGGTGAATAAGGTCCAGTATGCATCTTTTCAACTTTAATCAACAATTATAAATCAGTTGGTATCCACCTCGTCTATCTACCACTTGGCTATAGCCTGCTATTTTAAACTGAACATGATAAATAGAAACTTATTTTACTTCAGGTGAGGAATTGCACTTCATATCACCCATAAATTTGCATTTACAGTCAAAGTCACGAAAAGGCCATTAATTTTTCCAGTGCTCGCTATAAAAATAAGCAGCGGTGTTTTCCCACATATTATTTCAAACTACTGAATAATGCAACGTCTTCACATGTATCTACCATAACAATTATTAATGGCGGTCGCATGCTAACTCATGTGTTATGGTTCACTGCAACACCCCTGTCACTTTCACATAAAGAAAAGAAATGCACACCCTCATTATATTCCGACCGCATCTTCGTGCATAGCACACCTCCACTTTCCCGCGTCTCCTGTCATTTCGGCGGGCTCTTACAGGAGGAACGGTGTCCCCGCCTGCGCAGCGCGTTGACTCATCCTATCCTTCCTACGGCGGTGACACTGGAGCAGATGGTGTTGGTCTCGAAAGCCCACAACGACGCTCTCGGAGTAATGTTCCCTCACACTGTTTCCGATAACGGCTTTGCTTTGTCTTTTCACCCAGACGGGGCCGGCAGTGCTGTCTTTGCTAGAATGTACAGCCTCTGATTAGCACAAATAGCACTCGGTAATGTATTTAGGCCCATACGCCAGGTGCACATCTAGCTTGATAACTCAAGTTGTTTTTTTCCCCCTCTCTCTCTTCCATACGCAGCAAAGAAATTCCACATTCAAGTTTACAGCTCGACTTCTGTTTAAAGTTTAGCTTCATCCTAATTAACATGAGATGTCCCTGAAAACGGTACATTACAATTTTACCTTACCATTACCTTGGTATGGTGTACCAGACTGTTGCTATAGAAGCTGCCAAGATGTTTTTAGTCTTTTATAGAGTGGTTGCTATGTGGTTGTAATGGGGTTTAGAGTGGTTAATAGCATTCGTATAGCAGCAACGCTCTAAAGGTGTTCTGAAATTGTTGTCAATGCATTGCCATGCAGTTGCCAAACCATTATGAGTGGTTGTCAGTGCAGTTGCTGAGGTGTTCTGAGTGTTAGTGCAATATTGTGTGGATGCTGTGGCATTGCTTTGTGGTTGATATGATGTTTTAAGTAGTTTAGTGTGTTTCTGGATGGTTGCTGTGCAATTGGTAAAAGTCTTCTGAGTTGTGCTGGTATTCAGTTGCTAGGGTGTTCTAGAACCTTCCACCAAGTTCCCAGTATGTTTTGGGGCTGGATTCTCAAAACTCTTTTTAAGAAAGAGGATAAGACATTTCTTCAGATACATTCTAAGAAGTTCTAAAAGCTAATTTCTCGAAATATTAGTTTTGTCGGGACAATGCAATATGTAAAATGGCAATGTATTTCTGTATTTAAATTAACATTTGCCATTTTCTACACTAGTTTTAATACGTAAATTAAAAACGTGTTTTAACGTTGCAAAATTAAAATTAAATTGTATTACCAAAATTGATTAGATATGTTTAACATGTCCAAGCAAAAACTGTAGCAAAATTATCATTCAAATGCCATTTTTCCTAAATGCATTTATACTTATGGGTAGAACACTTGGGATTGCATTTTCATCATGACACCGTGTGATAATTGTAGCAAAATGCAGTGAGAATTTCAAAATGCATTCTGAGCCAAATGTGCAGCAAAATGGTTGCAAAAAGGGTGATTTAAATGTATTTTATTTTTCTTAAATGAACTGAAACTTACACTTAAGACGTTTCAATTGCATTTTAATTAAATACTCTGCGATCAGTCTAGACTAGTCAATGTGGATTTGAAAATGCATTCCGAGCCAATCACGCCCCCAACCTGTCAATCATTATATCAAGGCGGGGCTTGGCAACAAGACGCACAATAGGTCAATATTCCCCATTAACCAAACGCTTTTCACCTGCCTCAAAATCTCACTGTTTTACACTCCGAATGATGCACATAAGCAGACAGTGCAATTCTACACTTTTACCTATTTGTTACCATACTTTATTCTTCTCCTATAATAGATCAAGTGTCTCCAAGTCCGAGCGTTGCAAGGTGAAAAACTTTACAATAAAGTTTCTTTAGTTAACATAAAAATGAGTAAGACTTCTACAGCATTTAATAATCTTAGTTAATATTACTTTCAACATTTACTGATGCATTATTAAAATCAATAGTTTTGTTTGTTACCATTAGTTAGTGCACTGCGAACTAACATTAACAATGAACAACTGTGTGCTTATTTAGATTAATAAATACTGTAATAAATATTCATTGCTTGTTCATGTTAGTTAACACATAAACTAATGTTGACAAATTAGTTTAAAATTAGTTAACACATAAACTAATGTTGACAAATGACACCTTATTGTAAAGCGTTACCAATATTTTTTATTTGTGAACTGACGTTCAGCTGTTCTTTTTAATAGTCAACTTATTTTGGGGTCATCGTAATTAAAGCTCTAAACACTGTGACAGACACTAAGATAAATCTTTCATTTCATCAAGCTGAATGCTCTCTAAAAACGGACACAGTCATCACGTTTTCAGGCCATTTCAAGTTTTATTTTGATGTGATTCAAAGCAGTGATATTTAAGCGGTGATATAATTTTCTTCATTCGGGCTGAGAGTTCGCATGAAAACAAGAGGCTGGATTTGTCACTCGAACCGAATGTGTGTGTGTGTGTGTGTGTGTGTGTGTGTTATATGTGTAATGATACCAAATATTCATAACTTTATTCTTAAGTTAAAATAAAAACAAACAAAATAGCAGGTAAGACGAATTTCATTCTTAATAATGTTTCATATATCCAGCCCTTGGTTGCAGCTTTGGTCCCTCTTTCAATGTACTGTAAGGGTGAGAGATATTATTGCTTATTTTATCGCAAGGGTTTGTTAACCCCAAAATTAAATTTATTGTAGGTGAAAGTAGCAAAAACTATAATGAAATGTCCATTGATTCAAGTTTATTTCAAGTAATGAACAGACCAAAATATAATTTGTTATTTGCTGAAAATGGTCCACACTCAGATCTCATTAAATTCAAATATAGTGTGTCAAAACGTGTGTCACTCTAGGTTTGACATTAGGTGCTGTACGATTAATCGTTTTGTAAACGTAAAACAATTTTTAGTAAAGCCGGTTCTGTAATCAGCAGGAAATCATCATCACGCGCTTTCAGATGGAGTGGCATTTACTACACAGAGCTGTAGTTTACTGACAAGTTACGCAAAAAAAAAAAAAATCGCAGACGATTAAGAAATCGTTCACGATAATGACAGCTGTATGCATAGCTTCTCAGTGAACTACTGCTATGTGTAGTAAATTCTGCTCCATCTGAAAGCATGTGAAAATACCACATTTAATAACAATTTTTACTCCAAACTCACTTCATAACGTCAGTAGAGTGTTTGAAATAAATCCTTCTGTGAGACGATATGGCTTCTTACACAGAATAAGGCACGCAACATATTTCATAGTATTTAAGCAGTGATAAAGGCATTGCATTATAAATATATTTATTTTAATGAAAATTATAATAATAAAAACTCAGATAAACCATATATTGCCGTAGTCATGTGTTTATTAGTCACGTTGAATCAATGAAAGCAGTCGAATCTTCTGTTTATTCAGCAGCAGCGATTTCCTGGGTTTTTTCTGCAATGCGTATTTGGAGTTTCAGCGTGAGAGCACCATCTGGCCTTCGGATGGAGATTTACTGCAGATCACAGAACAGTGCTTCACTGAAAGATACACATGACAATCACAGCTTCTGTCGAATAGCGATCTCCCGATTCCATTTCGATTAATCATGCAGCCCTATTTGACGTAATTTGCACATAAAGAGGTCAAACTTGACATGTTTTGATGCATCATATTTAAAATCTAACACAATCGCAAATTAGAAATGACAACGTATGACATCTGTCCGCATTATGGAAATCCAGGACATTGCTTTCCACAAAAGAAAGGAAGTCATATGGATTTGGGAAGTAAGGATGAGTAAGTTCAGACAAAATTTGCATTTTAAGTTAAATATTTACTAAAGTAAAGTGCAGTACAGTATTGTTAGACCAACACCAACTTCTTGATTAGTTCAGAAGTAAAAACCCTGCATGGCTGAAGGCTAAACATAAGCAGAATTGACTGTGATATTTTTAAAAAGATGGATTATTGAAGACTCAGTGGTTCACGCTAAGCCATAAAATGCCATTTTAACATCAAATCAAGCTTATAAGCTCTGGCGTTTTAACATGAAATCAAAGTATCTGAAGTCTTTTGAAATCTCATGTTGGCACCCAAAAGATGAATCGATTTTAGATTCTCTTGTTAAATCCTAATTATATCGCACCAAGACTGACTGCGTTGCCTGTCAAACATCAATACAATTGGCCACATCCATTTGAGGAGTTTCACGATTCAAATTGATTATAGCATCATACCCCAAGTGAAGATAAACATGTCGTAATTGAATTTTAAAGTGCATAATTTCAAAACACAAATCAATTTGTGACAACGGCATAAGGCCAGGCAAGAAAACGAAGCAAAGTGTCGGGAGTTTGCGGTTTACTCCAGCTAGCCTGGGGTGAGTAAATAGCAATTAACTGAGAAATGCACGAATTGTCACCTCCACAGAGCGGCTTCTGTGCTCTTGCACACACACTCGGAATACCAAATAAAGCATTAGAGGGAAGACGGGAGAACATGTGAACTTGGAAGGAATCACCTCAAGCATTTATAAAACACAAGAGATTATCTTAAAAGGATCCCGTTTTGAAGTACTGATGAATTCCTCCATTCCCTTGAAAATGGGTTCAAAATTTGTTTACACCCCAAGCAAAAACCAGAAATCGATGCCAGAAAGCAACTGCATAAACAACAATCGACATCACATGATGTCCCAATCAATTTTCCAAATCTACTCTTAGAGTATATGGGGGAAAAAAGTCCGGATTTCATTTCACAAAGTTAAAAAGTGTAGGGCTGCAGATCCAAAAACACCATTAAATATCAATTTAGCACCTGCCGACCTGAAACACACCGCAGCTTTCTGAAAAACACTCTGAATGACGTGAGCTCCCTCAGATCACCGTTTGAGAAATCTGTAATCCCTCCCGGATCCAAGTCATGCAGGAATTCTGATACCAACTAAGCCTTGTATTGTTAACACAGAACAATTCCTTTGTTAACAATGGCAAACAATAAGATGTTCTTCTGTGAACAGTACTGACTTAGGAGCTACGGCTACTTTAAATTCCCTTTGTTTCTACCGTTCAGTTATTGTGGGAGTGAAACCCTCAGCTTGTGGAGATCCAAGATTGATTACACATCATTGCTTAGCATCTTAGTGTGTCATTAGCTGAAGTGGCTTTCGTGACGCCGTGTTGTCATTTCCCTCCTATGGCAAGCATATTTAAGGGTCACTGGTTGCTAAGCGTGTTATTGTGGGTGGGTTGCAGGACGACAGACCAACACTGTTCACATAGGCTGCCAGGTGACCAAAGTATGCAGTTTTTTTTAAGGTCTGACTCAACAATGTACGTATCAACTCTGAAATCATGTGTGATTCATGGGTAAACAGTGTATTTTCCCCAGTTTTAAGGTTCTGGTGAGAGCAATACTGGTTTGTCAATTTGATCTGGAATGTTAATTTACATGTTAACAATGTGGTTTATCTACAGGGAGGAAAAGACATTTTAGCCCCATTAAAAGTTATTTTCATGAACGTTTTATCAGCTTAATGTGAATTTCTAGTTTAAAAGGCATTGTGCTTCACAGGTGAACAATCTCATGCTATCAATGCACATGGCAATACTATAGTAGATTCCGTCTGTTTTGTTAAAAGGCTCTCATATCTTTAATGCTGTAATGTTACCGCTTTCAAAAAGAGTGTTGAGTGCTCATACCTTTATGCGTACATTTATAATCTACGCTTAATAAAGGAACATTTAAATACATTTGTGAGTGACCTGATAATGAATAAAACAGCCTAGTACTTTCATGGATTTAATAAAGAACAGTTTTGTCTCACAATAACAGCAAACCAAATGAATTAATTACTAGTCTCATTATGTCAAATCAAAGGTAAGATCGAATGCAATTTCCTCACTACTAGCGTCACCAGCACAATGGAATTGTAAAAATAATGATTGTACTTTGAACACTCCCCTCATCCGCTATTAGTTGGAGAAACAGATAGCCACTCCCCCAAACTTACAGCATTGGCTGAGCCAGTGTTGCTATGCTGTGCTGGTCTAAATGCTCAAACAAGCAGTAACTTTTTGAAAGAAATACATTTAACATTTTCAAGAGGAATCAGCCTATGACTAATTTACTTACAGCTGTCTCTTACTAAGCAGCGAAAACATGCATTGTCAGTTTTTTGCTTACTCAATATTGATACTACACTACATCTCAAATGAATTGGTCTGCTCAAGGCACCATTTTAACCATGAGGAGTTATAGTAAATGGATTAGTTGCCCTGAAATATTTATTTATGATATAATTCCTAAAGAAATTCCACAAAAACAATAGTGTTAATTGGGTTTGTCTGTTTATTTAATCTCGTTGAGTGATCTAGCAATGCTGCATATTAGTCACTCCATCAGTAAAGGTATTGCTCAGTAAAGCTCTATATGATGCAATCTTTACACATAGCAGTCCACAACCTAAGCACAAACTCCAATCCTCAGCACCCAAAAACACAACAACATAACACAACTCTTTTAAATCTCCAACTGAACATAAAACACCAACAAGCCCTTTACTCACAAACACAGAAAATACGCTTCTGCCAATCGGCATCAACAATGCTGATTTATGACTTTTGTGACGGTCAGAATTAACCAATGTACGGTTGCGTTTTAGTGCCACATTAAATGTAATTTAAAAAAAAAAATCTAAGATTAAAGTTGTAATATTTCGAGAATAAAGTCGAAATTACGAGAATAAAGTCAAAATATTTTGAGAATAAAGTCAGAATATTACAAGAATAAAGTCAAAATATTTTGAGAATAAAGTCAGAATATTACAAGAATAAAGTCGAATAAGTTTACGAGATTAAAGTTATAATATTTTGAGAGTATAGCCTATATTGAGCATGCAAATGGCCCGGATTGAGAGCACTGGGAGAAGTTGGCAGGCCACCGGAATTGATCTGAATATTGTCGTGTCCGAGCGGCTGCATCATCTTACTGGGATGAGGAAGAGTCCATTTTAAGGACTCGCGGAAACAGCTTAATATCAAGAATATGATATTTATTAAACAACTATAAACAAAGCAGCATCATGTATGTATGCATAGTTTAATACAAAGGGCCGAAAGCCAATCACACGGAGTACATTTTTAATTTAAAAACACGAGTTGCAGTAGCATGGGGAAAAACCCCTGCCATAAAGTCTCGAGATGCATTTTTTCAAAGTTGAACTTGCATTAATTTGACATGGCTTTCTAAACATGATGCGAGTGCAACAGGGATAGATGTCCCTCTAGAAAATATGCAAAATATGCGTTCTGTGTGAATGGCTTGGTTTCAGTTTTGACATGAAACAATATTTTCTCCACATTGATGTTCTCTTTTCCCGCAAGATTTGTAATTAAAAACGCAGCAGCGCCGCATCTAGTGGCTTCATCTGGATAGGCTAACAAAAACATTATAATGCAATGACACTTACATCGTGTGCAATGATAGGCTGCCTCTTAATGCACACTAAATTTTGCATTCGAAGGTGGAAATTTTACGAATTTCGACAATTAATTGTGACAGTCTAATTGCCACATAGCATTTTAACAAAAAAAAAAAAGAGCAATCCACTGTCAGCATTTTTGATAATTTATACAAATTTTCATGGCCACAATTTTCATTGTATATTTCATTGTATATCTGAACATCCAATATGTCAAATAAATAAAATAAAGAAAAAAGAGCCTCAGCTTTAAAATAAAATAAAATAAAATAAAAATATATAACAGTGAAAACATGGAAAGCCGGACAATTCTGTCAATGGTGGGGAAGGAGATAAGAGTAATATTATTATTAACATCACTGTACTGCATTGCACCATAATTAAGTCTTTTCTGTTTGAGACAAAATCACAAAGAGAAACAAAAAAACATGCACACTCTTTCCTATCCGGTGAAAACCTCAATAATATACCCTCCTTAGGTTTTGATATCAGAAAGGAGTCAAATATTGCATCTTAGACATAGTATGCATGATTGCAACATCATAACATTCACCAAGCTCCAGCAAAAGTTTTCAGTTCTATTTTTTACATGCAGTCTCCAATTCAAAGGCTCTGTCACCAAAGCCAATTACACCTCCAGAGTACCAACTTCTAAAAGAACTAGATTTTGACACTTTCCAAAGAAAATATGAGTGGTGCTTGGCTACATAGACCTGGCTGTTATGATGCTAGGTGTTGTAGGCGATTGCCAGGGGCATTGCTATGTGGTTTCTCTGGTGTTCTACATTGTTTTTTTTTTTGTAGGGCTTTAGAAGACTTGGAATATAGTGTGTGCAGAGGTTAAATAAGCTAGAAAGGTCCTTGGGTTGTTCCTTGTCATTGCACGGAAAGGAGTGTCAAAAATTCTCAGTTGAAAAAATAAGATCAGGCAGGATTGAAATAATATTGAATTAGTATGTTTTTTCTGAAGTTGGCCTTTAGAAACACAACCCCAACCCCAAACTGACAGGGATGGCTAGTTTATAACACTGAACGGATGGTTTTGCTTGAGCACAGAATGTCTAACTGAGTCCTTGACATTTTAAGTTAATTCTACATGAAGTACGTCAGTGGTATTTTGAGGGTCCATAACTAAGAACTGTGCAAGAAAATTGTTGAACCAATGTTGGTAAATTTAAGCAACGCTCAGACACACTGACCTTTTCTAAAGCGGCAAGCTTCTGAAGCGATAAGCTGCTGCTCTCTCAGGTATACTGTAATGAGGGTTGTGGTGGGAGAAGTCGCTTTCCCATGAAGCTCTAGTCTTTGTCACTGAATCTGAAGATGTTTAAAAGAGTCCACTGATTCAAGCTAGCACGTTCTTCATGTTTTGTTCTGCTATATGAACATGAAACGTAAAACCCTTTTTTAATTGTATAACAAAACCAAAAATCAAACAAAGAGGCATTTGTTCTGAAGGTTTCAAATTATTAAGCGACAAGTATTTGAACATGTTGTGGTTGTCAAATGTGACTACTTTGCTACCACACCTGTGTGAACTTGAAGGAACTTTAACTTCAATTCCTTACTATAAAGCCAAGAGTTCTTCATGAAGGTGCAACGTGTAACCTTCATTCTTATGTTGATGTGTCCCTCCTGGATGTCTGGACATACCTGCAGAATATGGACCAGGCATGCAAAGGGTTTCTTCACCCATATTGCCTGAGAGAACATACTGGACATACTGAGAATCTGTGGCTGGCAAAGGTCGAGCTGACTAGATTGTAGCATTCTATCTATGCCAGGGATAGGCAACATCACTTCTGGTGTGCCACTGTACTCCAACCCTAATCAAACACAGCTGAACAAGCTAATCTATAAGCTTGTTCGAGATGCATCGGAGCTGTGCAGACCGATCGGCGTATGACATCAAAGTACCGCGAGAGCGACTGGAGAGCAGACAACTCTTTACGCTTTTTAATTGCTGTTGCACAAATTTGATGTCATACGCCGATTATTGGTCTGCACAGTGCTGATGCACCTCGAACATGCCTAATGTCTTCAGGATTACTAAGGCTACAGGCAGGTGAGTTTTTTTAAGGGTTGGGCCTAAACTCTGCTGGACAGTGGCACTCCAGGACTGACATTGCCAATCCCTGATCTATGCCAACCTGCATGTACATGTACCAGGGGTGTCAAGTCTTACTCCTGGAGGACCACCTTCCAGCAGAGTTTAGATCCAATCCCAATTAAACACACCTGAACCAGCTTATCAAGGTCTTCCTAGGCAAGTGTTTGGGGCAAGCTGGAGCTACATTTTCCAGTACATTGGCCCTGGAGAGGACTGGACACGCCTGATGGAAGTTGTATGAATATGTATAGACTCAAACCTGTCCTGGGGAGAGCAGACCATTGAACAATTTGTAAGTTTTCCTCATCTAACACCTGACTCAACTCGCCAGCTCATTAGCAGAGACTGCAAGACTTGAATTGGGTTTTTCAAATGAGGGAGACATACAGAATGTGCAGTGGTGGGGGTCCACAGGACAAATTTAAGGCCTAGTCCACATGTACATAGGTTTTTCCTTCTTCTGTTTTAAAAAAAAAATCTCAGTTCTTCATAGCATGCTTTTGCGTTTTTATGTGGACTGTCAAGAGCATGCCAAACCGACAGGTGGTGATATAATCTCAACCATAAAGCCATTTTGGCCAGTCAGAACTCTGAAAAAGTTTCCAGTAGTCAGAGATAACAGCGCATGCTCCGACGGCACAAGCCAAAATCTCCGGAGTTTTTGAAAATCTTCACCCTGGCAGGAGTTTTCAAAAAAGTTTGGTTTCATTGACCTGGTGCTGTGCTTGTGTGTGGATGAACGGCTAAGCCACATAGAAAAAGCTGCGGTTTTGAAAATACCCACATTCGTGTGGACAGGGCATAAGAAGGGCATAATAATTTTTTGTACTTCTCTCATCTTGGAATTAATTTTGCTCTCAGTAGGAATGCAGCCAAGTAAAGGTTAACAAGTAGTACATTAAACCAAAGAAAAAAAAATATCATAAGTGATCTTTATATATTAAAAGAGTGGAGATGTATTTAAGATTTGCAAGAGGAGTCTGGATCATTTCCCTAAAACTGCAAAACATCACAAGGAGTGAATGAGCACTGAAGTTGCATATTAATGTCTTTTGTTGAGTAAAATGTTGCTGACAATGTAAAACATTGGTTGTCTGTAAAAAAATGTCATGGTGCCTTGAGTCAAAATGTTTTAGTAACAACTTCCACAGTATTTTGAGTTAACTTTAACAGTTTTTGTTGTCTTTAGAATATAAGACAGTGGACATTGAAAAGATAGTGGAACAGCAATAACAATTTCAGGACATTACCCAGGTAAGGTTTGAAACTGTGTTCACATGAGTATGACAGAAATGAGTAAGCATACAACCTGTTGTGCCACTGCTGAGTAGTGATTGAATGATTGTATTGACCACTTAAATGACTTGAAAACACCATTTTTAATTAAAGTTTTCATATTTAATAAACTTGGGGGAAGGGCGTGGCTATGCATCATGTGATTAGACTGAGCATGCTCAATAGCTTGCTGTGTTGCTTTCGCAACCAAACTTAGCACTGGAAGTTTCTGTGCTGAAAAGCTAAATATTGCTCCAACTAAATGGATTAAAAATGTTGACTACATTCATTTTTGTTTCTACATTAGATGATCAAGCTTTCAAATGGAGTTTGTTGAAATTATTAATTTGATTCATTTTACTGTATAAAGGGGGTCACACACTGGACGAGAAGTACCATGGCTTGTCGTGTTAACAGGTAAGATGAGTTGTTGATGAAATTTAACCAATTAATTGATCACATTGTTCCTATAAAAAATGATTTTGGAAGTGTTTGGGTCTAAATTAATGGAACATTATTTGAGTGGTATTCATTGGTACGACAGCGTTTTAGTGCCATGTCAAAAATAAAATAAAATTTCGATTTCTGCTAATAATATATTTGTAGTGTATTAAAAAGGGTTAAATGAGAGAGCTACGGCGCCCCCTAAGGAATGTCGATGTGAGCTGATGTTAAGATAAAAAGTTGTTCCTGTTCAGTCTGTTAAGCAACTTAATTAATTATAATTGGTTTATAAACATTATTTTAAACATTATGCACTTTTTTCACAGATAGTCGATAAACGTGCATTCAGGGTTGCCAGGTTTTCGTAAGAAAACCCACCCAATCGCTACTCAAAACTATCCCAATCGCGTTTCAAGGGGGTCCCCAGTTAAAAATCACATTCTGGGAGTAAAATACATGTTTTTTGGCAGGGTCCCCCTGCTAAAATTCGCATTCCAAGGGATGAATATCATGTTATTGGAGTCGTTTCAAATTGCGGACGTGAAAAACAACCTGCGGCAACAGTGTAAAACCACGCGGACTTAGCAACACTGCGTGCATTAGTAATATTTTGCTCGATGCGCCCTCTTGTGGCCTCAGGAGAGAATCCAAAAGCTTTTCTTCACCCTAACTGAAATTATGCATTTTAAATTCGAATATTGATAATATTTAAGTAAAAAAAATGTAATTTAGTTTTTCAGCCATTTTGACAGCACTAGTGTGCAAAGAGTTCAAGTTGTCCATAAAGTGTGGATATTGGCATACACATTACAGAATGAGCTAAGCAACTACCATTGATATAAAGTCCTTCGCCATCTAAGCAACTGCAATTTATATGAATGGAGATGTTAATGCTTGCCATTATTTCCAATTTGTGTCTTTTAAATGGGCAAATTTTGATCTCTGCATCAATATGTCAACTAGATGGTTTTCAAACTGCAGTCTGGTGTAAACAAATATAAATAAACAATAATGTTTTTAGGGAAAAAATTATTTTAGGGTTGCAAAGTAAACAAGCTATAAAAAAAAAAAAAAAAAATATATATATATATATATATATATATATATCTATATATAATATATTAATATAATTTTTTTTTTGTTTTTTTTTTTTTATTAAAAAAATAAAAAAAAAAAAAAAACACTTGTTCCTAATTGATTAGTAGGTTTATATATTTTTAACCCTACACAATATAAATGGATCTTTATAGTAGAATACAAATATTGCTACCTTTTTATTTTCTGAATGGGGCCCTCACAAAAGGATTATCATATTTGGTTGTCATGAGCATCAGAAAGTTTGTGAACCCCTTGCATAGACTTTTGACTTATCAAAACAATAAAAATGTATCTTAAATCATTTGTGCTAACCTGATTAGCATTCACAAGCTAAGCCTATTCCATGATATTATAACAGCTCAACTAAATCCCACCCCCAACTGTGCCCACCACATTTCAAAACAAACTAAAGCCCATGGCAATCACACATTTACCTTCACTGTGACGCCAGGAGCTTGCATTCAATATGAATGTGTACTTTGAGCAAACATCACACTTCTTTTTAATGTGTGAGCTTGTTCGTTAATTGCCTCACAGTGGAGACCGAAACACCTTCAATCAATTATTCCCATGACGGGGCTTGTGTTCCCGCTATCAAGCTCTCCATCAGTTGATGATATCATTGATCAGGGTCTCTATCACCACAGGGAGTCAGAGAACTGGAGTTGTGACAGTCTCGATGACCATCTCCACTGACCGCGCAATCAAGAGAGATATGAGAAAAAACACAAAGTCTGAGATTTCTCACATATTCTGTTTCTCCATTGCGAACGGGAATGCTGTCATGTGGTGTGGAATGTCTTGTTCTGCTTTGCGCTTTAGTCATAGTGACTTGATCCTTGACAGCAGACGTACTGGGATGACAATGAAAGCAAGACTTCAGCATTTTATGTTTTACAGACATCACCGAGAGCAGCCCTGTCTGCTAAGCATTAAACAATCGCAGTGCGCTATACAGTAGTTGCGTCATCTCTTAGAAGCTTGTCAGCGTGTGTCTCAGCTGCTCTGGAGAAGATGATCAAAAACGTGTGACAAGTACCAGAGAATAAGAATGTAGACGCAAATATATCAGTTCACAAATACTGATTCTGTGGATGTGAGACGTTTCTACAATGGTGTGTTTTGTTGTAATCTATCTATCTATCTATCTATCTATCTATCTATCTGAGTGATCATCTATTATCTATCTATCTATCTATCTATCTATCTTCTATCTTGAGTGTTTGACTATCTATCTATCTATCTATCTATCTATCTATCTATCTATCTATCTATCTATCGAGTGTTTGAATATCTATCTATCTATCTATCTGTCTATCTATCTATCTATCTATCTATCTATCTATCTGAGTGTTTAAATGTCTATCTATCTATCATCTATATATCTATCTATCTATTGAGTGTTGTATCTATCTATCTATCTATCTATTATTCTATCTATCGATATATTGAGTGTTTGGTATGTATCTATCTATCTATCGAGTGTTTGAATGTCTATTATCTCTCGATCTATCTATCTACGATCGATCGAGTGTTTGTATATATCCATCATCCATCTATCTATCTATCTATCTATCTATCGAGTGTTTGGTATCTATCTATCTATCCATCTATCCATCCATCCGTCTATCTATCTATCTATCTATCTATCTATCTATCTATCTATCTATCTATCTATCTATCTATCAAGTGTTTGGTATCCATCTATCTATCTATATATATATATCTATCTATCTATATATCGAGTGTTTGGTATCTATCTATCTATCTATCTGAGTGTTTGAATATCTATTTATCCAGCTATCTATCTTTTACTTTTCCACCAGACATTTTGAAATTGCAAACAGATTTTGTCTATGGGATACATCATCTGAATCCCAGGGGACATTGGCCTCAGACAGCCTTTCATTACATTTCAGGTAACGAACATTATGAAAACATCATATATTCAGTTCACTTCCAAACCATACGAGTCACAGCATTCCACTCTGATGTATATGTGCTATACCCAGAGAGCGGAGTGAATGGCAGCATGGTGCCAATGCTGGAATGTCTATAATTTATACCGAACAACCCTCTGGCATCCAGGTCTCACATATAGTGTGTTTGATTTAAGTGCTGTCTATGGTGCATGAACACATCCAGTTATGAGAGCCGAGCCCCGCAAACAACACCCTGTTAGAGCAGTGGTTGTCATGGCAATGCAGTGTAGACCATGAGGTCTCGTTAGATAAAAAGCCTCGGAGTTCTGAAACAAAAAAAATTGCGAACACAAAAGCATGCCCTTTACCTCGGCAAGGTGTCTGTGTGTGCGCGCGCGTGGGAGAGAGACAGATTTCCAGGTAACACATTCTGAAAGACAGAGATGAAGAGGTTACAGCATATCCCACAATTCACTCTCTCTGTGTTGAGTGATTACTGCTAAGCTATTGAGCTGTCAAAGGTAAATGAACTAGGAGAGTCCAGTTTACAGTGATGTGAGCACTGGTGTACATTCAATAAAGCACATTTACTGCATGTGCATACTCATTTACAGTTCATACGTACCTTTTGCAAAAGCAGTAAGAGAGCAAATAAGAGAGATACAATTTTAGAAATAAGATCATAAAAATGTCTTTGGTGATAGTTATGAGCTCCTTAGTTGTCCAGAATTCCTAAGATGGATCTCCACATCATACAGTACAGTCATCCCAGGTGGGGATGAGCTAAAATGTGCAGATGCTAGGAAACAAACAAACAAAAAAACAGGACCTGGAGGATTTTTGTCAAAAACTGAGAGAAGCTTCACTGTTCAGTAAAAAAAAAAAGTACAACTAAATATATATATAAATAAACAAATAAAGTACATAATTTTACAGTTTTTGATCAAAAGTATTCCTATTACAGTAGAACAGTATTACTGTAAATTGTTTAAAATAATTTTCATATCATCTTTTCATATTTTCAAATGTAATTTACATTTATTTTTTTTTAGTGTGAGGGACTTACAGGGATTTTAACAACACAAACATAGGATCAATGAATAATACAACAATCATTATGCCATTAATGTGTTTAATATCTGAATAAGATGATAAATTATGTTTATCGTGGCACAGAATTGTACAGGGGTTACGTATTTTCCCCCTTTTTACCCTGTAATTAGCAATAAAAATGAGTGAGACGCAGAGTTGAATATGACAAATATGACTAATCATCTAAATCCTCTGGCTTATCCTTCTGCTAATCAACATCTGAACATCAGAGAAGGACAATATGCCTCCTCTAAGCTAATACAGCACTTAATTAAATCTTAGAGTGCTTTCAGCAGGCCATATTAAAACGACTGACTTAATTAAATATGATTAATAATTCACCCATCCTGCTGAAGAGAGATATTCTGAGAAATAAGAGTAATGAACATCTGCTCGCGAGTTGTTGTCGGAATTAAGGTGGCAGAACAATGTATCATCTTTAGGTGGATCTCTGTGGAGTTCACTATATGCTTCCTGAGCCTGACATAATTCTCTCGTGTTGTGGTTTGCACAGACATTCAAATGCAGTAAGATGTTTTTGTGATTGCAATAGGCAAAGCTAATTTTGCTACTAATGCTAATGAACAGCTGCTATCTTGGCACTTCTTCTGAAAAAGCTGGTAGCTGTGTATTGTTATCATGGTGGCTAATCAATATAGCATGTTTAAGCTTAGTTAATCTATGTTGAGTAAAGCGGTGTTCTAGAGCAGTGTAAGATAGCCGACTGGCCTAGAAATGTAGCAAGTATATTAGCCAGTTAGGACCAGCTAGAAAAGTACACAAGCTTGAAAATAAAATCTGTAACGGAGAGCTTTGCAGCATGTCTCATTAATGCTAGTTGTTGTTTTAAAAGACACCACTGGATTTCATAAGCATGTAATTAAAGTAGACACCATTCTTTAACATAATAAGGCATTGTTAGGTTGTTTGTGACACTTGATAGAACTATAAAAAAAAATCTGTAATGATATGCTAGCATAGTGCCTACATACACATTCGGAAAACTTGCGTAAGCCTGACAGCTAATAAAATGGCCAAATGGTTCATGTTTCTGGCCAGCTTTATCACTCTTTTCTTCATCAACACTTTATTACCGTATTGGCCCGAATATAAGACGACCCAGATTTGGCTTTTTAAAAACCAAATCTTGTTTTTTCTCAGTAAAACACATTTTGTCTTCAATTATTTTCATATTGCATATTTTTCCTATTTTAATTTTTTTTTAAGTATGGTAAAAACTGGTAAAATGTACCAACAATCACATTTAAAAAATAAACACTTTTTGATATACCATTAAAAAAATTAACTAGGACATTTAGGCTATCCATCTAATAGTAGCCTACCAAAATCTTATTAACAGTAGAAGTTAAATCTAACTGTAGTCTTCAAATCTGGGTACTGTCTTACGTTTTAAAATCACAAAGGGAGTTTGGTCCCATCAGGCTAACGTGAGTCACGACTCATGCAGCTGTAAGGTTTCTTTTTCTTTGATTTTACTCGCGATCTTTACAAAACGCATTACATTACGTATTTCATGGCAAACTCGTTTTATGCGTATTTGGCGCCACCTATTGTTGTGGGTTTATTATTGACATGTCAAAGTCTAGACCCTGAATATAAGACGACCGCGTTTTTTCAGATGTATTTCCAACAAAAAAACATTGTCTTATATTCGGGTCAATACGGTAATTTTAATTGAGACCCCCACAACTAGTAAAGTTGAGGCTAAACGTGTTCCCCACATAATTATAGCATTACGGCGGCGCACTCGTCTCATAAAAACAATAATTCCAACATGACTTGAAGGCACCATTGTATAGCATTGTGTACAGTAGCCGAGGATTTGAAAACAGTTTCAGTGTGAAGTCGAAATTATGAACATGATTTAAATAGCTAAAAATAATGCTAAATAACAAAATTGACAGCTTGATTTTTTTTTACCGAGTTTCCAGTCGTCTTTCAGAATGCCTAAAAACGAAAATTATTTCATGACATTGATTTAAATGTGGCAACGGAAAGTGCATTATAACGACGCTGCATCAAGCTGTGGCACTCAGGGGAGGACTGAAATAAAACTAATGACTGCAAGAAGCCGCACAAATCGAAGGTAATTTAGAGATAAAAGCCTTGACAAGACAAACCAAGGAAGGTGAGCTTACAGGAACATAATTGCTTCAGATGCAACACAATTTTTGACATCAGAGACAAGACATTTTGTATGTTTGTTCCCAAAAATGCTGGATCCAGTTGTTCCAGTAGTGTGTTATTTAGCAAAAAATGTGAAAGAGGCCAAATTATCACCAACAAGCAGGGTAAAAGTACACTAGACTTGTGATCCAATGGGGATAGGGGAGTTAAAATGAATAAAACTGTCCATCCGATGAATTGAAACTGTGCAATGCTTGATCAAAAGCTTTAAGGATCGAGCTTCAAAAGCTTCACGTACATCTGGGAAGCTCATATTTGTTATTACGACGTCACACATTCAAATCGGAAACATAACACATAAATATCCTAAACAAAACAAAATAACAATAAACTACCGTATTAGCCCAAATATAAGACGACCCTGATTATAAGACAACCCCCCTTTTTCCAGATGTACCTTTTGGAAAAAGGCTTTTTAAAAACCAAATCTTGTTTTTTCTCAGTAAAAAAATCTTACTGTAGTCTTCAAATCTGGGTACTGTCTTACGTTTTAAAATCACAAAGGGAGTTTGGTCCCATCAGGCTAACGTGACAGTCACGATTCATGCAGCTGTAAACTTTTCTGCTTCTCTTGTTTTTACTCGCGATCTTTACAACAAGAATTATATTACGTAATTCATGGCACACTCGTTTAATGTTTATTTGGCGCCACCTATTGTTGTGGGTGTATTATTGACATGTCAAAGTCTAGACCCTGAATATAAGACGACCGCATTTTTTCAGATGTATTTCCAAGAAAAAAAACATTATCTTATATTCGGGTCAATACGGTACATCTGAATTTAAATGCTGAACATTAATTTGCATCACTTATTTATACATGGTCTCAAAACTGTTTTGAATTCTAATTAACTTCAAACATCATCAGAATTCTGACTCATAAATATGACTTTCATTCATGTGCTTAGAACTCATAATTGCGATATTTCTGACTCGAAGCGCACATAAGTGTTGGGTATAAGTAACTTTGGTTAGATATAGGCTAAGCAAGCATGATATGTTATGTCAGTGGTATGGTTAAGCTTGTTTGTTAATTAAATGCATGCAAAATGTAAGCTAACAAAAAGAAATGAAAAGAGTGAGATGTTTAATTGCACAATTAATATCTTGGTCATATACAATTAAATGTAATTATTTAAAAGGACGTAATAACTATGTTATGCTAGCTAGTTTGCTAAATGGTTAGCTTGCAAAGTGTAAGGTAACTAAAAAATAGAATGAAAAATATGTAATCTCGCTATTAATATCATGGTCATATACAATTAACTGTAACTATTTAAAAGGTTGTGATAACAGTTCACTATGCTATGCTAGTTGTATGCTAAACTATTTTGCTAAGTGGTTAACTAAACGGATGAGAAATATTTAATCTCACAATCAATATCTTGGTCATAAATGTAACTTAAAAATAAAAAAGTCATACTAACAGTTTGCTATGCTAGTGATTTGCTAAGTTAGTTTGCTAAATGATTAGCTTGCTAAATGTGAAGTAACTTAAGGCGAGACACTGCAGGTGAATAGGGTAAACAAACTAAACTAATAGTTATTGCCTTACCCAGTTGATTGATTACATTGATAATTGCAAACATATTTTGTATTACAAGTTTTCTAAAATGTTAGGTTGAAATATGCAAATGAGTAATTATTTGATGAAATATGCACTAATTTGCATACATTTCTAGTACAAAAATCTAAACACTGGATGACATCAGTTTCAAAAATCTTGTTCATTTTTTTTTGACATATTAGAGTCAAAAGTTTTTACAGAGAGAATTTTGGGTATCTCATTTTTGTCACTCCATAATTCAGAAAATGATTAGAATGGACAGAAAACACTATATTTTCACATTTTTGGGGGGAATAAAATGTTGTATATAATCAAGCAAATTATATATGAACAAATCCCTCTGTAAAAACCTTCAGTATATAGACAGGAATACAAATTTTAAGTTTGGTGTGTGTAAGTGCTACTAAAGTGGAGATTTATGGCGGTGAACATGATTTCACCAAGTACAACATGTTCCTGGATCAACATCCTTGTTGATCATGGAACATCATTCCAATCAACCAATTAGAATTGAGGGATAACTTTTCAGGAAATGTTAGTTTTAGGCTTACAATCAGGATTAGTTGCTTCTACACCCTTGTTAATCAGCTTTCATTTCACACTGTTTTTAGGAATAAATTTTGGGTAGGGTTAGGTTTAGGGGTAGGGAGTGGGTTAAGTCTGTATTTTTGGACAGTATTGATCCAGGATCAACAAAAGATGTTGATCCAGGAACATGTCTTACTTGGCAAAATCATGGACGACCATTTATGGCTCAGTCTGTGGGGCCCCCAGAGAAAACTTCATTTGAGGAAACGGCCTTTAAACCTTTAAAAATATGTATGTAAATTTAAATCTATTGGCACAACTAGATAAGTGCTATAAAAGAAAACACTTAACAGTGTCTTAGATGTTTTCTTTCCACTAGTTTAAAACACTTCAGAGTGAACAAAAACACTCAAAACTTTGACTTTTTGAACAGGTATCCCCTTTTAGCCACAGATCCCGTCTGTTCCAGTCAGATGGCAATGCAGCACCCGAACCAGTAACGTATTCAGCCAGATGGTGTCATCAACACGAAAGGACCTCCCCAGCCTGAAAACGCAGCGACCCAGGACAACTAGATGAGCCCCAGATACAGATCCTCAGTGAAGACCTTGTCTGCTAGACGGCCACTGGGACAAGACCACAGGAGCCAGGTGAGTCATCTGCACAGTGTGACTTTGCTGCAGCCCTTTAATAGAACTGCTGGTTTCGTCTGGTCAGAGGAGAACTGGCCCCCGGACTGAGCCTGGTTTCTCCCCAGGTTTTTTTCTCCATTCTGTCACCGATGGAGTTTTGGTTTCCTTGCCGCTGTCGCCTCTGGCTTGCTTAGTTGGGGACACTTCATTTCCAGCGATATTGTTGACTTGATTGCAAATGATTGCAAAGATACTATTTAAACTGAACTGAGCTGGATAATGACATCACTGAATTCAATGATGAACTGTCTTAACTGAAAAATTAGTGTTTACTATTGTCATTTTGCATCATTGACACACTATTTTCCTAATTAATGCTGTTCAGTTGCTTTGACACAATCTGTATTGTTAAAAGCACTATATAAATAAAGGTGACTTGACTTGACTTGAATAATAATCCAAGATGAGACCTGTTTCTCACAATATATATCTTGGTCATATTTAATTGGTAATAAAGGTAACATCCCTTCACTATGCTGTGCTAGTACTATGTTAAGCTAGTCTGCTAAATAGTTAGCTTGCTATGAGACATGCTTATTCTCACGATTAATATCTTGGTCATGTTCAGTTCTTAATAAAGGCTGTAATAACAGTTCACTATGCTATGCTAGTAGTATGCTAGGAAAGTTTGCTAAATGGATGGCTTGCTAAGTGCAAGGTAACTTAAAATGTTTAAAAACACAATTAATATCTTTGTCATTTACAGTTAAATGTAACTATTTAAAATGTTTTAATAACCGTCCACTAGTGGTATGATAAGCTAGTTTACTAATTGTTTAGCTTGCAAAGTGGAAGGTAATAAAAAAACTGTTTAATCTCACGATATGTATCTTGCTTATATACAATACAATTAAATGTAACAACTTAAAAGGTCATAATTACAATTCAGACGGCATCGTAAAGTGTTTTTGTAGGATTTCTAATCAGGCACTCAACAGAGTATCAATTCAAATATCAATGGAGTTGATTTGGAGTTCTAAGTGCACTTGACTCTTTGACTTGACTGTAATATTCATGTTTTTTGTGGTATACAAAATTCAAATTGGGTCAGTTTGTGAATTGAATGACAAAAGATCAATTGAACATTTAAAAGGGTCATTGTGTTATACTTGTAAGAATTGTTTTAGACCAGCGGTTCTCAATTCCAGTCCTCGCGTACCCCCGCTCTCCATGTTTTGCACGTCTCTCTTTGTTAACACACCTGATTCAGATCATCATCTCGTTAGAAGTGAGCTCCGTGCATGAACTGTGTTCCGATTGACATGGTCCCTACACAGTGTCCATTGCTCCCTACTCCCTGAGCAGGGGAAATCCGTTGAAGTTTACTTCACTTCGGAATATTCATTTACAGATTTGCGCTGCGCCACTGCCTGCAGCGTCTTCACACACAAACGAAACTTACTAGAGAAGCGTGAAGTGGGACATAATATACCTCTGCAAATAAATACAATTTAATTCACGTCTCGCGCACTTTAATGCCATTTGAATGGAACATATACACTCCCTTCAAACTGGAATCATGGCGGAATATCCGGTAATGTCCACTTCGCAGGGCACTTACAGTCAAATATAACAAACGTATGAAGCAATAAGAGAAACACACAAAATGTGCAGAGCGGTGGTACGCGAGGACTGGAAATGAGAACCGCTCTTCTAGACATGCCAAAAATGTGAGGCTACAGCACAGCAGCTGCTCTTTTTCATCGTCTCGTCTGATGCGCTCATAACCGTAGGCCCATCTACACGACCGCGCCCCCCCCCCCCCAACCATTCGAATTTCTGTAGGTGGGAATTATTTGTAATGATATTCCAATGAGCCGCTTTGTGATATCATAAAGCCCAGAAACCAAACGCTGTAGTCCAAACGAGCCGTTTGCTGTAGTTCTTGAAAATGGATTTTTAAAAAACTAAATATCTCCCTTTGGAGTGGACTTTGAGATTTGGAACTTTCTAGATCTTTTTTATGCTCAAACATTACACACTGACTAAAATTAAAAAAGTGAAAAAGGCATAATAGGACCCCTTTAAGTGAAATGAAAGTTGTGCTATTTTTCTAAATGTGTGTTATCCTATTGCTTATTTAATTCTGCATGAATACATTTATAATTTTTACATTGTATTTTTCTTTTTTACCACCTTCACCACCCTTCAAGAAAATGTCTTTCGATACCTCCATTTAATCGTGACTATAAGGCGAATACACTGCTTTTCAATGTTGACTGAAAATGACCACCGTTAGAATAATTCAATTTGAGTTTTAGAGTTCTCGACCATTGTGTATTTGGAAAACTGGCATCTGAATAATCTCCCGACAGTAGATCCATCTGCTCATCTGGCGGCGATCACGTCAAACAGACGCTCGCTCTAACAGTCATGCTCACAAGAGCCCTGCCTGGTTTTCTACCATCCTATACATGCTTGGACAACAGGGCCAAATGCAAATATGGTCCAACCTCATTCCAAATTTACGGAAAGCCAATTTCATCCCAAACCACTCTCCAATCTCCAACTTCTGAGTGGTGTTTATTCAGTATTCAAAATCAACATTTTTTAGCACAATGGCTTTGTATTTTTGGCCACCGTTCCTCGGTGGATGAATCAAGGCTATATAAAGATGCACCAAAAAGATGGATTAATGAAAACAGGCAGATCTTGCATTCCGTTTTTTTTTGTAAGGTAGCGAATCAAAGTCAAAACAAGAAGGGGTAATGGTTCTAGAACCCACTGGGGATTTTTAGCTGGTTGGCTGCTGGTCACACATATCACCCACTCAATTAAAGTAGCTGAAGGAAAGAAAGCCCACGGGATGCTGGGAAGGAAGATGAGGTGTGAGTCGTGTGGCAGCAGTGTGGAGGTAGACTGAAGAGGAGGAATATCCACATGAGCGCTGATACAAGAGAAATACCCTGACTCTCGCCTTTAGGTTTAGTCACTGCATCTTTCGTGGCCATTGGACGTGACTGTTCTCCAGATCGATTCTTAGTAAGCATTGCCCAGCTGAAACACAATGTGTTGTGGATGCCAGTCCCCAGGAGTCTTGGGGAGTAACTAACTAAAAGTAGGAACTCTAACTTAACTACATTTTGCAGTAGAGTGACGGTAGTTAAGCTGTTCTAAGCAATGTAGTTTTTCCAAGTAAGCTACTTTCTTTAACAGTTAGCAGTGTAGCACAACAAAATGCTACAATGGTTGTGCATACAGCCTAGCAGATTGAGGCAATGATTAAATGTGGTTAGTAGTGGGGTTTTTTTGTGACTGAATTTTTACTTTTGAACAATGTTAGATGTTTGATTTTTAGATATTTGATTTCAGTCATATACAGCTATTATTAATGTCTTTTATTTTTTTTTAAGTTATGCCAGACAGACAAAATGAAAACAAAAAATAACAAAACTCATAAAACAAAAACTAGACATTTACTTTTTGCCAGTAACAATGTAATCTGCAGTCATTCAGCAACTCTTGGTGAACATTTTATTTAAGCTATTATTGTTGTCTTCTTTTTTATATTTTTGATACATCATTTATGCCAAGCGAACAACATTTTCAATCACTCGCTTACTCACTCATAACACAAAAATAGACTCTCACTTGTTGCCATCTGCTGGTGTAACAATGCAATATGCGGAAAGAGTCACTGAATGAATTAAAAAGAATCAAGGCAATGGAGTAAAGAGTCAGACTCTGTTTCTGTCTCTTGTGTTTTGTTCCCCACGTGCTCCATGTCCTGATTTTACCCCATGTTCCTCCTATGCCCTTATTTGGTCCTTCCCGTTCCTGTCCTTATTAAAATCATTTGTTCCAGGTGTTCCCCGTTTAGTTCCATTGATCCCAGGTGTGTCCAATTAGTTTCCATGTGTATTTAAGCCCTGTATTTCCAGTGTCCTGCCTGCGGTCTCGATCGTCTATCTCCGTTCCTATGTGTGTGTTCCTTGGTTCTATGTTGTAAATAAAGACTGTTCATGGTGAATTCTCATGCGTCTCCTTCGCTCCTCGCTCCAACACAGTAGGCAACACAGTGACAGAAGACAGCACCGAAACAGTAAGCGGCACCCCTTATCCTCGTTATTTTTTTTCCGTTTTGAAAGTGTTTTGGTTTGCAATTCCACCCCCGTGAATCGTGGAAATCATCACTTGATTCATTTCCTTAGACCGTAGGAGATTTCCCTTCGCGATAGGCTAGGGAGTTCTGCGAGGGTAATGGTTTAGGTTAAAGCACCCATCAACTCTTTGTTCTGACACGGGGCCAATTACGATCACCCAGTCGACCTCCCATACATCATGGGACAAAGCTGGAGGGAAGGGATCATCCGATGTCTGGAGGCATCCGGCCCCGAGCCAGAACCAGGCCGGTGGGCTTGACATCGGCGGGCTTGACGGGCTTGACACGGCGTCGGCGGGCGGGCGCGGGAGAGCCAAGGCCGGCAGGCTTGAATGCGGGCGGGTTTCTGGCCGGGTTTAGTGGTTTCTAGCCGCAGCGGCGCGATGTCCGATGTCCTTAACCAAAGGAGGAGGGGTGAGGGAAAAGGGACTGTTATCAGACCTTTTTCATCCTTTATGCCCCAGAAGTCATTCGCAGCAGGTAGTGTCCCGGCTCATGTCCCAGAGTTTAGCCCAGAGAGGGTCCCAGTCCCCGAGATTAGTCCAGAGAGAGCTCCAGTCCCCGGGTTTAGCCCCCCGAGATTGTTCCAGTCCCGGGTTTAGCACAAGAGAGGGTGCCAGTACAATGTCAGCCCAAGGAGAGTTCAGTTAACGGCAGCACAGGAGGGCTCAATTCCCAAGCAAGCACAGGGAGGGCCCAGGTCCCGAGGTAGCCTACGGATGACTCTAAAGACGATATATACCCAATTATTGTTTTTTGGGGGCGGGGTTGGTGGTAGAGGGGTCATCGTGGCGGCCGGGCAAGTGCAGAGGCCAGACTCCTGAACTGTCTGTTCCGCCATGGTTCCCCGAGCTCCCTGCTCCGCCATGGTTCCCCAAGCTTCCTGTTCTGCCATGGCCTCCTAGTCTGCCTGATTCGACATGGCCTCATGAACTGTCTGCTACGCCATGGCTTCACAGAGCTCCCGTTTGCCATGGGACTGGCTAGCTGCGATCTGCCATGGCCTCATGAACGGTCTCCTACGCGGGCTACTGAGCAGTCCGCCTCTGCGTGCCTCCCATCCTGCCTGCTCCGCATTGCGCACGAAACGGGTGCAGCTATGGATGTCTGCCATCCAGTGGAGGCTGTCTGAGAGGCCTCCAGAGAGCCCACACCCCGCCCGTGGTTATGATGCAGTGGACGGCGCCTTCCGGGAGGGGGGAGTAAGTCAGACTCTGTTTCTGTTTCTTGTGTTTTGTTTCCCCCGGCTCATGTCCTGGTTTTCCCCCGTGCTCCTCATATGCCCTTATTTGGTCCTTCCAGTTCCTGTCCTCATTAATGTAATTTGTTCCAGGTGTTCCCCGTTTAGTTCCATTGATCCCAGCTGTGTCACATTAGTTTACATGTGTATTTAAGCCCTGTATTTCAGAGTCCTGTGTGTGGTCTCAATCGTCTATTCCCATTCCTATGTGTGTGTTCCTTGGTTTTATGTTGTAAATAAAGACTGTTCATGGTGAATTATCCTACGTCTCCTTCGCTCCGCGCTCCAACCAGAGGCAACACCGTGACAAAGACTTAGCGCATTGACTGTTTTTTTTTTCAGGCAATTCTGAGAAAAACTGATTTGTGAGATATAAACTCGCAATTGTCAGAAAAAAGTCAAGTGTGACATAAAAAGTTGCAATTACTATTGCAATTTATGTATTATTCTGTGGTGAAAAAAAGAACATTAAACATAACTGAGATTTAAACTCAGTCATATTTGAATGAAAAACCCAGAATTTTGAGGGGGTTTATATATAACATTTGAGATTTTTCGCCCCCTACAATTCTGAGTTTTTGATCACAATACTAAGAAGAATGGCATATTGTGCAATTCTTTGTGTATATGCTTGCAATCCTGGCTTTTTCTCATAACTCCAAAAAACAAGTCCGAATTGTGAGATAAACCTCAAAATTGCAAGAAGAACTTTCACATTTTGAAATAAAAAGTTACAATTACCTTTTTATTTATTTATTTATTTTTTATTTAGTGGCGGCTTCCAACAAGCTTCCATAATAACTTGACTGTAGTTGAACTCACTTCATATTATGATAAGCTTTTAGACTGTTAAGCTTGAAGATTGTATTAATATTGTTGTTGCTTTTCCGAAATGTGTCATAGTAATTCATACTTGTTGCATTCCTTAGCTTTGCTGCAAAGAACGCTATTTGTGCAAGAAAGCATCTGCATTCTTGTTTAAAGACTGTTTGCCCTAAAGGATCATGTAAGCACCATACACATGACATTTTCTTTCTTTTTTATTTTATGAAATCCAGCCACTCACAAAAACCCAAATAGGTCACTCATAACAGAGCACTGCAAGCGCCAATTGTTGTTGTTCAAGAAAAACTCGATGTATAAATTCATTCTCTCTAATACTCTCTCAATTGGAGCACAATGAGCAGATGTATACAGGTGCATCTCAATAAATTAGAATGTTGTGGAAAAGTTAATTTATTTCAGTAATTCAACTCAAAATTGTTGGGGGGGGGGGGGGGGAAAACTCGTGTATTAAATAAATTCACCAATTCACACAGACTGACGTGTTTAAGTCTTGGTTCTTTTAATTTTGATGATTTTGGCTCACATTTAACAAAAAACCCACAAATTCACTATCTCAACTAATTAGAATTTGGTGACATGCCAATCAGCTAATCAAACTCAAAACACCTGCAAAGGTTTCCTGAGCCTTCAAACTGGTCTCTCAGTTTGGTTCACTAGGCAACACAATCATGGGGAAGACTGCTGATCTGAAAGTTGTCCAGAAGACAATCATTGACACCCTGCACAAGGAGGGTAAGCCACAAAAGTTAATTGCTAAAAAAGCTGGTTGTTCACAGAGTGCTATATCCAAGCATGTTAACAGAAAGTTGAGTAGAAGGAAAAGTGTGGTAGGAAAAGGTGCACCAGCAAAAGGGAAACCGCCGCATTATGCGACTGTCAATTAAAACAAGTGCACTTCACAAGGAATGGACTGAGGCTGGGGTCAGGGCATCAAGAACCACCACACACAGACATGTCAAGGAACTTGGCTACAGTTGTCATATTCCTCTTAAGCCACTCCTGAACCACAGACAACATCAGAGGCATCTTAGGGGCTAAGGAGAAGAACTGGACTGTTGCCCAGTGGTCTAAAGTCCTCTTTTTAGATGAGAGCAAGTTTTTGTATTTTATTTGGAAACCAAGGTCCTAGAGTCTTGGAGGTAGGGTGGAGAAGCTCATAGCCCAAGTGGCTTGAAGTCCAATGTTAAGTTTCCACAATCTGTGATGATTCGGGGTGCAATGTCATCTGCTGGTGTTGGTCCATTGTTTTTTTGAAAACCAACGTCACTGCACCAGTTTACCAATATATTTTGGAGCACTTCATGCTTCCTTGAAGCTTTTTGAAGATGCTGATTTCATATTCCAGAAGGATTTGGCACCTGTCCACACTGCCAAAAACACCAAAAGTTTTTTAAATGACCATGGTGTTGGTGTGCTTATCTGGCCAGCAAACTCACCAGACCTGAACCCCATTGGGAGTATTGGGTATTGTCAAGAGGAAAATGAGAACCAAGAGACCAAAAAATGCAGATGAGCAGAAGGCCACTGTCAAAGAAACCTTGGCATCCATACCACCTCAGCAGTGCCACAAAACTGATCACCTCCATGCCACGCCGAATTGAAGCAGTAATTAAAGCAAAAGGAGCCCCTACCAAGTATTGAGTACATGTACAGTAAATTAACATACTTTCCAGAAGGCCAACAATTCACTAAAAATATTTTTTTTATTGGTCTTATGAAGTATTCTAATTTGTTGAGATAGTGAATTGGTGGGTTTTTGTTAAATGTGAGCCAAAATCATCACAATTAAAAGAACCAAAGACTTAAACTACTTCAGTCTGTGTGCATTGAATTTATTTAATATATGAGTTTCATAATTTGAGTTGAATTACTGAAATAAATGAACTTTTCCATGACATTGTAATTTATTGAGATGCACCTGTATTTCTCAATGGCCATCTAAGACATTTTGCCAGTTTTCAGCTTGGCCCAGAGCCCAGGCATCACAGGAGACAATATCCCACAGTGCTTTTTCAACACTTTCCAATATAACAAATGGCGTTGTATTGTTTAAACATATCCTCCCTCTCCACAAGCAATTCATTCAGGGATAAAAACTCTGTCATCTGACCTGTCCCACGGATTTTCTCTTAAAGACCTATTTGAAATGACAAAAACAAACATGTAATTACAGCATAAAGGCTTTGAAATCCCAACCCCACGATTAAAAGTGTGTGGCACTACTAAGTCGTGCAGAAAAAAACAGCTTAAGAAACAAATCATGTCTGCAAAAGCCTTGAGGGAATGAGGATTTAAATAGTCTTGAATAGTTTCTGAGATCTGCCAAATAATTTGTGAGACAGTGTTTCTAAATTGACTGGTATCGCATTTGACTTTTTTGACAACACAGTTCCCACGCTAACTGTCAAACTACAAGAATCCAACACCTCTGCGTGATGATAATGAAGTTTCAAATTGTTTCTGCTCTCAGTGTTTCCTAAATGGACTTGATGGCTCTTTTCCAAAACCTAGTGAGCTGGTTTTTTGTCTGATGCCATCTAGTCTGAAAGATATTGTGCTTGTGTTTTCTATGGAAGCTTGATTCCCCCATAGGATAAAACAAATAGATAAAGGGTAACTGGGAATTTTTTTTTCATGCAATTCTGACTTGTAACATGTGTGGCACTCTTCTTCGGCATCTGTTCCCTGCTTGTACTGATCTATTTCATTGGCCAAGCATGCTGCTGATCTATTGGGATCTTCACACACAACCATGTCTCGGCTTTCCCGACATGGTCCGACAACAGAAATCTCCAGTGCTCTACAAGATTCCAGCCTATGCATGCGGCACCTCCGCCTTGCCCTACTACCTTCCTCGGACTCCTTGCATCTTCCTACCGCCCCCCCTCAGCAGCCTTTCCCTTGCAACGTACCTGCACGATAAGGTCAGTCAGTACTGAGCATATAAAAGAAATAAATTGAAATAGAGATGTCTGACATATACTTTACTTGAGTTTCCTCTGCAGTCATGCTCCCTGCTCTCAGAGGAAGGACTTTGAAGTGCACAATCATTAGAAATGTCATTTGGCCTCATCATTGCTGTTGATGAAAGACTGGCTTGTCTTCAACCCCTGCCAAGCATCTTCTTTGTCCATCTTTCGCTTCAATAGCTGTTTGCTTCAGCTTTTAATCTTCACCGTGGTCTTACCCTACGTTCCCTCTTTTCTCTCTCAGACTCCAGGTTTCGGAGGCGGCAAATACCTTCTGCAAAGCATCACAGGCACCTATACAAAATAGAACAAAGACTGCGATGAGATGGAGATGGAGATTGTTGATTGTCCTGTTGGGTTGGAAAGTACAGTCAGACTAGACTTTGATCTTCCAGGAGGATGGATTGGAAGCAGATGGAAGATGGTTCCTCGGTTCAGTCCACATAATAAGGTTCTAGTGTGAAAAAAAATGTTTTAGAAGGAAAAGTGTGAAACCATCCTGATAACTGATAGTGTAATAGTAGGAAAAGAAATACATTGTAAAAATAATTTTTTTCAAAGTTACAAAGTTGTGAAATATGTTTTGCAAAATACTTTTTCAGTCGTTGACTTTTTTATATAATTATTTACTAGCAATTTCTGTGTTAGAATAGTTTCAAATTATATCCTACACCAAAAGTGTTCACTCAAAATGAAAATTGTCATTATTTACTGACCTTCAAGTTCTTCCAAACTCAAAAACTTTTTTCGTCTGTGGAACAAAAAAGCAGATATTTGATAGAATGTCCCATGGAGATGCTTAGGATGTCAGTAAAGATTAGGCAATATTAAAATTCTGTCCGACACAATAGGCCGATAGTTATTTTCATGTTATAACCATAACCAAAAAAATGACCAGAATTAAAAACTGATACTATTTTGTCAAAATAAATTTAAAATAAAACACTTTGTAGTGTATTTGTTACACGTTACATGTACTTATTATAGTAATAATAGTAAATTATTACACTACAAGAAACAACCTAAAAACAAATTACAATGTAATAAACACCTTAACAAACATAAAAACTAAATGAGTTGTTGTTACTACCAAGTTAAATTTAAGACATGATATTGTTAAATCACAGATGCCTAGATTTGAGAACTAAGAGAAAGACAAATAATTGAAAAAGGGGTAACAGTTTATTGAAAAGGTGTCTTGTACACGTTCAGTACTTATATTATCATACAATTAATGCAAATTACTGGCAACGTAACCTAAGCCAAAACTGGAATAAACCATTGGGAGGCGTCTGGGGGAAGGTGTTTCATTCTCCAACAAAAATAAAATAAATAATAAAGAACTAATAGAAGGTTCTTTGGATATAGGTTGCAAAATACTAATATAACATGAAGAGTTCCAAGAAAAAGCATAATCTTGGTCAAAAATGAGATAACGATACTGAGTGAATGCTCTCCACACATAGTATATATTAATCAAGTACTTTCATTTTAAATGCGCTAAATCCCAGCCTCAACCCATTCAAAAGTACCAGTACTTACATAGAAAGCTATACATAGTAGCCAGAAAGAAATGCTAATTTTAAAGAAAAACGTCAGATGTACTTAGAGGCTTTTGCATCTGAAAACCTTTTCGGGATGGATAGGGAAACGATAGGGGAAGGGGGAGACAAGTATCTGTGAGCCGGTGAGAAAAAGACGAGTGGTTCTGGGCATAGGACAATTATTGGAATGGAACAGGAGGGAGAGATGAGGTAGAAGGATTGGGGATGGTTTCAGGGGGAGGTGGAGTTGGACTAGTTGTTAGTAATTATATTTTAGAAATAGGCGGTGGTAAAAAGACAAGTAAATCGGGCAGAAGAAAGTGTTAGATGATGGAATGAGTGTGGGAATGGAACCGGAAGGATGGGGAGGGGGGCTCAGTGGGAGTTGAGTTTTGGGAAAGACATCGACAGGAGATTGAAGAGTTTTGGGTATTGCAAAGGATCATGGTGGAAATCTTTCTCGCCACTGGTGTGACAGTAAGGGTAGAAAGTTAAGAATGATGAAACAAATCAGCTCATGGGAAATATGAATAATTAATCATAACTAGTTATAATTAATTATGAATATTTTAGATCCGCTGTAGATATTTAGCTGACCTCTCAGGGTCAACTGTCTTGTCAATTCTAAGAACGTAAATTTCCTGGTTAAAGGAAATAACTTTCTTACTGTACAATTCTACAAAATCTTGTAGCATAAATCTGCATGATTAAGTGACTCCAGTTATGAGCAAACAATGAACCACGTCAAGTGTGATACAAGTAAGGTTTTATTAACTACATAAACACTTAAACTAGTCTAACATACTACATAAACACATAAACTGGTCTAACATCCTACATAACCAAACACATAAACTGGTCTAACATACACATACACACACACACACACACACACACACACAGTTTGTATAGGAAAGGGTTAAAATCTTAACGCAGTAAAGAGAAGAGAAATAAGAATATGAAGTTATGGAACCATTTGCATATTCAGCAGATCTACAGCCTGAAGGCTTCTTAGTTTTCTTAGTTCAAACACACCTTTGTAAGAAGGTGCAAATGATACCTAATTAATAAGACTAAGTTTGATACTTGCATGTCTCATCTGTCTGAAAGAGAGGTTTGATGTAATCTGAAGTTTCCAGTTGATCTTTGCTGAAGTCGGTTGATGAAAAAGAACCAGTTTGAGACAGAGAATCCCGGTGAATGGAAAGTCAAGGCCAAAGCCTGGCACAAGCTTAGGATGTTCTGGAGCGTTGGAGCGTCTTATCGAAACCTAACAGAACCACCGACTGGGTGGGTCCCTGGAGCAGTCAGTCTTTAAGGTCAGAGAAGATCCCCACCTCTCAAGATGGGGTTGTCCAATGAGAAAGATGGAAATTCCAAGCGGGAGGTGGCAATTGCTGGAGGGTTTACGACCCTTTGTCTCTAAGCATGGTAATTTGCAAATGGACTTGAATCGAAATTACTAAAGATTCTCAGGACCCTAATATATATTGCCTATGTACCAACATATCATATACACGCTTGTTCGCTCTATGAAGGTGACTTCTCGATATACTAAACATGGTAGGGTTATATATGTGTAAGCTGACAGGAGTGTGTTTCGATTATAAATCTGCATAACAGTATATAATTTCAAAGACAAAATACACGATGACAATAATATACCCAATGACCTGAAGGATCATGTGTGTTCATTCAAAGAAAGGTTTTCCTATTAATTAATTGGCAAAGAAAAGTCCTTCCCTTGTGGATTTTCCCTATGGACAAGGAAGCGATTTTCTTCACCTAAATTCCAGGAGGTCGTAAATGTATCTGGTGTCAGAGTTGATATGGAACCAGGGGCCTGTTCGGCTTCATGGGGTGTTACAGAGTATTTGTTAAATCTAGCTAGCAAAATATATATTGTGTGTTTGAGTGGTCCAGACGCTACAATGACAAGGAAGAGAGGAGCCAGTTAGGGTTCTCTGCTCCTTTGTGGTCGCACTCAGGTGAGTGTAAAGTCGGTTAAGGGTAGTGGCTGACTTTGGGGAGAACAATTGGTAGAATCTTGGTTCTTAGGTGCCCGCCACTCTGGCTCTTTTTCGGATAACTCTGGAAACCTTGCTGTGTAAAGGAAGGAGTCACTTGGGGAAGAAGGTAGGTAACCAGCCTCCCCAGGCTCCACTTGGACAGTACACAAGGAAGGTCGCCTTGGGTTAATAGGCCTAATTGGAACCCAGTCTCTTACAGGTGATTAGCACCAACCAAAGCAACAGCATATTTGCATACAAACAAAAAAATAGGAGAAATCCAGAGTCTTGGAGTTTTTCTTGAAAGCGATTTATTTTTATGAAAGAAGTTTTTTTAGGGAGGATAATTTTTTTTTAAGGAAGAGGAATTTTCTTAAGAAAATAATGACAAGAATTAGACCACAATGACTTTGAAATTGCGGGTCTATAGGGAGTGAGGCACATGCCTAGGAAGTTGGAAGAGGGTATATAGTGTTTAAAGAGCCAAAACATTCAATAAATCTGAGGAACACTACTGATGATGTCTCTTAGGCATGGCTTTGGGAGCTGGCTTTGGGAGAATAGCAAAGTTTATCCTTGAACCAAGACAAGGGAGTAAAGCACAACTGAGTCCTAAATAATATCTCTGATAAAGGGAAGTCTAACTCTGTACCTAGAGTACTTGTGACCCTGGAGAGGTTAGCAATTAGGGGTTGCAAACAGAAGACCCTGGTTTCGAGACCAGCATCTGTGATCTTGTTGCTTGGATCGAGAGGGATGGGTATTGTTAAGAGAAAGAGAAGAGAATGTTTAGATGAAATGAGTATGGGAACTACTACGGTAATATGGTATCTAGTATCTTCCATCTCCACAATGCCCAAGCCAAACGGGAGCTCAATATCTTCCTCAAGGGCCATCGGATTAAACATGATCCAAATTCGACGTACCTCGGCGTTACCCTGGACCGTTCATTAACATATCATGATTATTTGAAGAAGACAGCAGCTCTCGAAATAATCTACTCCGTAAACTGGCCGGCAAAAGCTGGGGTGCAAGAGCCCAGGCACTAAAGACTAGTGATGGGAAGTTTGGATCATTTTACCGACTTGGACCTTTGAGTCTCGTTCAGCAAAATGAACGAATCTTTTTTTCGTTCATTTTAGCAAAATATAATTAAAATGTTACATGTTACTTCCCTAACACGTCTACTACTTACACAAACGTTGATCACACTACAAACAAGACAAAACTATAATGCTATAAGAAACAGAAATATTAATCCATTGTTTACCTGAGGTGCTTCAGTCCATGATTAGCCTCACCTCACCTCTATCTGACAAGTTTCAGGCCGGTTGAGTCGTAGTAATCACGTGACAGCCCAATAAGCTTTAACCTAGGCCAAGTGTTACTGCCAGCCGGAAATGAAGAATCTGATTAGGTCATCTCTCAAGTAATCTTTCGAATCGTTCGTTCTTTGTCACGTTACGGACAGCATCGGATAGAGAAATTTGTTAATTACTAGATTCCTTACAAACGGGTGCATAGTATAATTATGATTATCCATTATTGTTTTTACTCTTACAGTTATGTGATGCGTTTCTGCTCTCAAATTGTAGCTTTTTACTTCTTACCTTTTTTAAATGTGTGAATTTCTGTCATGATGGTCTTTTCCATGAACAGGTCCTGACCAATGTTTTGACTAAAAAAGGTAATAAAGAGTTGGTTATTATTATTAAGTCTCTTTCTGGCTCAGACTGCATAGGTTAAGCTTATGGGGTTGTCATGTGATGAACGAATGACTCGAAAAACCCGAAGACTCGATACGAGAGTTTTTTTACCAACTAATCAATTACGCTTTCCGCTCCTAGACTAGTGTTGGTTAAGCTTATGGGGCTGTCACATGATGAACGAACGACTCAAACCCGAAGACTCGAAACAGGTGAACTACTTGACTAATTCCAGTACAGAACCTATATGATGTTTGCACATGCACGACTGAACGAATCACTCCCAGAGACAACTCGTATACCGAGTCACATTAAAGATTTGTTCAAAATTAACGAATCATTCAAGAACGACCCAACACTACTAAAGACCACTGCACTTGCTCTGTGTTATTCAACAGCAGAGTACTGTGCACCGGTCTGGTCCAGATCATCCCACACCAAGCTAGTAGACGTTCAGTTAAACATGTCTATGCGCACTGGAACTCTACTTTCTACTCCTCTTCCATGGCTGCCTGTTCTCAGCAACATACCACCACCACATCTCAGACGACAGGAGGCCACTGCCAAGCTGCCGACTAAAGTCCCAGCAAATGACAAGCTGCCACTCAATACGGACATTACACATTACCATTTTATGATACATTTAAGGTGTTTTTTGGTGCTTTTGGTGTTTACAGCTTCTGTTCGTATTCATTGTATGAAAAAAGAGAAGCTCAGACATTCAGCTGAACTTCTACATTTTTGTTCCACAGCAAAAAATAAGTCAAAGACAAGTCACCATTTTGTTGCAAAAAGGAAAATTTGCTGAAAATATACTCACCTTAAGGCCATCATTCAAGATGTAGATGTTTGTTTCTTCATCAGATTAGGAGAAATGTAGCATTACATCAATTGCTCACCAATGGATCCTCTGCAGTGAATGGGTGCCATCAGAATGAGAGTCTAAACAGCTGATAATGACATCAGAAGACAATCCGTTGAGACATGCGTGAGACATGAGACAAGTGTTTGCAAACCATATAAAGCAGCAATTCAATATTGAATATTAAAACCGTGTCAAACCATACGCCTCCTCAAACTGCTGGTAAAACTTAGGGCAAAACTTATATTCAACAAGGCAAACCAGAAGAGCCCAAGTTCCCCCGCAAAAAGCAATAACAACATTCATCACTGACATAATCTTGCCAGGTGTGTCTGGTTCGTCGCTAGCAAAACATGGTAGCTAGACGTTGGTAATGAGCCGTAGCGACAGATCGCAAACTAAGGTACCTGTGATGACTGGCATATCCAGACCTTCATTATATAGATTACCTTGAAGCCTCTGCTTGGGGTCTCACGGCCTCGTCAAAAAGGAAAAGGTCATTTGTAAAACTGACAGCCTTAGTAATGACCTGTAAGATCAACTCAGGCCAAAAGGGATCGGTGATGGCACTGAAGACTAGAGAATGAGCTGAAAAAATTCAGCTTTACATCACAGAGAATACATTATAATTTAAATCTATATAAATAGAGAACAACTTATTTTAAGTTGTCTAATAATATTTCCAATATTACTGATTATTACTGCCTAGTTTTAATTCAAATAAATACCGCCTTAGCTTGCGTGATGAATTAAAAGACAATATGATACTGTGTAATATATTTATACTGTATAGTATAGTATATATATATATATATATCCTATATATAGCCTATATATATATCAGTATATATATATATATATACGTAATATATATAACATATCAAAGACGCCCAAACTTTTAGAATGAATAGTTTATAGTTTTGTAGTAAAGTTTCATTTGAAAAATTAAGTTACTGATATTTTAGTATTGTTGTCACACACTAGAAATAGGCTCTATATTCTCTATAGAAATTCTCTTTTTTCTCTCTTTTGTCCTCCATCAGTCTTCATCTGAACATGACAAATTTTTTAAGGAGTGCTTGAAGGTAATTCAAGGTAGGCCCGTGTGATTAAACCAAGACATGCGCTTAATTAGCAAATCGATTAGTGCTCCTATCTGCTCTAAATGGCAGGGCACAATTCTTCAAGATGCAAATAAAGTCTCACCCGCAAGGAAGCACTAACTGATCAGCATTAAAAGGGGGTCATCCGTGACATCCAAAAAAATCCCTTGATCTTTTCAAGTAACATTAATGTTTAAAATAAAAATAAAAAAGTATTGTTTTTTGATCCTGTCACAAAATAATGTGCCATTTACAGGCTTTTATTGAAAGATGAAGCAGTACAAACGGTTACACTTTATTTCGATAGTCCACTTTAGACATTCTACTAACTATAAGTAACTTTGTAACTGCATGTCAACTACATACGTCAACAAATTCTAATTAATTTGCAACTACATGTCTACTAACTCTCAGAGTAGACTGTTAGGGTAGGTTTAGGGTTAGTAGAATAAGTTGACATATACTTGCAAAGTTTCTCATAGTCAGTATGTTGAATGTTGTTGACCCATCAAAATAAAGTGTTAGAAGATATTAAGCAGACAGTCTACTAATACTCTAATGACTGCTAGTTGACATGTAGTTGCAAAGTTACTTACTGTTAGTAAAATGTCTAAAGTGGACTATCAAAATAAAGTGTTACCGTACAAACGATACTGGATGAGTAATTTTGCATGCAGTTGCGTTAGCCAATCATAACAGATACTGTTTATACGAGTCTTAAATGAATAATTCACCTATAAATGAAAAATTCCTGAAAATGTACTCACTTTCAGGCAATCCAAGATGCAGATGTGTTTGTTTCTTCATCAGATTTGGAGAAAGCATTACATCACTTGTTCACCAATGGATCCTCTGCAGTGAATGGGTGCCGTCAGAATGAGAGTCCAAACAGATGATAAAAACATCACAATAATCCACAAGCAATTAACACCACTCCAGTCTATCAGTTAATTAACATCTTGTGAAGAGAAAAGCTGCATGTTTGTAAGAAATAAATTCATCATTGTGTTTTTAACTTTAAACTGTTGCTTCTTGCCAAAATATGAGTCCTTTATCCATTTCCACTGGAAGTAAGAATGGACAGTTTAAAGTTAGAATGTCTTGATGGATTTGTTTCTTGCAAACACACAGCTTTTCACTTCACAAGACATTAACTGATGAGGCATATATATGACCTCTTTAAGTTCAGAGTATATATTTGACAGAATAGTCTCAGTAATATAGTTTAATGTGAACACAGACTTCTCCAGTTGTTCATGAGATTACAGCAAAAAGCGAAAAATAAAATAAAATAAATAAAACTACTAGAAGTTCCCTGAAGGCCCCTCGAGAGTTTATTTGGCTTTTTTTGTGACCGCAGCACCTCTCATTAAATTCCCCTCAGTGCATATTTGACTGCGTAGAGTCTTGAAATTAACGTCCTTTCTGCTCCAAAACTTTCTGTACATATGAGAAAGTCAGTGACACAAATTAGTTCTATCTTAGACTAAAGCATTATGATCAATGGTGGTTCTCTTAAAATGGTTCACTTTCAAGGTTGAGGCTTAATTTGTTTCAGAGAAACCACAGAAGTTACAGTCCGTTTGAAGTGCAGTCCCAGATTTCTTAATGTGGTTTGGGTTCTTGACAGATGCAATACAACGTTATATACTGTTACACATTAGTTTACATCAAATAAGCAGTTTTTTTCTTTGTGTATGTGTAAATTTAGATGAGTCATCCAGTCCTAAAATAAATAGTTTACCCAAAATATGAAAACTCTGTCATCATTTACTCACCCTCATGTCATATAAACCGATAAGATTACTTGCACATGTGAAACACAAATGGAGATGTTTTGAAAAATGTACTTATGCTTTCCATTCCCATTCATTTGGGACGTTTAAAACGTAAATGAAATTAATAAATGAAAAAAATTCAACTGATTTGAAACTAAAGAACACAATCTAATGGCGAACATTTTAAAATCTGTCCGCAGTAAATATAAAAACTTTATAAAAAATAGTTTATATTTTTATGATACCAGTTAATACATTACCTTTGGAAGCCCTAAAATACTAAAACTAAGTAAAGATGAAACTATTCTCATAGTTTTAGTTCTCGAGTTTTTAAACTAAGTTAAAAATAAACATTCTTATACATATATAAAATCGAAATAACCCAAACTTATAGCAATTTGCAGCTATTTGATATTTTGGAGAGTTGGTAGCTAATTTGTATGAATTTCTACGATATCATTCAATGTTTCTGTACAATCTGCTTACGACCCTGATGGTTAGATTTGAGGATGGACTTTCATGCTTCATCATACAATTTTTTTTTTATTGACAACATTGCCACCTCGTAAAATAGCTACAATTTCCCATGAGACTGCACTGAAATAAAACATTTACATAAATGGGAAAACATTTAACTAAACTAAAATACAACTCAATGAAAAACAAATGTCCACTTATTTTGTTTGTGTGTGTATATATATATACTGTATATATTATAAAGCTTTGCAACCCATCTAAAGTAAGCATAAAAACGAATTATTCATAATCAATATAAATTATTTATTTATATCAGTTAACATCATTAACTTTGGCAGCCCTAAAATACTAAAACTGAATAAAAATTAAACTAAAACTAGAAAAATTAAACAAAATTAAAAAGAAACACTGTAGATAAATAAAACAAAAGCAAACAATTCGTACAATCTCATTCTTATGTTTTCATATGATCTATGAAGCAAAAAATAAATAAAAAAATTTAAATAAAGAGAAAAATCATACATTTTCATACAATTCACACTGTACAAATTCATACAAAATTGCCACCTTGTAGAATAGTTAAGTTTTGATTTTGGGTTGAAATAAAAACTAACAATTATGAACAATTTAAACTAAATTAAAATACTTTTTTTGTAACTCAAATGTCCACAAATGCATTTTGTGTGTATATTATGTATATTTGTAGTACATTATAAAACATTACAACCAGTCTGCTGTAAGCATGAAAAAATATATATTTTAAAGGTGCTGTAAGTAAGGTTTTGACTCTACTAAAGCATACAATACTATAATATGTTTGCAGATATCTAAGAAACATGTTAAGTTAACATGCTTGTTTATCTGAAAAACAATGCTAGTCAGTTATTCTCCTTTGAAAATGGGTGTTCCGTGTCGGATTGGCTGTCTCTGTTTTGGTCTGTGTAACCCACCCACTGCCAGTTTACCCAATTGTATTCGGCACCCTGGGTTGCCAGTTGGCGGAAAACACAGCGTATCTCATTTCAGTCATGGAAGCTGCCAAACGAAAGGGGTCAGAGTCAGCCATTGGCAGCCTGCATGGCGTGCAAGGGCGAGGAGGAGGAGCCGGGTGGAAAAAAAACCCTTTCCAATATTTTGAATTTGGACTGCAATATCTAGTTCAACCACAAGTTGTCAATCCTACATACAGCACCTTTAAATGCTATTAGATAACATGTTAACTTTGACAGCCCTAACATAAAACTAGAAACTACTTGAAGCTAGAAAACTAAAACTACAAAAATAATCCTAAATTGAATATACCATAGATAAATAAAATAGAAATAAACAACAAAATTGCATGGCATTTATTTTGTACTCATTTTTATGAATTCGTAAAATCTAATTTTTATATTTCCTTACAATCTGCTTAAGCTTATGTTTAGGGGTGGATCTTCATTCTTATTTTTCTAATAGAAAAATACATTTTCATACAATATACACCATATGAACTAGGGCTGGGCGATAGGTCGAGATATATCGGATGGACGAAATTAAAAGTCTATCGTTTCATATTATGCTCTATCGTTTATTTCGTGGTGCCAGCAAAATACATTGTTTACGGCAATACTTTTTCATCATTTGAATGACGGCAGTCTTACATGCATTACACGGGGATGCAGTGGTCATGAAAACTTCATGTTTGCATGCGTTTTTAAGCACTTCAGTTTAAAACAACTGATTTTAGGCCGTTGAAACAACAGAGATATATGCATGCGCTGTCTCCGTTTCTGTGTGAGAGGAGTGCGTAAGCCACGCATCAGCTGCTAATAGAGCTTGTGAGCATTTTTGCCTCTTTATTGGCTTTAAACGATTGCATAAACACTTATATGTGTCCAAATGTCCGGCTTTGCAAGTATCCTCATAAACAGTCATTTAGGTCTTAAGGGAACGTAAACCGTTGCGAGAGAAAGCGCATGTGTAACAGTATATTAGATCCGGACTTCGGTCTTAAAGGGGAAGCTGTCCAATATTTGTCCTGTCTGCCATTCATGTTAATCAAACAACAGTGAGAGAAAATCTCTCACTGCTCTTGCCTAAATCACTTTTGTAACTACACAAACATAAATAAATAAATAATGATATTGCTAATAATTATGCCTATATATAGATATATAGATAGATAGATAGATAGATAGATAGATAGATAGCTATAACTTACACAGTGAAGACTAATTAATTATTTATTTTTTATTGTAGTTTTTGTCCTATTGCTTGTAATTAGTTTATTTTTCGTCTTTATGCAGACTGTTATTTATCTCCAGTGAGCGTGTTTTCCCCCCCATTATTTTCTTGTATTAGTTTGATATTGACATTGGTGACAAGGATTATGAAAATTATATGGTATCAAAGATTTTCATATAAAGACTTTATTTAAAGCAAAAATAACTATATCGTGATATATACTGTTATCGTGATATAAAATTACTCATATCGTGATACAAGATTTTGGTCACATCGCCCACCCCTAATATGAACTAATAAACTAAATGAAACTCTCTAAAATGTAGTAACTAATGCAAATCAACAGTGCTATCTTTGGGCGTAATTATTTCGGTTTTCGTGCCGCTTGTGTCGAGGACTATTCTGCAGGACTAGGACTATTCTGCTCTAGAGCAAATGAAAAGTCTCTGTCTCTTTATTACTGCTGTAGAATCCAAAGATTGAACTTTAGGGCTGATGTTCAAGCATCAAATGATGGCCCCCTTCCTGAGTTGTGCTGAAGCAGCACTGGCTATCCATCAGAGAGGTGGGGAGGTGGTCTCTCCCCTCAACACTATTAGGGAATGTTCAGTTTCAGCATTCTTGATGCGTCACTATAACCATGTTAAAGTGATATATTAGTAAGAGATAATACACAGAAATGTTGGGAGGTGTAATGACTGTATCATTTATTTATTATTAATTTGTAATTATAGGGAATTAATGATTATTACCACATTCAGGTTTTGCTAGAACTCGGGTCTGAATGTCCCAAGTCCACCTGATTAAACCATAGGTCCAAATTTGTTAGTCTGTTTTCTCTTTTACACTTCAAATCAAGGGGTCGTCCAGCGAGCCGGCGATTCTTAGTATCTTTTAACAAATTTAATGTGTGTTTTCCTGGCCACGGTCAACACAATTGATTATTTGTAATCTCTTAACAGAGGTAATTATTATAAGTAAGCTACGAGCTAAGTAGCAAGGGATCTTTGGCATAGTTTAACCTCGAAATTAAATGAGCCAAGAAACTTCTTCTTTATAAATGAAACATGAATTTTATTGGCTAATCTAGATTACATAAAAACCTAACTAAAACATACACACACATACACACAAAGATTCAAGGAAAGGAGTCAACGGAGTTGCATTAAGTTTCGCGAGTGGTTTTAAATTCAGCCTAGGAGAACACCAAGCAGCGATTGTCTTATCTTTACTGCTTAACTTAGCTCTACACCAGTTCAGTAGATAGGAGAGTTTGTTCGTTTACTTGCGTTTTGTTTAGTTGAGAGCTGAACGCTGAGCCAGTTCCTTTGCTGATGCGGGCTCGGATGTCGGTGAGGGAAGGAAATTCTCGATGATGGCTGTTGCGTGACGCGAATGACTTGAATGACGTCGTTTCTTTTGGGGAAGCCCTCTTGGAGTGGTTGGTTGCCGGTTTACGGAAGAGGCTTCAGCAGTCCTGCTGAAAAGTCTCTGTTTGTAAGGCTTTAAGTTCTTTGAAGATCGTGAAGGTTCATCTGAAGTGTTTGAGTTCTTAGATGGTCTTGCTATGCGGTGGTGTGGCGTGGGGCGCTTTTTCGCGCTCACCAAGGTGCAAGCCAACGTTCTTTTCAGTGAGAGTGCGAGCCCGAGCGTAAGACTGCGCCAAAGGGCTTTGTGTCCATTTTAAGCAGGCTGACTTTTGTCCAGCCCACAGGTCGCTGTCCAATCAGATGGTGGCATGGTTGGCATGGATCGCATGCTGTTTGTGGAGAGTATTTCTGCAAGTTTTAAAGAACTTCTTATAAAACTATCATCACCGGAAAATGATACTGAATATCAAATTTTCACTAACACCAATGTTCGGTGAATAAGACAAGCTCTCATTCGAGCTTAAACAACAGGTATTTTGCATACACAGTAATCGTAATTAACTAAAAAGAAAAGTTAGAAAGCAACGATTAAGATATCGTGGTTTCAATAACACATCACACACATTTAAGACATAAAACATATTATTTGTGAATATAGTTGCTCCAATACTTTCAATGATTTTTTAATGATTGTCTGTGTACACTCTGTTTCTTTGTCTGTGACACAAGAAAGTAAGGGTTTCGGTCATGCAGGAAGCAGGTGGTTAAACATGGGATAGTCATGTGGCGTCACGCTGTATATCCTGTGCTTGCCTGAGGGCATTATTTAATTATTTTCATGTTCTGGACATAATGGTTCCATCCATTGGTGGGTCCCAAGACATGGGGTTTCTATAGGTTGTGAATTAACTCTTTCAGTCCTTGATACCAAGAAAGCTTTGTCGTCTCCTGATCGAATTAGTTTCGATCTCATGAGTAGATGAGTTTACCATACTGACAGGAAATCAACCAAGAATATGGGATTCATGTGCTGGGTGATTTAGCAAACCTTGTGAATGCTGATATCAGTGTCTCTTCATATTAAGAAAATCCCTACAGAGGTAACAGAGTAAAAGCAGCAGTGCTACTAAATTAAAGGGACCGATCACCTTTAAAATCCCTTCAAATCTGTGTGACATTATAGAGCGCAAAAGATGATATTTTTGAAGAACACTGGAGACCAAACATTGAACTCCATTAACTTCCACTGTGCGTGAGAAAAAATGAAATAAAAAATATTTTGGAATAATGGCAAATGAATGAATATTTATTTCAAATGTATTCAGATTTATTTATTTGAATATTTATTAATTCCATAGATGTTTGCATAACTAAACAATTAAATAGTGTTGGTTTTCCACCAAAAGAAAATTTTCAAACATAAAATATTAAAGTTTAAGAAATAAATATCAGTAAAGTAAGTTTACAGTTGTACTGCATTATGTAATTATTATTATTACTATGATTATTATTAGGGATGCACCGATACCACATTTTCCAGTACTCGCCCGATACCGATAATTTTATTTTTGATACTTGCCGATACCGAGTAACGATACCAATATTTTTATTGCATTTGTAAATTTTAAAAATATTGGGTACAGAAACCAAAAGAATGTATAATGTTAGTTGGTTAACTTAATTTATCAAATAGTCAAACCAACATTTATTCAGACACCTTCAGCATTTCTCACATTATCACATTATTTATTCGCTATAGTTTAGAAAATGGTAATAAAATATGACAAGAACAAAATTGTCAGAACAAATTCAGCTTGATAATGTTAGATAACTTTGATAGAAAGGTATGGATTACAATCAACCAAAAATTAGACAGCTGTTAGTATGACAGTATTTACACAACTATGAATACTTTGTCGGGCAACCCTTAGCCTCAATGACAGCCTGTAGTCTCCTGGGCATGCTGTCACCCAGCTTCATGAAAACCTCAACTTTAAAATTTTTCCCAGACTCGGTCTGAATAATTTTTGGTCCCAAATTTTATCAGTTTTACTGGTAGTCCACTGTATGAAGAAATTTTGGGTATAATTTGTCAGTTTACTTTATTTTGCTATCCTCATTTACATAAATTAACTATATAGTGTCCTGCACCCACTATATAGTTAAAAATATCAAAAATTATATCTAGTCTCTGAATAATTTTTGGCTTGACTGTATATCCTTTGGTTATTTGCACACTTAATTATGCCCATTAAAATGTAATTTTACATATTTGTTACTTTCACTGTTCATTGTTTTGCTCTATGGTACATCATCTTTAATTTAATAGCATTAGAGCTGCTCCATTGCAGCGGCTCAGAACTGTACTCAAGCGCTTTGCTGTAATAATGCAGGGAACCACTCGTTATAAATCTCCTAACTGTAATATTTTCATATATAGCAGTCGCATTTTTTTCATCTGAAACGTGCTGTGATTTATATTCCAAAGCCACTCATATAATGCAGAAACACTCAAGAAAGCAAGCAAAACACGCGCAACGCGTGCAGGTATTTGTACTGATGCAGAATAGTGCAGCCTAGCGCATTTCACACAGGCTGCTAAATTCACTTTCGCCAGAAAGTCGTGTATGCCTAAGGTTGAAAATATATGATGTTTATAGTGAATGCCCCTATAAATGGTCTTATTTTTAGATTTAGTTTTAATCCAATGATGCATGTGCTAAGTGAGTGAACAAGTGAGTGAACATCAAAGATCACACAACAGAATTGCGCGCGCGCTCTCTCCCTACCGTTAAGTAACTTGTGCATTCTTTTACTTGTTTTTCACGTATCCGACCGAACTACAAACTTTCCAATGATGTCTGTGAGAAAGGTATATTCACTCGACAAGCTCGCGCATCTGCGCCACCACACGCTCAATCCACTCAGCGTGCTTTGTTTATCAGCTTGCGCACATCAGCTGTACAGTCAATACTGAATGTTTAACATTACATTAATTGCATACATATACTTCGTAGACATCCTTAAGCTCTAATAACTCCATTCTGCTGTCTGTTGTTCTGTTGTCGGTGTTTCATTGTCTAAATATGGCACTTAACACATGCTGTGTGGTATCGGCGTTTGGTATCGGGGCATTTTAACGAGTACAAGTACAGGAGCTCAGTATTGGTCTCGGTGCATCCCTAATTATTATTGTTGTTGTTTTTTGGTAAAATAGTATAATTACAATACCATGTATTAATGTTTTAAAATAATGATGATAATAATAATAAGACATTTATTTAATGTTTAATAATAATAATATCAAATAATACATATTTATTTTTAACAATAATAATGATAATAATATTATTATTATTATCTATTTGTATCTTTTTATAATTGTATTTACAGAAATATATTGCTTACTTTAGTATACAATAGATTTTAATTTATAATAATTTATTTGTCAAAGACAGTGCAGTCCTCAAAAAAAAAAGCATGGCAAATCATGGCTCTTTTTTTTTAAACAAAATGAATAAATTAAGAAATAAATATGAGTAATTTTACTGTTGTACAGTACAATTAAATTATCATTATTGTTACTGTTATTTTATATTCAAATTTATATATAATAGCAATATGATTTTATTCATCAAATTGTGCAGTCAGTTAGTTTCACGTAAGCATTTGCACCCTTTCTTAGATCCCTACAATCAAACTGCTGTTTTTGCTACTGTACCAGTAATAAATGTAAATAACCTCTGTTATAATAGTAGATACATACCTAATTCGACTAAGCCTTACTTAGCAGCAAGTTGTAGTTCAAGTATGCTTACATGGTATGAATAATAGGAAAATCCTGTTTTACATAATATAACTGAAAAAAAAGTCCATATAATGGAGTGATACTTACTTGTTGCAAATGGGAAGGTATGTATGTACTGTAGGTCATATGCTTTGTCATTCAAAGTCTACGTTTTTTTGGGAGCATAACAGAGACATGGTTTTTAGAAATGTAAAACAGTTCTAATGTAGCAGTTTTGGATTCCAGATGGACGCACATTTTTCCAGAGACTGAGCCGAACGCATGCCATGCTCCAGATTTAGGGCACTTTTTTTCTCCACTCCATCAGCTTCCGTCATTTTTGTTTCTCAATTTAATTTCAGGCCTCAACGAAAACCAATGACTTTCTAAATACTCTTGGTGTTTCCTCAGCTCTATAGCAATGTGATATGTATTTAACAAAGCATCTGCCGGAGAGCCTTTCCACCTCTTTGTGTGTTTTCTCAGAAAAAGACAGCCGACAGAAGTGACGATAAGGGGAGTATAAAAAAATTATAATACTTGCACTGGCTTGCTGAGTCTCAGGATACAAACTGTTAGTGTCAAGTATGACATTGGTATGTATGGCATGAAATGTCAGATGTTCATGAACTAGACGGAACCTATTCACTAGACTATGGAACATCTAAGTCATTAGCACGACACAACCATGTTTGTTTATATTGCCATGAAATGTGGCAGAGCCTGTTTGAGTAAATTTATTTTTAATTAACAAAATCATCCACTTGTTGTCCTGGAAGGGATGAAAATAATGCAAACTGCCATAATCATAATACTCTCAATATAATGTAATTAATATAATATAATATAATTCTGGCCAATTTAGCATTTGAGCACTCTTAAAATTGAGAGAAAAAAAATTCATTTAAAGAAAACCAATTAAAAGTCATATGAAATGTATGACACTTTTATGGTGTGATTTGTGTTTTTTTTTTTTTTGGAACAACAATAATTCTATCCATCAGTTTAAAATGTTCATTTTTAACAGTGCAATAAAAAAATCATAAAAAATGCAAAAAAGAACATGGCCAGATGAAATGCATGCTATACAAAAAATTGCTTTTCTCCTCAAGTGGCATCCATCGTCTGGTTGCCCCTCTTAGGGTCCACTTCAACGCCGTCTTTGTCCAATTGATCTGACCACAAGTACCACAGGACGGCGATCAAAGAAAGGGGAGGAAGGCAAAAGAGGGGTTAATCTCTTTGCGTTTTCTTGGGGATATAAGTTTTTTTTTTTAACACACTGGTCGAGACTGGAACCCTCCAGGGTGACAGTTGCGAGCGTGTCTTTTCCCCATTGCCCCCGTTTCCCCCACCCCCCCCCCCCCCCCCCCTTCCCTTCGGGGTGTTTGGCTGCCAGACGCACATTTTTTATTTCACCAGTACCACCATTCTTTTGTCTGCCCCCCCCCCCCCCCTCCCCCCCCCCCCCCCCCCCCCCCCCCCCCTCCACCCCCCCCCCCCCCCCCCCCCCCCACCACAACCCCCCCCCCCCCCCCCCCACACCCAACCCCCACCCCCCCAAGTGTCCAAGTTGAAGCCACAGCGACCCGAGCTCTCTTTGCTATTACAGTAGGGCACAGGACAGGAAAATCAGTGTCCAAAAATATTGGAAACATACGGCACCGTGTTGAGTCATGGCTACAGAGCCAAGTAAATTAACTCTTTGGAGGTAATCAGTGAGATCTGAAGAAGCCGACAGAAAGAAAGAAAATAGGTTTAGCAGACTTTAATTAAAAATACATTTAATCAAGACTAGCAAAGAAGTGTATTAATTTGTCCAACTCTCTATTGGTTTAAAGATAAAGCATTTCTTATTGCAATATTTACCATGTTAACCCAACATCTTGTTTTTAAAAGCCTCCAATGACTAATAAAAAAAACATGAAATTCATTACTATTAATTGACCATCATATTGTGTAATAAGCCACTCAAAGCTGTGCATTATACCACAGTTTCTTTTGTACAACCATGCTAAAATCATTAGCACACAGTCTCAATACTTGTTTTATTTTAAACTTCACTGACATTTACTATAAGTTAAACCATAGAAACTAAAATAAACAACTTAAAAATCTATATATTAAAAAGAAAAAAACTTCCAGGAAAAGTGCCTTTTCCTCAAGCTATTTGTTATTCTCTCATCAAAGTTAGTGGCGCGCAGAGCAGCTAGCATCATAATGGCCGAAACTGTGTCACTAAGTTTGGACTCTTCCTCTTTGTGGTGAAATATGTTCAAACTTCAGGAGCCTTGGGGAGTTTTATCCCCTTCCGCCTAGCTAGAAGAGTGTGAAATTGTGTCTCAGAGGTTTTAGAAAGAAGAAAGGGTGAAAACGGCATCTACAAAAAGCAATTAATATCAAATAAATTGGAAAGAACACAGTATACAACTATCCAGCAAGCAGGAAGCATGAAACGGGAGTAAAAGTAGATGAAACACTGAGGTGAAAAGTCTACATTAAAATCCAAATTAACCCATTTACTTGCTTCAAAATGTACAAACTTTTCTCTGCTTGCGGTCACCAAGGTCAAGTCGATCACACAGCACCAGATGCAAGTACAAAAACATAATCACTGTATTCAAACAGGTTTCCTCAGACACTCCCCATCTACCATTGGTCAAATGAACACATAGCCATGCCCCCCAACTTAAGCCATTGGTTGAGCCAGTGTTGCTGTTGTCAGGCAGATTAAGAGGCCCATCAGAGAAAACAGAGCAATGTTTTGAAAGCACCACAGTGTTTACACTGTTGAACAACAAATGGCTTACTTGTAGTTGTCTCGTGATTATAAGTGGAGGTATAGTATTTTAACATCGAATTAATTACAAACTGCACATTCAAGGTACATAAAGAGTCATTTTGTTTGGTACAACAGGCCTTGAGCCAATAACTGTTCAGGTTGATGGAAAAGTCCGTCACTTGTAACTGGTTGTAGAGAGTTTAAAGCAAGATCCTTATGAAGCATCCCCTGTAGGGCTTTAGTTGGACACCATGTTAACTACTTAATGTTCATCCATTTAGCATTTTTGAGTATGATAAGCAATTTCAGTACAATAGTTGTTAGGAATTTCAAGTAAATCATGTTGGCTGTACTGCAATGAACCAAACTGACATTACTGCATAATGTATATGCTTGTAATTGCTCGACATGTCTATTTTTGTGTTGTCAGCCCCCAGTTTTGGGTCAGTTGGTGCACAGCTGTTTTTCTGCATTGTTTCCAACATCTGCTGTTATCTCATTAGCAAATGTAATTGTGACAGTAGTCACTATAGCACCCTCTGTAATTATCATTGCCTGTGACAAACTATTTAAAAAGATGGGCTTTGTTACAGAAAGATCATTATTTTAGATCATTGTGGTGTAATGGAGCATTTAAATATTTAACTGCATGAAAATGGAAGAAAATGATTGGACGTTCTGTCCTGTGGATCTAATAGTCTTTGGCTTTCATATGGACATTTTGGCATTCTGACTTCACAGAGAATTAATCAGATGGAAATGAAACCCTTCAGTGTTAAATGTGCTTTTACCAAACTAAAATTAATTTCATTAAAGTATGTGGGATTAACTGCTGTAATCAAGGAGTTGTAATATACATTGCGAAACCCATTTGTTAGTAGTCCCAAGTCTCTAAACAATTAGGCACTGGTAAAACATTTACCATAATGTAACAGTTTAATGATGCCAAAATTAACAATTAAATTCATAAATAAGTCATAAAAAAAAGGATTATTCTATCAAATCTCGAATTATCAGCGGCCAATATATGAATTGCTAACAAAAGGAGATATTTTGAAGAAATCCCATTAAGCTTTATTTCAACCCAGGATCATTGGGAAAAAAAAGTTCCTGTGACAGCATGTTTTTTCTTTTACTATAGGTCCAATCTGTAGGTCCGAATTAAATTGTACATCTTAGCATCCATCGTAGTTTGCATAGTGCAAAAGCAAAGTGGGAAAAAATGGATATGTTTTATCTTGTTTGAATACATGGCTATTTTTGAATGGCAGTCAATGTAAAAAGTGTAGTTACATCGTCTACCAGAAGGGGGCTAAATGGGCAAACCTAGACTTCGGCTACGTTCGAAATCGCATCATTCCCTACTATATAATAGGCGAAGAACTGTATGTGAAAAGAGTAATATATATGAATTCACAGTATTCATACAACATTAGACAAAAAGTGCAAGGATGACTTACTATTTACGGAAAGATTTGAAAATGCACATCCTGTATACACGTTACTATACCATGAGGCCACAGGAGAGAATTCTGGAATGACAGTGAAGTGACACAACTGACGCTGGTAGGTTACATGACAATGACAACATAATGAATGTAGCACGTCCAGATTATGTTCATACTTCACACATTCATACTATAGATAACACATTGTTTTAACAGAATACAATAGAAAAAAATATTTTTTACTTAAAAGAAGTGCCTATGAGTCTTCGAGATTGTTCAAATGAGAAATAGCTAGTCCCTACCCCAAACTCAGAACCATTGGAGTTATTTCCAAGCTTTCTGATTGACTAACATGCTGGCCACGCACAGATTCTTTTCTGCAGTTTACAGGCTCTAGTATTGTCACTGACACAAGGGTTATTCTCAGGACAACTAACTCTGTGCTGTCTATCAGGTAGTAGGGACATTTTATGCATGGTATTGAAAAAACGGATTACAGCAGCTTTAAAGCAAACTTTCCTCCAACATGTTTTTCATGTCTTTTGTAGAATAAGTCAAGCAGTGATCAGCCTTTGAGGATGAAGCTGTTTGAATAATTCCACCCCCTGTGCTTTTACAAGCAATGCCACTGAGGACTTTTACTATAAACAGGAAGACTGTTTTTGCAGCAGTGTGCCGCATAACCCACCTGGCTTGTCCATAGAGCCCTATACAAAGAGACACCGCCTGGTCTACAAAGCGTCTGTTCGAGAGTATAATATCTTGACATCACCCCCAGCACATACAATAAAAACCAGACATGTTTTCAATCCAAACATTAATCGATGCAGACTTCTTTGAACCACCATTAAGACCATCTAAATGTACATTTGATGTCTTTGTCTAAGCAGGTTTTATCTCAGATTCCATGTCGATGCCAAGAACTGAAGGCTTCCCTGAGGTCCTTTTACAGATCCAGCTGTTCTGGGGGTGGAATAGAGGACTAGGGAGGAGGAGATAAGTCGAAAAAACAATCAGTTATCACATTGAAAATAGTATATTTTCACTGTAAATGTCTCATTGATGGGTACAGTTTTAAACGTGCAATAAAGGTGCCCATCTGTGCAGAGAGTGCGCTAAATGACTGGCAACGTGTTGGTGTTGTGTTGCTGCATAAAGAGAAAACATCACAAGCAATATTGATCACCGCACAGGAATTTATAGACCAAAGTCTGTTGATCTAACCCAGCTAGTTATCACAGCCTTAGCCCTTAGGTGCTCACCATACCAGCTCTAAGACTAACTTTGAAACTGCATTAATTGGCGGTTAGAGCCACTATGTACAATAACAAAGGAACATACATGCATCCAGTTTATAAAGCTTTGTTGTTTCAGTCCAAGTTGCATTTGGACTAATCCATTGAAAGCCTATTTAAGCAATAGTGCCATTGCAGCACTGTATTTTAAGTATTCTTAACAGTTTAAATAATTTTTTTTACATAAAGTTAATTGTGAACCTTATTTGATTATTTATGATATATTTTACTTCCTTTTATGTAAAGCAGTTTGAATTACCATTGTGTATGAAATGTGTTATATAAATAAACTTGCCTTAAGAGCAAAATTATAAATTGGAGGGGGAAAAAATGTCTGTGGCATTATTTCTGTAAAAATGATATTGCGTTGCTTCGTGCACATTTCACAACATTTCAAATCTCCAGTGAGTGGAGCTAAAAGCATGTTTAGTTTTATTTGAAACTGAAGAATCTGGCAACATTTTATTACAATGGTTGTTGTACATATCCTGACAGTTCAGAAATTAAATGCCCAGCAAGTGACAGTAAAAGGTTAATGCTCTTCCGCGTTTAAAAATAACAACGTACCACCTACACTAAACCCTACCTAACTGATAGTATTAACTAAAGCATACATGAATATTTGCTTACCAGGTGCACTAATGAGCAAGTTTACTACATCAGAAATGGCATTCATAATGAGCTGATCGTGTGATGCAAACATCAAAATGTGTTTTGAGATCATAACACAGTTTGTGCAAGGAGCAGTGAAAAAATAAATAATATTAATCAAGAATATTAATCGATAATCTTCCCCTGTAATGACTCTTTGTCTGAATAGGAATAAAACGGTTGTAAAATTGTTGCTGTTTTACTGTCACTAGTGTTCATTTCAGCTGGAGACTGCAGTGAATTGCATCAAAATCATTGTTATCATTTTTTTTTTTTGTAATTTAATACTAGTAAAAGTAATATGTTGATGAGGGCTATTAATGGAAGCTGTTACTTTACCATTGATAATGAAGAAGGAACAAATTTTCACAAGGTCATCCATTTAAGTTTTTAGGGATCTTCATAGAAGCAAGTGGTGGAAATCAACATGGTGCTTCAGTATGTTGGTCACATAACAAACATATTTGCCATGGCTATTTTTGCTCACAGAATGTAAAGTTGCAACGTCTACAAGACATATTGACCCCTTGGTCCAGTCTAGTTGCTCTTTGTTGTGAAGGACTAAACACATCAGAATCTCTGTTGTGAGCAATGATCTTTAGATGAACCATTTCTTCTTGCAGGCCGTCTTAATGTGCCCTTTCTCCAATAATGTGTCCTCAAACAAGTAGTGATTTCCCCTTGAAATGAGTAGAAGGAACCACTTAAAGCTAGGGTTAGGGTACCCTTGCATTTCAGTGGAAGAGTATGGATCTTGTTCAGCCAAGCAAAGCTGTACAATGTCAAGGACAAGGTCAGAGAGTCTTACAAACATCTGGCTCGATATCAGATCTGCTGTCTTGGCTGCAGTGGGAGTAGAAATCCTTTCTCACAAAGGTTGATAAAAAGAACCATATAACTCTTCCATCTTGTTGAACGCAGGATCTTTAGGTATTTCAATTTACATCAAGACAAAGACGTCTGGGTTTCCCTTGGGTTAGCCTCTAGTAGAAAGACCTTGATGTCTTGAAGTACCTGTCTGTCTTTGATGGGAGAATCAAGCATTATATAAATCTCCTGATTTAAGGAAGCAGAGATGTTACTTGCCTTGGCGTCAATGACAAAAAGTTTCTTCTTCACAGCCGTAATTTTATCACACACAACAAAGATGTGAAAGAGAGACCCCTGTAACGAGAATGTGAGAATTTATCAACCAACTAGGCTCTTTTTGTCTGCTGGATTACAAATAGACCAGCTAATGCCAAGGGTGGCACCTGCACACGCCAAAAAAACATCTGTACCTTGGAGTGTTGTTTATGAAATTCAAAACATTCCCGATGACAACCATCTGACGTCGTAATATAACAAGCATGGCACATGTTCTCTGTCCGCTTTATTACACATGGAACAGATGTGGATCCTTTGGTCAAGACTTGATTTAATTCACAGCTTTGACAGCTTGAGTTTTGCGCAGATTTCACATCTTCAAGCATTTCTTGTCTCCAAGGCCAAGCTTCAAATGGAATACATGTTCCCCTGTAGTTGATTTTGCTAGCATTTCTTCCAGAACAGAAAAAAAAAATCCTTGTGAATCATCATGTAACTACAACTTCACCTTAAAGAAGCTATTTGTGGGATCTGTCAAGGTCAGCTTGTTTAATTGCTGTGAAATGCATACTTTCAGTGAGCAACATCTAACATTTCCCTGCCTTTTCAATCACTCTGTGAGTTGATATAACGTCATAATGGCATTTTTGCTTAAAGTGTGAATTGTTTATAATCTATTTAAGCTTTAGGAACTGAGTAGCACAGTCCCATATGGTGGACTTGAGTTACTTCTTTCCATGTCCTTTGAAAAAATGAACGGACTAGACTTGCAAGGACACAATACCTGGTCAAGTGCTGCCACAGATGTGCCAGCTTCAAACTGTAATTGGTCAGACACAATATGGCCTTGGTGCTTCCACTGTTCCTTTGACTTTAAATTTTAAACTGAAGCTACTTGAGTTACAAAGTTACCATGTATCCATAACCCATGTGCCTTGTATCCATATTCCAGTCTTCACTGATATTTTGATAGTCTACCTTGGACATTCAACTAGGAGTAATTTTGCAAGTACATGTCAAATAACCCTTATTCTACTAACCCTAGCCTAACAGTCTACTATACTCTAATGAGAGTTAGCTGCAAAGTTACTTATAGTTAGCGAAATGTTTAAAGCTGAACACTAAAATAAAGTGTAACCTTGATGGTTGAGTCCTCAAATTTGATTCTAAAGTTTGATTAAACAACTACACTACTCTAAACTAGTTTGTTTTCTGTTGACACTGTATATAAAGACAGATTATTATCCCTGTATTTGCAAAGCGCATTGAATCAGTAAAAAATAGAAATGATATAAGCACACTCATATACACCATGTAGCCAGGTACAATAAAGTTGAGATTTACAATGGTGTGACATTTTTAATATGCGAGTCTAATCCCTCATGGTCTCAGAGAAACAGAGGAATAATTCTTCACTGCTATGAACTGCACTCCTATTCTCATATTTATTTAAAATGGTATTCAAAGCAATTTTCCATCATATTTTTATTACAAGTATGTAAGTGGATCTCTGAACAAGTTTAGCAAAGCAAAATGAAACTAGCAAATTACAAACTGTGCATTGAAATTGCCAGCTAAAATCAGTGACTAATTTTATTGCATATTAAACTCCATCAAGTATTAATCAGCTACTAAGTACATAGACCCTCTTAGAAACTACCTGAAAATGTTATTAGTGGTCTCTAGTACTATTGCACATAGGTATGCAATTTTACTGCATAAATCATTCCACATCATTCGTGTTATTGACATGAATGATTCCTCATATTTTGCTGACTTTTTCAAACATTCAGATGGAGAAAAAAAAAAGGCTTTTGGGGCCCACATTTAACATGTGACGTACTCTCAATAGTCTATCATGGTAATTGACATTCACCTGATTAGTGCACTTCATGTAAGTCACTTTAAGTGTCTGCCGAGACACTTAAGATGTAAATGATGAAGTCACAATGGGACTAATGTTATTAAGGTTTAGTAGTTCAAGTAGTTCAATCACATCTAATGGAAAGCTAACTGTTAGGCCACATTACAAGAAATCTGCCAGATTTTCTTGTTTCTGTCATCATTGAGACTATAGTAGACATTTTTACAACTAATCAAATATGAGGTAAGGGATAGAATACACTACACAACACAAGTTTTACCAAGATTTTTGCCCCAGTTTACAGTCTGGACAGGTCAACAAGTTGCCAGAAGTCAGAGACACTCTGCAGATTCGAAAGGACATTTTATAGAAAATCGCACAATGATGGGCACAGACTTCGAAGTTAGAAGATATCAAACATGTTTGATATTTTGAGCCAGTTCAGTATTCTGAATGACCTGAAAGTCTGGTAGTGTGTGACCCTTAGTCGTTTAATCATATGATGTCCAGTTTTTCCTCTGTAACCATTTATGAAGGCGACAGCATTTCAATATTGTGACCATACATTCTCTTTTTTCCATCCTGTCCAGGATTTCTAAATTGCCTAAAATATCCGGGTTTTGGCTTTGTTTTCTATTTGTACCTGCTGAACGTAATGACTGAAAAAGTAGTTCTGTCATGATAACTCTCAGAGAGTTTAGCATGGTAATGTACATGACAATGTTAATGTATTTGGTCTCAGTGGAATAGATCTGCTATGCTGCTGCTGCAGCAGAGCAAGAACTGAGACTTGCTACTGCTAATACATCCACAAACAAGCCGCTGTGGGAATGTAACAAATACTGCTGCTACACATATAACATACATGAAATAACTCCCATATATAACATGCATATCTATACAGGTGGGGCTGGGGAAGTGGGGGGTTCTGAAACATGGTGCAACTGCTACAGCAAGTACTAGCTAAATATTTGAATGCTGAGCAGCAAGCTCATTGGCTGCTGATGCAAAAAGAAACCAATCAGCTCCACCATGTGATGATGTAATTATATCAGACTGAGTTAGAACTTATTGGCCTGCGCCATCTAGAGTTTCATGACAGAACTTTGTATTTTAACCACTAGCGTGCAGGCATTGTACATAATCGACCAATCATGGCGTGCATCTACATAGAACGGTTAAAGCAATACAAATACATTTTATATATGAGGATTCTAGAGAGACGGTCTATAGGAAAACAAATCCAAAACCCTGGACATTTGAGGCAATTTAGAAGGATGTATCTGGGGACGTATGGTCACTCTAATTTAAAATCAATTGTAAGTCAAATACACAACCTTTCCCCTTCCACCAGTTGGCCCCCAATTTAAAATGTTATTCAAAGGTTAGCATAATGATTCTTAAACATTTTCTTTTAAGAAAATATAAGGATCCAATGATAGAAAAATTTCCTGTTTTTATTTATTTATTTATGTTACTAGAATGTTATTTAATGATTAAACAATGTTCCTGAAATGTTCTTCAATTTGTAATATCTTTCAATAAAAACTTAAATATCCCAACATCTATTTATCCATTGTCTTAGCAATCTCACATTTAGTTTAGCTCCATTTGTGTGTGTAACCTCCACTTTTTACATTCCAATTAATTCTCAATAAACATCTCAAGTCATCTTAACCTACTTCAAATAGGTCTCATTATGGAAGACAAATGGTTTGCAAACAGCAATTCACATTGACTTTAAAAGATTAAAACAGTAAGGCACTGTCTAGCAGTGTGCTAGGCTTCTAGAAACGTCTCATTTACGCAATCAATCCCACAATGCATCTGATTGTGTGCTTCTTGCAGCTAGACTGCTGAATCTTTTCACAGTTCCGCCAACCTTTTTGCAGCATCTATGGAGGAGGAATAGTTTGGTTTGAATGATAAACACTGTAAAGACATCGTGAGGGCAATGTGTTGAGTTGCCGGCACTTCACCATATGCAGCTCACTGCAGCCAGTATATGAATCTAGCAAGTTGTTGCTCCCAAGCCGGTAATTATAGTCTGGTCAGATGGCTGTTTCCAGAGAGCAGATATGTTTCATTTTTATAACAGTCATGATCAAAGCTTTCAGAAAGCAGTAATATAATCTAATTATTAAATTAACAGGAAGTAAGCAGAGATAAATCTAGCAATTACTCAGTGATGGACTGAGATTACCGGTTATTGTAATGCTAATTTTGACTTTTTCGCCATCTTTTCACATGTTTATGTCATCATACTCTGTGCTACAAGCAGACACAATGTTTTGAGTGAGACAAAGCAGCTATTATTACAAAAATCACAGAATTTGTTCAATTTAGTGCTAGTACTTACTGAATGCAATTTACGCCATGGAATAATAATAATATAATAAGAATAATAATAATAATGATAAACACGCTGGGTTAAATACAACCCATTGCTGGGTTTGTCCCTATTTACCCAGCACTGGGTTGTATTTAACCAAGCATTTTTTAGAGTGTAACTTTATGGAAAAATCGCCTCTTTTTAAAAATTTATTGTATTCTGTGGTGAAAATTTTTCACAGGATTAAGACTTTTCCCCCACAAAATTCTGAGATTACATCTTGCAATTCTGACTCTTTTTTGTTGTTTTGTTTTTGCTCATTTTTGTTTTCTTCTCAATTCTTATCAAAAATGGTTTTTTATTTCACAATTCTAACTTTTTTTCTCAGAATTGTGAGATATAAACAGAGAAATCTGAGAGAAAAATCCAAACTCATTTTTTATATTCCATTGCAGAAATTGACTTCTATACACTGACGATTGTATTGTTTTCTATTGAAAATTATGTCACTTTCTAGAGGACATGTTCAAATGTTCTATGACAGACATTTTGTGATTTCTCTATTTTATCTTCCAGTATTCTCTGAGTTTAGATGGGTTTATTGTGAGGAATCAATGTTTGACTGGTCCAGCTGTCTCCCTAGATAAATTATTTCATTCATTTCCTGAGCTGGACATATGTCAGGATTCAGAAATCATAACAACACGAAGCAGAAAATAAATAAATAAAAGAAAGGGAGAATATTTATGAAAAAGAGATCAATCACACCAAAGATGCCCTCTATGGGCAAACAGAAGCAAGGCCTGTCAATCCTGCCGTTTATATATATATGTGATGGAAAGCCAGTGCTTTAAATGCCATGTTGGTGTGCAAGTCAGAATGATTGCTGAATGTTCATATGCTCAGAACGATATTATTGATTGGATTGACATGCTTAAGTTGGTAGTAAACTTGGTGGAGTTTATTTAAATAAAATGTCAACTAATGCATTTAAAGAGAGCCTAACACTTTGTATGGCCACTAAGATTTTGGTTATTTTATTTTATGGCACTGTTTGTTCTATACTGGACATTTTAATACATTCTCATAAAACTACTAACTGCTGAAACATACTTGGGTACGTCAATATGCAGAATACATTTAAAAAGCCAGAAGAGATAATTCAGTGAATATTTCGTTCAGTATGCCACCATTAACATAAAGGCTCATTTGCAGATAATTCTGAGCGTTAACAGGTGACACATTAGAATTAATTCAAGGCCAGTCTTTTTTTCCCAGTTGTTAATTGCCGAACTGCATAACAATAGGTTACCAATTAAGCAAGCTGTAATAGCAAATGATGAACAAAGATGCAACTGAAATTCAACTGAATTGATATCAAACAGGCTTTTAAGAGGTATATTTATAAATGCACGGTAAACGCTAATGCATCCCAGCACTGATTTGCACATAATCATGCATAAATCTGTAAATCAGGAGCTCGTTCTTCTGACACCTGAACGCTGATTTCTTTCTGTTGAGCTGCATGTTGATGCATTTTTTTTTTAATCTATGAATGTCTTTTTTTCCTGCATCAATAAAACCCAGAGCTGTTTATTTTGTCCAGGCTATGTGTTATCTTGTCACATCTCCAGCATCTATGCGCACACAATCATTCCCAAAGGTTCCCGTACATCTATCAAGAACAGACAGGCACGCGCATTTCCACATCTTGATTACTCAGATTTTATAATGTGGCAAGCGACAAAACATGAAGCTGGCATACCTGTAAATACGGCAGGCCTGGAAGCGAGCAACCGGGTGAAATACCAACCAACCTCCCCCGTAACAGATCCCACGGGAACCGTTGGGAGTAGATGGAAGGTATATTATGATAATAGCCTGGTTCTCATTCCAATTAACGGCTCTTATCCGTGCCGAGGTTGAAACGTGGTGGCATATTTATGCTAACCATCTCCCGAAATCCCATTATCTGTGGCGTTTCTTTATCTGACAATTCGATGGCGCCGGGTTTGATTAAAACTAAAAATTTATGTGAGAGAGACCTTACATGCATGTTCCAGCTCGGAAATGGGATTTTATATAATACTTGAGACTTAATATGAGTTAGGAGTGTTTTAAAAATACAATAACGGTTCAAGTATTTTTGAGCGGGATATTCACTGAAGCGTGTACGTCTGCCTCTGATGGGACCCGGTCGGGTCGGTCTGTTACCTCGTGTCGACCTCGTTCTGCTGAACAGACAAAGCTTTGACTTGGCATTTCATCCCAGAAATCTGCTGACTGACCAAAATAGCTCATTCAACTTCTGACTAAAGTGAAGCGCCAGAATAATGGCCATTTGATTCACTTGGCAGAGATCAGACCAGCGTACAAGATGCTGCAGCTTCAATGCAATGGCAATGACTTCTGCTTTCAGGGTGAAAGAAAAAATATTTAGTTTTAAAGGGAAGGAAGGCCTTTTTTCCCTTTTTGAATGAAAATTTAACATCCCCCCCCCCAACCACGATTCTAATTACTTATAGGCTACTTTATAATTACTTTATAGGCTAGTATATTATCTACATTCTATTTTTTTTTCATATTTTTTCATCATACAAAAAATTGGGCAGGCCTCACAGTAAATGGTAATTAGCCTACTTTGTATAATCCAATATAACCCAATATTTTATTTATTTATTCACAAACAGAAATACCCTATAACAGTGAAAAAAAGATACATCTTCAGATTTACACAAATGCATATTTCACAGATTTTCAGCAAATATTGGGTTTCATTCAATAATAATGTAGGCCTATACATAGTCATATGGAGAAATGCACAGGAGAACGTCTCATGAACAATTTGTGTAGCTTTGCACACAGATTTGTTCTTAGCTTCATTCTAACGTTAATGGAGTATTCTAAATAAGCGAATGCGTGTCTGAAGTTTATTTGTGTAAAACGCAATCTCCATGTAAGACCTTTCCACACAACCCTACATTCTCACACTGATTTTGCGCACAAATTTGCACATGGATGGTACAATATGGGTATGTTCCATTCCACTGCGATACTTTTCCATTGATTTTTTAATGGAAGCCATTTCCTCAACTGAAGAAAAAATACACAATGGTAAAGGTGACTTATCTCTCAATCTGCCTTTTTTTCTTGCAATTGTGAGTTTACATCTCGCAATTCTGATTTTTTTTCTCCGAATTTAGAAACAAACTCAATTGTGAGAAATAAAGTCAGAATTGTGAGATATAAATTTGCAATTGTGAGAAATAAAGTCAGAACTGCAAGATATAAACTTACGATTGTGAGAAACTTGCAAGTGCGAGTTATAAAGTTAAATTCTAAGGGTAAAAATACTCAAAAAAAAAAATCACAAGTTGGTATCTAACAATTATGAGGAAAAAAGTACAAAAATGCACGTTTATATGACACAATTCTGAGAAAAAAAAAGAAGTCAGAATTGAAAGATAAAAAGTTGCAATTACTTTATTTTTATTCAGTATTCAGAAACAAGCTTCCACAGTGTCTATGTAAACACGAAAAAAAAACATATACATATATATATATATATGCACATACAGTGGGTACGGAAAGTATTCAGGCCCCCTTAAATTTTTCACTCTTTGTTATATTGCAGCCATTTGCTAAAATCATTTTTTTTTTTTTTTTCCTCATTAATGTACACACAGCACCCTTATTATATTGACAGAAAAACACAGAATTGTGACATTTTTGCAGATTATAAAAAAGGAAAAACTGAAATATCACATGGTCCTAATATTCAGACCCTTTGCTCAGTATTTAGTAGAAGCACCCTTTTGATCTAATACAGCCATGAGTCTTTGGGAAAGATGCAACAAGTTTTTCACACCTGGATTGGGGATCCTCTGCCATTCCTCCTTGCAGATCCTCTCCAGTTCTGTCAGGTTGGATGGTAAACGTTGGTGGACGGCCATTTTTAGGTCTCTCCAGAGATGCTCAATTGGGTTTAAGTCAGGGCTATGGCTAGGCCATTCAAGAACAGTCACAGATTTGTTGTGAAGCCACTCCTTCATTATCTTAGCTGTGTGCTTAGGGTCATTGTCAAGTTGGAAGGTGAACCTTCAGCCCAGTCTGAGGTCCTGAGCACTCTCTGGAGAAGGTTTTCGTCCAGGATATCCTGTACTTGGCCGCATTCATCTTCCCTCGATTGCAACCAGTCGTCCTGTCCCAGCAGCTGAAAAACACATCCAAGGCATGATGCTGCCACCACCATGCTTCACGGGTGGGACTGTATTGGACAGGTGATGAGCGGTGCCTGGTTTTCTCCAACAAATACCGCTTAGAATTAAGGCCAAAAAGTGCTATCTTGGTCTCATCAGACCAGAGAAACTTATTTCTCACCATCTTAGAGTCCTTCAGGTGTTTTTTAGCAAACTACATGCGGGCTTTCAGTGTCTTGCACTGAGGAGAGGCTCCGTCGGGCCACTCTGCCACAAAGCCCCGACTGGTGGAGGGCTGCAGTGATGTTGACTTTCTACAACTTTTTCCCATCTCCCAACTGGATCTCTGGAGCTCAGCCACAGTAATCTTTTGGTTCTTCTTTACCTCTCTCACCAAGAATCTTCTCCCCCAATAGCTCAGTTTGGACGGCCAGCTCTAGGAAGGGTTCTGGTCATCCAAAACGTCTTCCATTTAAGGATTATGGAGGCCACTGTGATCTTAGGAACCCTTAAGGCGAAGAAATTTTGTTGTAGCCTTGGCCAGATCTGTGCCTTGCCACAATTTTGTCTCTGAGCTCTTCAGGCAGTTCTTTTTGACCTCATGATTCTCATTTGCTCGGACATGCACTGTGAGCTGTAAGGTCTAACATAGACAGGTGTGTGGCTTTCCTAATAAAAAAAAATCAGTATAATCAAACACAGCTGGAATCAAATGAAGGTGTAGAACCATCTAAAAGATGATCAGAAAAAATGGACAGCACCTGAGTTAAATATATGAGTGTAACAGCAAAGGGTCTGAATACTTAGGACCAGGTGATATTTCAGTTTTTCTTTTTAATAAATCTGAAAAATGTCAACAATTCTGTGTTTTCTGTCAATATGGGGTGCTGCGTGTACATTAATGAGGGGAAAAAATTTACTTAAATGATTTAGCAAATGGCTGCAATATAACAAAAGTGTGAAAAATTTAAGGGGGTCTGAATACTTTACGTACCCACTGTATATATATATATATATATAACTATATATATGTGTATGTATGTATGTATGTATGTATGTAGTATGTGTGAAGCCGCAGAAACACATTCTGTGTGAACTGGCCGTAATGGTGTTTTTTTTTTTTTGTAGCTTGACAGCCACAGGTCACTTTATATTTTCACAAAAGTTCCCTTTTGGTCCAAAGAATAAAGCCAGTCATACAGTTTTTTGTAATGACGTAATTTACATTTTAGGATGCTGTATATTGCAGATTCAGAGCGGAGAACTCAAGCATCCCCTTTGGACCCGCTAAACACCTGTGACCTGCCTGCTCCCTCGTCCACCATTTCCATAAACTCCCAGGCAATATGGACCAGATCCAATATCCACAGTCATCTTGACTCCTGGCAAGCCCAGCTGCGCTCAACGTGATTGATTAGCGCAAGTCCTTTGCTCAGCATCGCCTCCGGGCCAGGCAGGTGGCTTCAGCTCCCAGAGTCTCACACACGTCTCTCTCACATACAGAGACACACTTGTTGACACTTCATTGCCACAGTGGTCAAAATCCTTCACGATTGTGCAAATATGCAGCTGGAGGTGATATTTTCATGCATTGTTAGTTTATGATGTGGCATATTTCTACGCTTCACGGCTCAGGAAGTGTCTGCGGCGTCAGGCTGGTTTCATGAATAACATTCACATCAGTGCTTATAGAAATTACTGTCAGAAACAAGGTCTTATGATTGTCAGCAGTTTCAACAACTGCTCAACATTGTGCTGGTACCATGGTACAGTAAATGCATCATAGTAATACCATGCAAAACTGTAGAAAGAATTCAAGAAATGTATTAAAATATAATAATAAATAAAAGAACAGAAAAATAAAAATGCAATTACTTGATTACAGAAATGGTTCATTTAGTAAAATTTATTATTTATATAAGTCATAATATTATATAATAAAAATATAAATTTTATAACTTGATGAAAAAAAATTTTGTTAATTGCGAGTTAATTATTCAAATAATTACATATCAAAATAATACTAATAAATAATAATACAATATAATAATAAAAACCTTAAACCAAAAGAAAATGGTGCCATTACTCATGCATCCTGACACAGTAAATTAGGTGTTAAAAGGAAAATTACTGAGGTGAACGAACAATTTTATGAATTGAGAAAGGTATTAAAATCAAAAATAAAGAGAAACATTTGAAACACAACAACAAATGTTGTTTTAAATCATATTTAATACATTAATGTTTGATATTAATCACTGAATTAAATGTATATATTTATGTATTTATTGAGAATTATGTAGAAGAAATATATTGTAGTTTTTCTAAAAATACTAACGGCAAAAGGTACAAATTCTAACCTACTTTAACATTGGTTTACCCACCAATAACAAAATATTTAAAAAAGACGGAAAAGTCAAAGTACTATCAGTCGCGCACAATGCTACAATGAGACTAATATAAGCCAATAATAAGATAATAAATAAAACAAAAAAGCAAACACATAGAACATACATACATACAACATACCGTGTTAGGAATTACTTAGCAGAAAAATTCTATATATGTATATATTTTTGTAATTACAAAATAAATAAGGAAATGTTGAAAACCATGACTTTTTAAAGTAGAACGACGAAATGTAGTTTTCACATCTTGTACTCTTTAAACAACTCGCCTCACTGCCCTTCGCCCAACCGTTGTAAGGTCACTCGATAAATCATTGTCGGTCTCTTTACCATACTGTAATTTCAGCGATCGATTACATTTTACGTGGTATTAGGACTTAAACACAATTTCAAAATAGTTTTTGCTGTATTCAATAATACTTATATTATTGTTGAACGTATATCCCCCTAATAGGATACGATATCATTTTTTTTTTTTTTTGTTTGCACCAGGGCCTCACCAATAAACAAATCGCATCTTACTCCGTGCTAGTAAATAATCTCGAATTGGCGAGTTCATTTAACGGGTGTCAGTCGCACGTTGGCCCGGTGTAAAACAATTTCGCAAATATAACAATGCACCACTGTATCCCCGGGAAAAAACTAGCCCCCCCGTTGAAAGAGATGCACTGTTTCTGAGTAACCCCCAGCAAAATAAAATAATATTTTATGAAGACGCGCTCATCGCTGATTGTTAGCTTTCTGTCATAAGCGACAAGCGCAAATAAATAATAGGATACAAAACGGGGACAAGTCAGAGCCCCAGCCTGTGATGGCCAGAATTGCCATAGGACAACGGTTATAATAAACTTTTACTGAGAAGATATGCTGCTTCATTGGAAGATTAACTTTCCCTTATTATTCTTCATAACCAGAGAAGGCGAGGCGACACATACGTGGGGTTACGCCGCCTAAACGGTGCAGAGAAGTATAGATTGAAAGGTTGCTCGTTCGGCTGTTACACAGACGCTGAGCCGCTTCAGACAGCGCACCAGTAGCACTTCAACACACGAAAACACACACAATTATGTCAAAATATGCGGTTTTGGCGAGTTACCTCGTAAACGTAGTCTTAAATGTGTTCTAAAGTCTTAAATGACCATAAAGAGTTTGGAGCAAATAGGATATGTGTCAGATCCACGTCATCAGGTTTTAAAGAGACAGTGCTGCTTTTAAAGTAAAACCCGCTAAAGTCCATCATTGATGTAAATCAAAGAACAAAATAAAAAGAGAAATCACTCGACTGCTCTAGATGCGGATTAACTTTTGTAGCTTGAATAAAGAATAATCTGTATAGTTTATGCATATACAACTTATAGTTTATGTGAAGATTGTTTTAAAATCACTTTATATTTCAGAGCCTATTAAATGTTAAAAATAATGTCTTTCAATTATACTGTAATGTTGAATGGCTATAATTAATCGGTAAAATTGAGGGGAAAAGTAATTAATTGAGACACCAGTAGCAGTATTGTATCAATATTTCATTAATGATATACTACTTAGTAAAAATATGCCATCTAAACATATTTAAAATATACTATATTTATGTTGTTTCTACATTAATTTGGAAATTCAGTGTGAAATTATGACAATATAAAAATGAGATTAATCATGATTAACTACAGAAAAATGTGTTATTAATTTTGTTTTTAATCGATTGAAAGACATCACTAATGTTCAGATTTTCAATGTAATTCTAATTTTATAAGTCCCCAGAAAGAGATGGGACGGCCCCCCCCTTGGCCCCCTTCAACTTTTATGTGTGATAATTCGGCCCGCAATTAGCTGGAATAGCCCTGCTCAATTGTTTAACATGGATGCTGAAAAAAAATACACACACTATACGCACTGCAAAACTAGTATGCTGAGAAACCGGGTGTAAACACGATGGCCTGCTCGTTTGCCTCCGAACAGAATCTCACGTTTTTAGAGACCCAAAATTATATATATATAATATATATACAGTAAAATCAATAAATATGTTTGGTGTTTTTTCTGTAAGTAAAGTAAGGACAAATAAAAATTGTAATATGTTTAGTCATGTAGTATTAATGGACTGCAGGTTTTTGCAAACAAAGAGTCATGGCCGGTAAATGTTATCACGTCACCGGCCATTGGAAGGTGTGGCAAAAAAGTGATGGTTTTAGGCCCTATATATCTACTATATATATATATAATATATATATATATGTATATATATATATGATATATATCCAAAATTGCCTTTTTTAAATTGACTCTGACTCTTTTAAGGCACTCACCATTGACATCAATGTTTCCCCAACAGTCCTCACAAGCACCAGCTTGGAGTTAAAAGGCTGGGCTGAAATTATTATTCAATCCATTCGAGAAATCCTCAATTATCTACCTATTCCCTTGGTCATTACGTGGTTAGAGTAAGGTGAATGTTTCAAAAAATAAACAGAAAGAACATCTGTTGCACATCTCCTCTAGCACCTCCAAAATCTTCCGCTTGACTTTTATTTAACCTCCTAAAATTCTCTTACATAATGTTCCAACTCTGGTCTCTACACTGGCTGCCTGCAAACACTTCAGTTGAGTTTTTACTGCTCGCGGCGGCCTGGTCCTGGACTGCTTTTAAGTCCATCAAACTGTACAACCAGACCTATGTAACTTTAAAAAGTAGTTCTTAAATCTAACATGCTTTAAAATGATCATCACTTGCTCTCCAATGGATCCTCTGCAGTGAATGGGTGCTATCAGAATAAGAGTCCAAACAGCTGATATAAACATCACAATAATCCACAACACTCCAGTCTATCACACATATTGTGTAACCAAAAGCTGCATGTTTGTTGGAAACAAATTCATCAAGACATTTTAAGCTTCTAACCGTTGCTTCTCGCTTAAAATACCCACCATTTTTATTTGCCCACAAAATTGCCATACTTTTGCTAATGTGACCGCAACTTCATTCACACTCACCAAACAGAAAATGCAACAATGCATGCAACAGAGCAGATTTACTACCAATGAGAGAAAACGGGGCTCACCATGAGGAACGCTTTCTAGTGACCAATAATACAATGAATTGACGACCTAGCAATTCAGTCACTGTCATTGTGAACACAGTTGTTGCTGGAACGAGGTCTTGAATCCCAGGCTTGGCACAACTTTTCAGCATTTCAAAAGCAAAATTTAAAAGCCAAACACAGCAACACCCACACATTGCTAAGATCCAGTCGCATTCTGGCCGCAGCTGCTTTAGCATGAACACACAGTCAATGAGTCAATGCATTTGATTAAAAACATTTTCAAATTCAAATAGCTTTAATCACATCCAAGGTTTTTTTTTCATGCCCTGTGCCAGTTCCGTATTTTTTCCCTCCTCTTTTTTTTTTTCTGAAATGCAGTGATCCATGAACATTGTATGAAAAGAGCTACTGGCGTGAACAATTCCGCAGGCCTGCCAACAGTTGCAAAATTGACCAGGTCCAATCTCTTGTATTTTATTTCTGTAAATTATGAAAACAAAATGCTACACATGGGAAATCCATGAGAAATTCAAACCAAAAGACAAACGCAACTCTTTTACAAAAGGAGTAATTGTTGCATCTGGGCCAATTAGGAAAGAAAACTCACAGATGAGATTGCTTTCATTTCAGTTTGCAGATACATACGTTTTGTTTTTTTTTGGTTATTGTTTTGTTGTGTACACTGAAATATTGCATTTTATATTTTACATAGGCATAACTATATTTATTAATTTATCTATGCATAAATCTTACATTTCTTGGGAAGCCTGTTTACACCTCATAATAATAATAATTTTAAGCTAATTGTGACTCTCACACAATTCTGAGGGGGGAACAAATCTAAATTCTGAGATATAAATTTATAATTCTGACTTTTTTCCTCAATTCTCAGTTTATAATGGGCAGTTCAATTTATTTTTGAATCTTAATTCTGGATTTATATCTCACAATTCTGACTTTTACTCGGAAATGCACGTTTATATCTCACAATTCTCAGTTTTTCCGCCACAAAAAAAAAATAATCTTATTTGCGTCTTTATTCACAATTAGACGTTGTCTCTCAGAATTTTCTAGAATAAGTTGAAATTGCGAAATATAAACTCAGAATTCTGACTTTAAATCTCACAATTTGTATTTCACATTTCTGACTTTTTTTCTTGCAATTCAGTTTATTTACACCACAAAATAAAATAAAAAACTCTTTTCTCAGAATTGTGAATGTATATCTTACAATTCAGACTTTTCTTCTCAGAATTTCGCAATTCAGACATTTTTCATTGCAATTCCAAGTTTCACAATTTTTTTCCCCTAGAATTTTCAGAATTGTGAGAAAAGTTTAAATTGTGATAAAAAAAAAGCAAGAACTGTGATGTTAAAAAGTAAATTACTTTTGTTTTTGTTTTTCTTCAGTGGCGGAAACAAGCTTCCATACATTTCCATTCACTGGAATTTTTCAGCCAAGTCTCCTAGAGGAAGATAACTTTTTTTTAAAAAAAGCATCTGTACTTCCCTGAACGCTTGTCTTCCATTTTAAGACAGGGCCACCTGAGCGTAACATCAGAGAACTTGCCATAAAAGACCTCCTGCTGTCCTAAGGCTTTTCTCTCAGGGCATCTTCACCCATGCTTGGTTCACTTGTGTTATGTGGTATAAAGGTTCTGTGATGCATTAAAGGAAAATCCTAATCCTGGATCCACCCTGAAGCAAGAATGAACCTGCATGGTTTGTATTATTTTGAATTAGTTATAAATTCAATGTTCTTGCAAACATTTATATTTGATTATTCTGCTGTGTTGTGGTGGGTTGTGGTGTCACTTTATATAGAAATATGAGCTCATGAATATTAATTTGTTTGCACTGACATTGCTAGGTAATCTTCCTACAACACTGAGTCACCTTATGAATATTCATGAATCAAACCCTCAGATTTTAGTGTTCATAAACTAATATCCTGTGCAAATGTGCTTGAGGTGTATGACCATTTTTATCTACATCAATGTGCATTTGGTTTCCTGAAACAAGTAACAAGACACAAAAAAAGTTTGCTTCCATATGTTAGAGACGTAAATTCAGCATCCACGCATCGATGTTTCTCTTTTGAACAAACACATTCTGACACACCGGCAGTTAGAAGTGTCCATGGCGTGAATTTAGTAGGCTGATGCCTGGATCTTTTATTTCTTAATGCAGGGCAAAAGGCTCCTTCACCCGTTTAAAATAATAGGTTCTAAAACTATAGTGAATTATAGCCTATATAAGAAAGGTCTTTTATTGTGAGCTAAGAAAAGTGAACTACATATTTTACTACAGTCCACAGGGATCTTGGCCAAGAGTGGAGGAGTTCATGCCCTAGTTCGTGATTTAATTCCTTTTGTGTAGGGTCCTAATTCTGTTGCATTGTTGTCTAATTTAATTAAGTTGCCACTTAGTTCTTTTTTATGGCTTACTTTAGTTGCAAGTGAGTCATTCCATAAAACCAAAAAAAAAAAAAAAAAAAAAAAGGTGTACACCAAAGATAACTACCCACAATGTGCAAAACGTACCATTGCCCCAAAATTTCCCTTAATTACAGTGTCTGAAGTCAGTCAAGTAGAAGCGTCAAAATCTTATGAGGAGCTCTAAATGACTGTTGTTGTAAGCGAAGAACACTTTGATCTTTTCTAAAAAAAAACTTATTACAGAAAAAAAAAAACATTCATTAGATATGCAAAACATACTTTGATGAGATGCTTTTCTATGAGAACATTCATTTCAGTAGCAGTGTCTTAAAAGCAGTAATAAAACCCAAGGTAGGTTTGATGTGATTACAGTCAAGATCACCACAAATTAAATACTCTTGGCTACTAGTCACATGTTGGGTTATGTACAAAACTAGGGCAAGTAAAGTTTATCCCTTTTTTAACAGATTGCAAAACCATGTCCTTGTCTTCACAGCCTAACCAATACATGACAAGCCAACAAGCCTTAAAACGAAAAGCACTCATGTTCTATCGCTAACAGCTCCATAGCTTTCTTCATCTGTATGTTCACATTCATGTGAGGACACGCTCACATTTCTCATCTGAGTTCATTGAGCCATATTTTTGTAATCAGAAGAGAGGCATGTACTCTGAGACTGTAATCATTATCGTGTTGCCTTTTGAAAGACATCAATTCATTTACAACAGTCAATAATGGGAAAACCCCACACTTCACTGCCATCATATAATTTGCTTTCAAAGTATTTAATTGATCCAACTTTAAATAAAACAGATAATCATCTGGGGGGAATAATCTGTCAATCCAACGAGGTTGTCAACTCTCCATACTTAACTTTTTATGAAGTACCATATTGTACAATTCAGCATGCTAAACTCTATATAAAACATCATGGACTTGAATAAAATGGTCAGGTCACATAGTGGGTCTCCCTCCCGTATGTCTCAAGATGGCACATTAACGAACACTGGAAAGCACTTTGCAAGCTTTAATCAAACTGCCAACTACTTCCGAGAGTTTGAGATAAACAAAAATGTTTAAAAGGTACCTGGTTGATATTGTAAGCACTTTTGAGCATTAATAAATTGCTGAAGTTTGTGAGTTCTGTGCAAAGTTTTGAGGGAATTAGTAGCAAAAAGAGGTGGCTCAAAGAATTAAACAGTACGGGGGCCCTGGAAACCCTAGCGACAACCCTGCACCTATTTCACATTTACAGCCTCTAAACAGCAGTCAGACAGTCTCATCTCCAAAGTTTTTGGCCAGAATAAAATGCATGGTCCTGATCTAAATGCCTAAATCCTTCACATTCTGTCAATTTATTTCTCCAGAGCACCTTTTGCCCCTGATGCACTCATTTGCAGAGTCTGCACTGGTGGCGGACTTCACAGAGAACTATTGCCCAGTGGTCCTTGCGGTAAAGTGCAGACTCAGAGGAGGCCTGAAAGGACTGAGTGTACCATTCGGGACAGAGCCCATGTGGACAAGACTTTAATAATGCAAGGCCTGGCCTTGCAAGAACATTCCTTTCAGACCCCTAATCAGACACTCTCAAAACCCTGAACACCTAACTGTACCCCATCTGGCATAACCAGGTTTCGAGAACTACCAGGGAAAACCCTTGAGTCTCCCATGAATAGTGTAGGTGGAATTAAGTCACGGATGGAGAGCGATATCTCTGAATCAGCACATAACTAAGACGCTTCCTCACCCTGTACAAATGAGTACTGGGAAACACACAGCACTTATGGAAATACATACTCTCAAGCACAATTCATTATATCAGCCATAATTCCCTGCGACTGTAATGCATAGCTCCATAAAGTATTAAAATATCTTCCTGTGTGCATATTCCAGACAATTAGGGACATCTCAGCCTTTCATCTCTGCCTGACATAAGGAAACAGAGTGGCCTGCTATCCCTCTGTGTTTTCTGTTGTTCATTGGCCCTTCAAGTAAGGCAGCAATTAATCATTCCTACCACAGGAAAGATAATACATTTACATAAGGTAATAGCAATGCATTGTCTCTTGAGGTTAAAAAGGAGCTCCAGAATCACTGTTCTGGAATCAGTTTAGTACGTCTGGAAGGAGCTGTCTGACCAATGTGAAACATCTAGTCAGAATTTGTTTTTGACATGGTTTAAAGCAGCTAAATCTGAAATGTTTTACCTTGTAGCTTTTCACATCATGGCGGGGAGGAACAGTGGACCAAACACTTTAGTGTTCCAATAATGAGTGTTCCTGATCCAATAATCAAGCTGTACCTTGATTGAAAATAACAGGCAGGTTTTGGAGCAAGGTTGGAACTACAGGCCTGCAGGAATGTACCATCTAGGATAGTACATTTTCAACCCTCTCCTGGAGATCCCTATTCTCACATAGCCAGACCTTCAGACTGATGGCAGGAGGTCTGGGAACCTTGTGCACTTTGAATGGCTAAAGCCCACCCAAGAGGCCATATGACTGACAGGTAAAGCAACCAATCATGTTTTGTTTTGTGCAGCGTCATGTTTAGGGGTGTGGAAATCTCCCTACAATAACAGACCAGAGTGTAAAAGTTTTGGACGTATTTTAAAGAGTCTATGCCACAAACTTTACATGTTTCACATACTTTTGAAAATATAGGGTTTAGCTGATCCTGTTAAGCACTCATCGTCACAGTTGTAAACACGACAACTTTCTTCTTCCAAGAGGGGGTTTGGCATCACGGCATCTTTGTTTTAATGCGGAACATTAAAGAGCTAAACAGACACACAGTTCTCCCGAAATTCCTGAATTGTTTCCAATTTTGTGTGCGATATGCATTAGACATTCAGCCAATGGTCCATGGGCATGATGTCTGAGGCTGAGACTAGGAGACCCCCAACCACTGCACATTTCGGGTGTCTCTCTCACTAGTCATACCCAATTCAAGTCTTGCAGTCTCTACTAATTAGCTGATGAGTTGAATCAAGTCTGTTAGATCAATGGTTCCCAACCACATTCCTGGAGGACAAGTTTGAGAAGCACGGCATTCAGAGCAGGATTTGCTCTCCTGCCCTAGGGCCTTAGATTGCCTCAGGACATACTGCCTGAGACTTCTGAAGGAAACTGAAAACAGGGGCCCCTCTAACATGCTCAGGCCCCCAAGCATATATACAGTGGGTACGGAAAGTATTCAGACCCCCTTAAATTTTTCACTCTTTGTTATATTGCAGCCATTTGCTAAAATCATTTAAGTTATTTTTTTTTCCTCATTAATGTACACACAGCACCCATATTGACAGAAAAACACAGAATTGTTGACATTTTTGCAGATTTATTAAAAAAGAAAAATTGAAATATCACATGGTCCTAAGTATTCAGACCCTTTGCTGTGACACTCATATATTTAACTCAGGTGCTGTCCATTTCTTCTGATCATCCTTGAGATGGTTCTACACCTTCATTTGAGTCCAGCTGTGTTTGATTATACTGATTGGACTTGATTAGGAAAGCCACACACCTGTCTATATAAGACCTTACAGCTCACAGTGCATGTCAGAGCAAATGAGAATCATGAGGTCACAGGAACTGCCTGAAGAGCTCAGAGACAAAATTGTGGCAAGGCACAGATCTGGCCAAGGTTACAAAAAAAATTCTGCTGCACTTAAGGTTCCTAAGAGCACAGTGGCCTCCATAATCCTTAAATGGAAGACGTTTGGGATGACCAGAACCCTTCCTAGAGCTGGCCGTCCAAACTGAGCTATTGGGGGAGAAGATTCTTGGTGAGAGAGGTAAAGAAGAACCTAAATATCACTGTGGCTGAGCTCCAGAGATGCAGTCGGGAGATGGGGGAAAGTTGTAGAAAGTCAACCATCACAGCAGCCCTCCACCAGTCGGGGGCTTTATGGCAGAGTGGCCCGACGGGAGCCTCTCCTTAGTGCAAGACACATGAAAAACACCTGAAGGCCCAGATGGTGAGAAATAAGATTCTCTGGTCGGATGAGACCAAGATATAACTTTTTGGCCTTAATTCTAAGTGGTTAAAACCAGGCACTGCTCATCACCTGTCCAATACAGTCCCAACAGTGAAGCTTGGTGGTGGCAGCATCATGCTGTGGGTGTTTTTCAGCTGCAGGACAGGACGACTGGTTGCAATCGAGGAAAGATGAATGCGGCCAAGTACAGGGATATCCTGGATATCCAGAGTGCTCAGGACCTCAGACTGGCCGAAGGTTTACCTTCCAACAAGACAATGACCTTAAGCAGACAGCTAAAATAACGAAGGAGTGTCTTCACAACAACTCTGTGACTGTTCTTGAATGGCCCAGCCAGAGCCCTGACTTAAACCCAATTGAGCATCTCTGTAGAGACCTAAAAATGGCTGTCCACCAACATTTACCCTCCAACCTGAGAAAAAAAAAAAAGGGGGGGGAACGAGAGGATCTGCAAGGAGGAATGGCATAGGATCCCCAAATCCAGGTGTGCAAAACTTGTTGCATCTTTCCCAAAAAAAAACTCATGGCTGTATTAGATCAAAAGGGTCTTCTACTACTACTGTGCAAAGGGTCTGAATACTTAGGACCATTTGATATTTCAGTTTTTCTTTTTTAAATAAATCTGCAAAATTTGTCAACAATTCTGTGTTTTTCTGTCATATGGGGTGCTGTGTGTACATTAATGAGGAATTTTTTTTTAACTTAAATGATTTTAGCAAATGGCTGCAATATAACAAAGAGTGAAAAATTTAAGGGGGTCTGAATACTTTCCGTACCCACTGTATATAGCACAAGCAGACAAGTGCACCTAAGTCAAACGAGCTTTCTCACTGCTGCTGGTGAATGTTGAGCACAATATGTCCATAAAGACAGCAAGCTGGGAATCTCACTACTGATGGAACCCTTACAGCTAGTTTAACTGAAATGCTCCAAGCCCTTGATCATTTGGAATCCTCTATGGAGCTGATTTGTTTGATGCACCATTCTATATGCCTTTAGGTATGCTTAGGCTGTTGGGAAAAATTATAAAATTACACAAACATATAAAAATCTATACAATAAACTATAACTGTATTAGGTAATCTTAAGGTAGCAAAAAGTGCCAAGCATGGGGATAAATTGTGATATTAAGTTGCATTGTGGTTTATGGAGCTGCCTGAAGTGTAAGTGAGTTGACTCAGTCAAAATCGAGTGGTTATGCCTTGTCCACTTTACAAAGTGGAACGCACTTCAAAATATTGGCAGGGATTCCCCCAACTGGAAGTGCTTAGATAAGTTGCGAGTGTGTGCCTTAAAGTAAAGTGGAACACACCCCATGCCACAACTGATGAGGCAGGATGCCAGATCAACAACCCATTTTCTGCAGGGCACTCAGAGATGTCAAGCCATTAGAAATAAGCTGCTGCTCCTCATACCCTGTACCTCTAGAAGCATGTTGTCACTGGCAGGTCCCACCTCTACCTAGACCAAATGCACTCCTAAAAAATAATAAGAACATATTTTACAGACAAAGCATAAAGTATCGCTGAACAAAACTCTTGAGTTTCTTTTCCTAGATTTGATGCTACAAATCCAGTGACTAGGTGTTCCTCAGAATTGCTGCTTGTAGTAACTTGACGCCTCGTAAATATCATAAACTTTGTTTCCCAGCACACTGTGAACAACATGCGCACTTTGAGTTTTGAAGATGATGCAAAAGGAAAGGAAAGGATGTGACGTGACACCATACTTGGAATTTGTGCTTTGCATTTAACCCATCCATCCAAGTGCACACAAACAGCAGTGAGTAGTGAACAAACACGCACACACACACACCCGGAGCAGTGGGCAGCCAATGCTGCGGCGCCCGGGGAGCAGTTGGGGGTTCGGTGCCCTTGCTCAAGGGTCTCACCTCCGTCGTAGTATTGAGGGTTGAGAGAGTGCTGGTAATTCCCTCCCCCACAGATGAAGAAAGTCAGACTCTCTAACCATTAGGCCTCGACTGCCCCAGCTAAAACCAGCTAAACAGATTAGAGCTTGGGATTTAAAGAATGCTTTTGCCTTTTTATTGTACAGAATGCATCAGTCCTGAATGGTCCATCTGAGATTGATCCTATAGGTCAGAGCGAGGGAGGAGAATTTGAACCTGATCCTTTTTTGTATTGCCCTTGCTAAACCCCCTATTCCCGAATATATTAGCATCTCAAACTAAGTGCTCTGGGTTCATCTAGGTTTGTCTCTCTCCCAGCTGCCATTACTGTGCTAAATTGGATACGAAAGGCAAAAACCGATCGGAGATCTGTTCTCTTTTGCTTTGAGGTCTGGCCTATGTTTCCAAGTAGAGTGACAGTCGTTAAATTTCCTGATACAAGAGGAATTTCCCCCGAAGGTTTTCCTCTCCTCAGATGAGTGGGTTACTATGGCAACAGATTCAGGCCAAGAGATGCTGCAGAGAGGATGCAGCTATCTTACCATGCACTCTGATTGCAGTCCCACCCATGTTAAAAGCAGTTTATTAATTTAGTAAGATCTATCTACTGCAATTCCTATGCAAGAACGTGAATGAATGCACCACGGTGCAGCAACTGAGATGATAAAACTTTTCACTAAATATTGAAACAATCACCCTTCGCACCACAGGGGCTTTGAAGCAATGAGAGAAAATATCAGTTATCTAAACATAATTGGTACATAGGTTAATAATTTAAGGCAGACGGTTTGATTTGGTTTTCATGTGCTATGAAAAGCCAATTAATGTGCCATCAATAAGAAGGGTTATCAAAAGTATGTGTATCAGCACCAGGAATAAATTGTGCAAACACATCAGCAGAAAATAAATCTCTCATAATGGAACGATATGAGTTTCTAATGAGAAAGCATGGATCTATTGGAATTTAAGGAACCCCAAAAATCTCTTGCACTGTAATTATCCAGCAGACCCCCCCAAAAAAGTTGTAAAAGGTGTAGTAAGGATAAAAGATCAAAGGCTCAGTTTAGCAGATTTCCATACCTGCCATTCTTAACAATCTTTTCAGGATGTAATCTGATTTTCTGGACCATAACATATCCAAAAAATTTAAAAAGACTGAACCTCTTGAACTCTTGGTTCAATGCATTCAATCTTTGAACCTCACAATGGGTCTCAGTCTTAATAATTGTTTTTACTTGTTCTTACGTGTGCAGAAAAGGTTCTTACACAAAATTTCACCTTGAACAGGTTTGCATGCACATGAATGTATTCTTACTCCCCATTCTAATGCTGATGAATCTGGATTATTCAAAGAGAGTATTTAGTGCAGTTGCATACATTTCCCAAACTCTATGAACTTCCAATACATTATAGTTTATGGAGTTCATATGTCTATCTATCTAGACATATATGCTATATTTACAAGCATTACCAGTATTATATTATCAGTATTACACTCTTGTCTCAAAATGTAAACAATGCATCATAAGATGCTTTCATGCTTTGACTAGTTGCAGAGTACGTTTACTAAATGTTGAAAGATGGTGGAGTGAATGATAGGCCCATTAACAACCGTGCCTCTCAGTGTTTCACCTCACAGGTAATTAAAATGACACCTTCTTAATGAATAAGATGATTTTCACACTTGAGCATGAGCTTAATCCTTTGGGCTATTGTGTGTCAATTAAAACTGCTGTGGAAAATTAAGGCTTGCACCACCGCTCGTTCAATTTGAAAGGTAGTTTAGTGCTTGAGTGTGCATTTGAAAACTGACAATTTACTGATCATCTTGTTGTTCCAAACCCACATGACTTCCTTACTTCTGTGGAACACAAAAGGAGATATTTGGCACTATGTCCAAGCTCCAAAATGCTTAAGTAGACCATGTGAATTTGTAGGCTTAATTTGTGTCTTCTGAAGAGATTCAATATTGATTTGTGAGGTACAGACCAAAATGATGGTAGCTGTGAAAATTATTTTACAATGTGACATATATAGTTGCAATAACAAGAAATTAGTCACAATCATAAGAAAACTGGGAGATCAAGTCACATTTAGAGATTTCAATGCCACAGGTGTGCCATATAAAGTCTCACTGTGACATATAAAGTCTCAATTATGAGAAACAAACGTGCAATTGCAAAGTATAAAGTCACAATTATCTTTTTATTTATTTAATTTAGAGACAGAGACAGGCTTCCATATTAGAGTAATCTATAAGGTATAACATAAAATATACTTTTATACAAACTCTCATCAAAATACTCCAACAATTGACATAAATAATATACATTTTAAACAACTAAAAAAATATAAGTAAAATAACTTTAAAGCAAAGATGACGTTAGATTTTTAAATGAGCTCAAAGACAAACTTACCTCCTTGATTGAGAACAACTCTGAAAAGGAAGAGGCGGAGTTATTGAAGAAATTAGATCAGTGACTTAAAGGGACAGTCACACATTTTAACAAGAAAGGTACATAAGGCACACATTAAATGCATAAAGTGTAGAATATAACAAAACTATACCTGATATACAGAGATTTAACATTATCTAACAGTTATGTTAAAATCAAAAGTCTCTGGAGGACAACAATATTAAGGACTTATTTTCTCAGAAGCATTAGTATAAATTAGGATTGTTTCGTTACAAAACACGCCTCTTTTCACTGTTGGGACTCTCATTCGACGGCACCCATATCACATACAGAATCAGAATCAGAATGAGTTTTTTTTGCCAGGTATGTTTACACATACGAGGATTTTTTTTTTCGTGACAGAAGCTTCCACAGTGGAACAGAATGACAGTGACAGAACAAAAAAAAAAACAGATAATAAAAAAATAAAAAATAGAACAAGTAAACTAAGGAATAAAAAATATACAAATCGACAATTGTATGTACAGGTATATAACAATAGACAGTTGTATGTACAGGTATATTATGTGCAAATTGAAATGTAGACTGAGTGTGTGTGTTAGATAAATAAGTGTATGAGTGAATAAATAGTGTGTGTTCCACAGTTATTGTCAAATGTTCATGAGATGTATTGCCTGAAGGAAGAATCTGTTCCTGTGTCTGGCCATTCTGGTGCTCAGAGCTCTGTAGCGTCGACCAGATGGAAACAGTTCAAAGAGGGAGTGTGCTGGATGTGAGGCATCCAGAGTGATTCTGCCAGGCCTTTTGCTCACTCTGGACGAGTACAGTTCTTGGAGAGAAGGGAGGGTTGTACCAATGATTCGCTCAGCAGTCCGGACTACCCTCTGAAGTCTTCTGAGGTCAGATTTGGTAGCTGAGCTGAACCAGACAGTTATTGAAGTGCAGAGGACGGATTCAATAATGGCGGAGTAGAACTGTTTCAGCAGCCTCTGTGGCAGGTTGAACTTCCTCAGCCAGCGGAGGAAATACAGCCTCTGCTGGGCCTTCTTGACAATAGAGTCTATGTGGAACTCCCACTTCAGATCTTGAGAGATGGTGGTGCCTAGGAACCTGAATGACTCCACTGCAGCAACAGTGCTATTCATGATGGTGAGTGGGGGGAGTGCAAAGAGGTTTCTCCTGAAGTCCACGGTCACCTCCACAGTTTTTAGCGTGTTGAGCGCCAGGTTGTTGAGACCTCACCAGACAGCCAGCTGCTCGACCTCATGTCTCTAAGCAGACTCGTCACCGTCCTGAATAAGGCCAATGAGTGTGGTGTCGTCTGCAAACTTAAGGAGCTTGACAGAGGGGTCTTTAGAGGCAGTCGTTGGTGTTGAGTAATCAATCTCATGGGGAAAATGAATAATTAAACCATAACTAGTTATAATAACTATCATATTTTCGACACCACTGTAGATATTTAGCTGGAACACTCAGTGTTAACTCTCTGTTATTTCTAAGAACGTTAATTTCCTGGTTAACGGAAATAACTTTCTTACTGTACAATTATACAAAAGCTTGTAACGTAAATCTGCATGATAATTGACTCCGGTTATGAGTAAACAATGAAAACGTCAAGTGTGATACAAGTAAGGTTGTATTAACTACATAAACACATAAACTGGTCTAACACACACATAAACACATAAACTGGTCTAACATACGCATACACACACACACACGCATACGCATACAGTTGGTATAGGAAAGGGGTAAAGTTTAGCACTAAAGAAAGAGACAAAAGGAATGACATTTATGGAACCATTTACATATTCAGCAGATCTAACGCCTGAAGGAAACATCAGATTCTTAATTCAAACACACCTTTGAAAAAAAAGTGTAACTGATACTTAATGCATCAATTAAATCGATTAAGTTTGATACGGCGTATGTCGACCACAAGATTACTGATGCAATCTTAAGGCTCAAGATCTTGCTGAATTTGGTTGATGAGAAAGAGCTAGTTTGGGTCAGAGTCATTTGATGAATGAAAAGGACTAGGCCGGTGCCTGGCACGAGCTTTGGTATCCTGGAGCGTTTCCCACATCTTCATCTTAGCATCTCACTGAACCACCAACATGGGCGGGTCACATGGAGTGTGGCCCTTTAAAGCCTGCAGAGATTCACGCTTCTCAAGATGGGTTTGTCCAATGAGGAAGGTTGAAATCCCAAGCTGGAGGTTGGAAATACTGGGGATTTTTCTGACTCTTTGTCTGTAAGCATGGTATTTTGCATATATAATTCGCTGGAGTGTTGAGGCACAAATTAGTACCGATTCTTAGAACATCAATATGTGGCATAGGTATCAGCATATAATATACAAACTTGTTTCGATCATAAGAAGGCGAAATCATAGATACTAAACACGGTATATGTAAAGTTATATGAATGAGTGGTTTATCGTAAGCATGAATAAAAATAGTCTATAATACAACAGATAAATACAAAACAGCAATAATACACACAATAGCCTGAAGAAAATGTGTGTTCATTCAAAAAAAAGGTTTTCCTATGAATTAATTAATAGAAAAGTCAATTTCTACTGTGCATTTGTACCCTTTGTTTCTGGAGAATGCAGCTAAGTGGTCGGCTCGCATTCCACAAGGTTGTAAAAGTATCGGGTTACCATGAAACCAGGGTCTTGTTCTGGGGTCCGGGGTGTGTTCAACAATATTTGTGAAAATCTGAACAAAATTTATATTGTGTGTTGCCTGTGGTCCAGACGATACAAATTCCCCCCTTTCGAACGTTGTTGTCCATAGAATCGACAACAACGAGCGATGTCAAAGGTGAAGAACAATCGAACACACACATGCCACTCACGGCTGGGAGACAGTGGTGGCTTTTGGCTGTTGGTGCCATGGTGGATGCTCTCAGGTGGTGCGCTGTGGTGATGTAGACTGTAACAAGGTGTGGGTCTTCGAGCTTATGCAGCAGGTGTAAAGGCTGTGTCACCTGTCATCCTAGTGAGTTAGTCGGGTAGGTGTTTGTTGATGTGCTTAGCCAGTAGGCTATCTGTGGACCCATGATGTGGGACAGCTGGGTAGGTAGGACTCACTGGTGAAGAGTTGCAGGGGGTTCAAGGGAGTGCGGGAAGTTTGGCGATTCTATAGGTGTAGAGATTTCTGATGACATAGTGACCTGAGGCAGGAAAGCGGCAGGTGCGTTGTGAGCTCTCTGCTTTGAATCAAAGTCACTAGAAATTCGATTGTTGCGGGTCACTTGGCTTCTTGTGGTTGGCACCGACTTGAGCTTGCTGGCCTCTGTGTTGGTGAGATTTCGCTGGTGGCACTGTGGGTCCCGGTGCTCAATCACCAAGGTGTCTGGCTGCCCTTCTGGGTTCGGTTTGCTGCTAGATTCTCTTCCCCCGGTTTAAAGGGATGCTCTTCCCTTGGAGGGGCCTGATGCTGTGTGGCAGCAGGCAAGGAGTCAGAGGTTTGACCTTCTCAATACTCCTTAGTTGAGTTCTGTTCAAGGAGCTCTTTTGCAAGTGTCAACAGCTCCTGTAACTCAGAAGTAGGCGAGTCCAGCTGTCCTTGTGTAGCCTCCGTTGTGTGGAGGAGGATGTTGTGGTGGACTGCTGTTGGACATACCGTGGTGTTTGCAGGATGAGGACGCCTTTTCCCAGTGGTTGGTCTGGAACCTGGGTCTGTTGCCATTGTGATGGCTCTGTCCTCTTCTGGCTAGGGGCTGTCTGTAGAAGGGTTTTGCATTGTGGCCCCCCCCCCCCCCCCCCAATGTTGGGTGCCTTCTGGTGCCCGCTTTGGATTCTGAGTTGTGAAGTTCAGACTCAGTGGGGTTTGACAAACACCTTTAGTGGAGGCCTTGTGCTTGTTAAAGGCCTTCTGTGTCAGGTTACACAGCTGTTGATTAGGCATTGTGCGGCAGGCCCTAATGCCTAGATGACTTCTTGCAGCGGGTGTCCTCCGCATCCCAGGGTAATTGTGAGCTTTGGAGTAATTTTGTCAAAGTCTGTGGTAGTAAGCAGGGGGAGTTTCACGCCGGCCCTGCTTGATGTCTGGGGCAGCGATCAGTCCGTGTACAGACTCTGGGTCTGAGAGTATTTAGATTGCCAGATGTGTTGTCTCTGGCCAGCTCATTGGGGTCTGTGGGGTCACACGTGTGTGTGTCTGCAGTGATCCTCTGGAAAGGTCCTTGCCCCACCCCCTTGTGGCTGCTGATTGGTGACGTGTGAACAGTGGCTCTCGCCCCCCCCTCGCAGGTTCAAACTCTTGGCTGAGGGGGGGGCCTGCTGGCCAGGGGAAGTTCTGATTCGTGTTTTCCCTATCTGTTCGCCTTGTGGTCTGCAAGCATATTTCAGTTCATTTGTGACACTGAATTCACCTCGTTGCGTTGCTTCGGTTCGCCTGAAAATTTTTTTTTTTTTTGTTGCAGCTCCAGAGGTTTTCAGGGAGCTGACTTGTAAAGTGTCAAGCAGAAGGCTTCGGCACCCTTTCCCCCCTTTCGTAGCTGTGCAAAGGCGTGGAGGGCTTGCACTGCTGGCAAAGTGATGTTCAGCCGGCTGTCTTTTGCATAAGTCTATGCGCAGTCGGTAGGACTGTTTAAATTCTTTCTGAACCAAGTCAAGATCCTTTCTAATTGCTGAGTCAGGGTTTGGACCTCAGCTATGTCTGTATGCAGGTGGCCTTGTAAGGACTAAGATGTGGTGTCTCTCTCATTTACTTCCACATATGTTGTTTTAAGAGTGAATTTGTGTGAAACAGTTCTCTTTCCAAATCCTGCCTGATGGCTTTTTCCAGCGGCGCTTGGTGTTGAGCAGCTGTAGAGCCTCTGTGAAGACTGGTGATTTCTTTCTGTCGCACCATTCGGTGAGGTTCTTTGCATCCGTTCTGTGCTTTCTCTCGTTGAGCAGGTGTCAGTTCTCTGCAGAATTCTGTGACTTGCAGTTTCAGCTCATATACCTCCTGTCTGAGGCCCTTGAGGGTGTGGGCAGAGGAGAAGATGATGCTGGTCAGGTGTTCACTTAAGTCGCAGTCTCGCTGTTCCTTTCTTTACCATGGCAGGTCGTTGGCTGCTTTGAGCTGAATGATGTCCCTTACAGTGCTCTACTGAGTGTCCAGGAGGTCCTGGTGAGCTGCCAGGGCTGGAAGTCTGTGGAATGTCTGCGACATACTGACACACTTGTGGGAACACCAGAGAGAGAGACACAAGGCAAATGCAGGTACGTACTGAGGTGTTAAACTATCTCTAAGGGGATCGGCTGTGTAGGCCGTGTAAGGTATGTCTAGCTGGTGGGAGGCAGCTAGTGAGTTAGGGTGCTATGTTTTTGTGTTCGTGAAAACAAAGGAAGAGTTTGAGTAACTTTGCTGAGGGGCCGTAAGCAGGGGTCAGCTGATGACCGGGCTTTACTACTGATGGTTCACGGGTTTGGCACTATGACGAAACTGAAATATAAAATAAGATGAATCTCAAAAAAAAAAAAGGACATTTTTACCTATTTTAGTTTTTTTCTAAGAGATATGGCTAAGCAGGGTTCACTTGTGTGTGATGCTGCAATAGACTTCATAACCCTAGGGTTAGGCTGTTAGCTAAACTAGCAGGGACCCACCAAATACCTCGTCAAAAGAAAAAGAAACAGTGGGAATTGTTTCTAGTTTTATGTTAGCCCACATTGTGTTGCAATGGTAGCTGCCCATCAACGTATTAGGCCTGGCACTGAGGAAAATGGAGAAGTAGAGAGGAAACAGGGATTAAGCTACCAATAACCTGTATAACTCATTAAGGAAACAACAGTTGCTAGAAATACTGTAATCCTATCCAAAAGCGACGATGGTGATGGTGAAATAACTAAAATAAGGTCAAAGTAAAACAGAACAAACAAAAATTTAAATAAAAAGGGTCTTAAGAGCTGTAGGAAATTAAAAGGGGAGAGTAAATAAACAAAATAAAAATAAAAATAAAAATGGAATAAAATAAAATAAAAAAATAAAAAATTTGATTTAATGAAATCTCAAATTTAATACAAATCAATTTAACTGAATTGGTACATTCATGCTAAATAAATGCAATAAAATCAAAGAGATGTAGAATAAAGTCAAAACAAAAATAAAAAAATAACACAAGTAAAACCCAGTATGTGGGTGGGTCCCACAGGGACCTGTGATGGCATCAACAGGAAGTGACACCAGGAGTGACGGAGAGAGAGCGGGAGAGAGAGAGGGAGAGAGAGGTGTGGTTAGAAAGTTACACTTTACACGCCTATCTAAGTGTTAGTCAGATGCTAACAGCTAGCAGTTGAGGTAAAGGGCTTAGCTTAAGAGTTAGCGTTAGTTACACGCAATTCTTTGTTTAAACACAGGTCTGTGAAGTGGGTGGTGTTGTCAGATTAACCGGAAGAGTCTACTCACAATTCCGGGGTCACGTGTTGCTAGGAGAACAATGCAAGCTCACAACAGGTGCAAGCGGAGCAGACTTGCACTGCTGTGAGCACGCATGGGAAACTCACAGTCAGTTATGACATGTCCCATACAAAATCATTCATTAATCAAAACCGCACATTCACTTCACAGGCAATGGTGGATTCGTAGTTAGCTACGCTAGAATAACACCATTAATTTTACGTAAATGTTTCACATGAGCGAGTCAAAATGAAATACAATGATACGTAACACATAATAAGGCCTTAAATTAATGAAATGAGGAGTATAGCTCAGATCACCTACACAGTGCTGAAAAAGGGGATTTCTTCGCCCAAGATCAGACCGATTCATTCTGGTACATTTATATGAGCTGCTAATCTGAGATTGCGTCTTCAGAAAATAGACTTATGCTCCACTAACAACAGAGATTAGGATTTCTTCGCTAAAATCAGGTTAGTTTCTTATCGTACGATTTAAAAACATTATAGCACTGAAACTTTCTAATACCTGTGGGAAGGCACCTTCAAGCTATAGTTTTATCTGATTATAATCAGAAACTGGTGCGCGCATGTATAAGAAGTTACGTAAATGTTTCACATGAGCGAGTCATAATGAAATACAATGCTACGTAACACATAATAAGGCCTTAAATCAGTGTAATGAGGAGCATCGCTCAGATCACCTGCATAGTGCTGAAAAAGGGGATTTCTTCGCATAAGATCAGACCGATTTATTCTGGTACCCTTTATATGAGCTGCTAATCCCGAGATCTCGTCGTCAGAAAATAGACTTATGCTACACTAACAACAGAGATTAGGATTTCTACGCTAAAATCAGGTTAGTTTCTTATCATACAATTTAAACACATTATAGCACTGAAAAACTTATTTTGGCTTGTAGGAAGGCGCATTCAAACTATAAATTTATCTGGTTTTGATCAGGAACTGGTATGCGCATGGAGAAGAAGTTACTACCTTATGAAACAGACACATAAGATTGATTATTGGGTCTGCTTGCAAGCAATGTTAAAACGACTCCACCGTTCTAAATTACTGCTCGTACTGCATAAAGTAGGAAACTATTGTTTTCTGGTTAGCTTGTCAAAGTTTCTGGGGGTCGCATCATGCGCTGCTGCAGGGATGCTTGGAAGGGACCCCCTCCTCTCTGTGGTTGCTTGAGGTATTATGGTTCTGTCTGCTGAGGTGTTAAGCAGAAAGTGCTGGCTCCCCCTTCGTAGCTTCGTGCACCTGAGGAAGTTTTGCACTGCTGAGTGAGCTCGAGTGGAGGATGACGGAGTAGGGGTGTTTCTCCCACTGTGTTTCCTTTTGCAGCCTCTAAGAGTACCTGAGTTCTCTTTGGACCTTGTCAAGTTTGTCTTGAGTGTTGTTCATCTGCTGGATCAGAGTCTCAGTTCTGGTGACTTTGTCTAAGAGTTCAGAATTTGCTGCTTTAATAGTAATTTGGTGTGGGAAAGTTTCCTTTCCAGGTCCTTTCTGTCTACCTTTTCCAGGTGCTCTTGCTGTTCAGCAGCTGTCAGGGCCTTTTTAAATCTATTGATTTCCTCATGTAACTCCATTTTGCTGGGGTCCTTTTGGGATACCGCCATGATCTGTTGCTTAAGATCATTTACCTCCTGTTTCAGACCAATGAGGTTGTTGGCCAGGAAGATGATCATCTTGGTGAGCTCTTTGTAGTCATAACTCTCGCTTGAGTCCTGAGTCTGAGGCACACCCCTCTCCGCGTCCAGCCGCTTTTGGCTCAGTAGGTGGTCGTCGGGCCTGGTTAAAGGGGGTGTTCCTCACGACGCCTTGCCAGCCCTCTCTGTTCTGCATTCTGTGCAGTTAGTCTGAGCATCTGCAACTTTTTTGGCAAACTTGTGTTGAGAGTAATGGCTAGAGACTACTACAAGATCAAACCAGAGTGTGAATGCTAAAATAGTTTTAGGTCAGCATATGTTTTGCTGAAAAGGACGTAAACAGGATTTTGATTGATGATTTAAGACTACTGTCAAATTATTGTCAAATTATCACTCAGAATTTGCTGACGGTTCCCCAAACAAGCTTAATCTCTGAGGTATGAAGGAAAAAAGGGAAAAGCATAAGGAAAAGGAGACCATTTCTATTCAGATTATGCCTATTATTATTTTTTTTTTTGAAAATAAAAAAATCAAAAATAAAAATGTCTCTGGTTCCTTTGAGGTTCAGAGAGAACATCAAGGGGGTATAACATGTAAATGGATTTAAAATTAGTTGACTGCTATTAACAAAACAAGGTAATAATTCTGGTATTTGGAACAAATAGCAGCACTAGTGATTATTGTGTTACTAACAGCACCCCAATACCTTAATGAGTCTTTCCTCGATAGACAGTTAAGATTTAATTAAATTTAGATTTAATTAACTAGTAACTAAGCAATAGCATTCAGGAAGGATACATCTAGATAGTTAAATTCGCTGAGACGAAATGAAGATTGAGAAACATAGAAAAAGAAGAAAAGAAGGAAGAGAAATGGAAAAATAAGAAACCAGGGATTAGGTTAAATTCAAATAGCTTCACACTGGACACACGCATGCTGTATTTAAGAGCTCCAATTAAAGAGTGTTAACCCCTAATTGTTAAAACTATTTGGTAGCTTAGCCTAAAATGAAACTATGCTAAGTCGTGTTAGCTTAGCTGCTTCAAATGGTTTGTTTACAAACATGGCGTGTTGTGCTATGTGACGTTAGCACTTCCTGTGACAAGTTGTTGTCACGGTAACCAATGCATGCCAGTGCAATTAAAAACAGTTGAATGTCTGTCTATTTTAAAAAGTTGCCCACAGTTTTAGAAAGTGGTGCTTTCAGCCTTCAAGACTTGCCTGCATTACATTAGCACTTCGGTGAGTGCTTCTCTAATGCAACAATAAACTTCTTGCACTTGTTTAAAGAATTACAAAACGTGTTTACTGTAAGTTAAAACCGGTTTAAACATATATGTAGTTATGTTTGCCTCACATATGAGTACTAAAGTACAGTATTACACCTTTAATTTCACTCAGCGAGTGAAACACAGTAATGACCACCAGGTTGCTCGGCTTATAAATATACAGTCAAAGTGTAGATGAATTACTTCAATCTAATTATAAACTATAAGGACTTTATGCTGTAGAAAGGGGAGCAGCGCACACATCTACCTTGATATAACTGTACTGAGATTTCTTCTTCATAGAAACAATTTAAACAATACTGCAATATTGTGATTTCTTCACTAAAGCATATTAAATTATGGTACAGTTTGGACATGCCGCTGAGCTGAGATTCAGACTTACGCTTTGTCAAGACAGATTTATGCTTTAATACTGAAATTAGGGTTTCTTTGCTAAAATCAGATTAACCTTACACTGATACCATTAAGCATGAAATACATAAAGACTCTCACAATTATAATAGCGGTACCAAATCAAACCCCCACTTTATCTGCATCTAAAAAAACCAGCAAATAGGGACACAACAGGGCATCTGAAGTCACGTCCTATTTTAACCTGGGCTATCAAGCACACACTTTTAAGTTGCCAGTGTTTAAACTCATAACTTTCGTTTTATCACGCCCGCATTCTCCACCAATCTGTAGCGAATCAACTCATGGGGAAATATGAATAATTAACCATAACTCGTTATAATTAATTATTCATATTTTACGATACACGTAGATATTTAGCTGACCACTCAGGGTCAACAGTCTTGTCAATTCTAAGAACGTTATTTTTCCTGGTTAAGGGAAATAACTTTCTACTGTACAATTCTATAAGTTTGTAAAGTAAATCTGCATGATTATTGACTCCGGTTATGAGTAAACAATGAACACGTCAAGTGTGATACAAGTAAGGTTTTATTAACTACATAAACACTTAAACTAGTCTAACATACTACATAAACACATTAAGCCGGTCTAACATACACATACACACACACACAACATCAGTTGGTAATAGGAAAGGGTTCAGTTTAGCACTAAAGAAAGAGGACATAATGAATGACATTTATGGAACCATTTTGCGTATTCAGCAGATCTAAAACCTGAGGGGAAACGTCAGATTCTTAGTTCAAACTCACCTTTGTAAAAAGGTGTAACTGATTCTTAATGCATCAATTAAATCGACTAATTTTGATACTTGCGTATGTCTGAAAAAGCTTCCTGATGCAATCTTAAGGCCCAAGATCTTGCTGAAGATGGTTGATGAGAAAGAGCTAGTTTGAGTCAGAGTCATTTGATGAATGAAAAGGACTAGGCCGGAGCCTGGCACGAGCTTTGGAGCAGGGAGCGTTTTTTCACATCTTCATCTTAGCATCTGACCGAACCACCTACTGGGGCGGGTCACATGGAGTGTGGACTTTTAAAGCCTGCAGAGATTCACGCATCTCAAGATGGGCTTGTCCAATGAGAAAAATGGAAATTCCGAGCGGGAGGTGGCAAATGCTGGAGGGTTTACGACCCCTTTGTACTCTAAGCATGGTAATTTGGATATGTAATTCGCTGAGGTTGAGGCACGAATTAGTACAGATTATTATAACATCAATATGTTGCATAGGTATCATCATATAATATACACACTTGTTTCGATAATAAGAAGGCGAATTCATAGATACTAAACAAGGTAAAGTTACTTATATGAATGAGTGGTTTATCGTAAGCATGAATAAAATAGTCTAAAATACCACAGATTAATACAAAACAACAATAATATACACAATGGCCTGAAGAAAAAGGGTGTTCATTCAAAGAAGGTTTTCCTATGAATAAATTAGTAGAAAAGTCAATTTCTACTGTGCATTTGTGCCTCTTGTTTCTGGAGAATGCAGCTGAGAGTCTGCTCGCATTCCACAAGTTTGTAAATGTATCGGGTTACCATGAATCCAGGGTCTTGTTCTGGCGTCCTGGGTGTTACAAAGTATTTGTGAAATCAAGCTAACAAAATATATATTGTGTGTTAGATTGGTCCAGACGCTACAAGTGTGTACAGGGAGAAGAGCAGTGGGGAGAGAACACAACCTTGAGGAGCTCCAGTGCTGATTGTACGGGGTGCTGGATGTGTATTTTCCCAGCATCACTAGCTGCTGCCTGTCTGTCAGGAAACTGCTGATCCACTGACAGACGGAGGTGGGCACGGAGAGCTGAGTTAGTTTGGGCAGAAGGAGGTTTGGGATGATAGTGTTAAAGCCCGAGCTGAAGTCCACGAACAGGATCCTCACATAAGTCCCTGGTCGGTCTCGATGTTGCAGAAAATAATGCAGTCCCATGTTTACTGCATAGTCCACAGACCTGTTTGCTCTGTAGGCAAAACTGAAGAGGATCCAGCAAGGGTCCAGTGATGTACTTCAGGTGGGCCAGCACAAGTTTTTCAAAAGACTTCATGACCACAGGCGTTAGAGCCACAGGTCTGTAGTCATTAAGTCCAGTAATTTGGGTTTCTTTGGGACGGGGATGATGGTGGAGAGTTTGAAGCATGAAGGGTCTTCGCACAGCTCCAGTGATCTGTTGAAGAGCTGTGTGAAGATGGGGGCCAGCTGGTAAGCACAGGATTTCAGACAGGCTGGTGTAAACACAGTCTGGGCCTGGTGCTTTTCTCTTTTTCTGCTTCCGGAAGACCTGGCACACATCGTCTTCGCTGATCTGAATTGCAGGTGTGGGGGAGAGGGGGGTTGCTGGAGGGGTGAATGGTTGTGTGGAGAGGTGTTCAAGGCGGGTGTGGGGTGTCTTTTCAAACCTGCAGTAGAACTAGTTCAGATCGTCTGCCAGTGTGATTCTCGCAGTGTGGGGGCGGTGTCTTGTAATGGTAGTTCTTTTAGACTGGTCCACACTGATGAGAGTCACTGGCAAGCTACCGAATTTAATCCTATTTTCTGAATAAGGTCCCCCTACTTTGCCCACTCGGATCTCCTTTTCAGTGTGTATTTAGTGTTTATACAAGCATCACCCCCTCCCTGTGAGCACTCTTCTTTGGCCGGACGGAAGCTGTTGCGTTTGCAGTGAACCAGGTTTTGTCATCTGTTGTACGTTAAGTGAGTTCATGTTAGGATCCATGACACCGTCTTAACAGAAAACTGATATAAGATGTTTACAGCTCCTCTGTGAGACTCAGTCCCCGCCACGGGGTGCAGAGCTTCAAAGACTGCTCCAATCATGAAGTCAAAAAAAGCTTGTTAAATTCGGCTCGCTTTGCTTACAGTACGTCCATCGTTTTACGGCATTACCTACAGTGTAGCCCCCTGATTTTAGTTTCTGCCTGTAGGTCGGTATAAGTTGAACCAAACAGTGATCAGAGAGCCCTTAAGCTGCTCGTGGGACAGAGTGATATTCATTCTTTATTGTGGTGTAACAGTGAGCCAATATATTACTGTCTCTGGTGGGAAATGTGATGTGCTGTCTGTATTTTGGCAATTCACGGGAGAGATTTGCTTTATTAAAATCCCAGAGAATGATTAAAACAGAGTCCAGGTGTTTTTGTTCTGTGTCTGTGATCAGATCAGTGAGTTTCTGTAAAGCGGAGCTCACGTGTGATTGCGGAGGAATGTAAACACTGACGAGAACGAATGAGCAAAACTCCCGCCGCCCCCGCGAGTTAGACACGGACTTGCCAATAATGAAGAGACTTCTAGATCTGAACGCAATTTCTTTAACACAGTTACATCGTACCCCACTCTCCATGAGGTAAAGCATGTCCGCAACGCTGATTCCCTGTTGATTCTGCGGCGCGATCTGCTATGAACCGCCTGAAAAGCCCCGGGAGACTTCAACGCGCGTCCGGACAAGGGGCGGTTTCAGCCAGTTTCCGTGAAACCACAGCGCAGCAGATTGAAAAATGCTATTTGTCCGGGAGAGCAGAATGATGTGTCGGTTTGTTGTCTGGGTAAAAGAGCGCCGAGGTTCGCAGATGGATGCTACGCAACGGCGTTCTGAAATCCGTGTGCTGTCTGGCTCACGAGCGCGCCGGTCCTTCCCCCGTCTGCGCGTCTGAAGCGTGTGATTGACTCAGCGACACAAGTCCCCCGACAACATGTCCAGCAAAACATCCGAATAGTTCAAAAACCGGTGAAATATCGCGCCCGTGGTGTGTACTTGAATGTCAGCACTTTGTCTTCTGGTGAAAATGATTGCCTACCGGGCATATAAATAAGAAAGCCACCAAATCTAACAAAAATACACATAAAAACCACAACCCATCGCCCCAGAGCAACACCCACGGAGGCAGCCCACCCCCTCATCGTCGGCACCCGACATTGTGCATAGGAGGCTATTCACTGCAGAGGATTCATTATTGAGCAAGTTATGTAATGCTACATTCCTCCAAATCAGTTCTGATGAAGAGACAAACTCATCTACATCTTGGATGGCCTGAGGTGCGTACATTTAAGCAGATTTGAATTTTTGTGATTGTTCTTTCAATAACTCACGCATGTTCTATATACCTTGGAATCTTAAGATAAACACCACATGGGAAGGTGCCCAAATCAATATGCCCTTCCTTAAAAACATCAGCAGCAATTCTCTCCTTTCCTCGGAATCGCTTGTACCTTCATTTGTCTGTCTATCACCAAAAAAACTATTTATATGAAAATGGGTGTTCAAAACCGAAACTGAGAGAATAATAAGGAACATAGTGAAATTTGTGGCTGCATCAAAGCTCAACATGTGACAGGTTTATAGGAGGTTCGGGCCCTTTGCTGCTACCTATAAATTATCCCTTCACACTACCAAGAGCGGGAAGCTAAATAAAAGATGAGGGTGCAAGCATGTGACGTGTCAATCTGCCATTACATATACCTCTTAATGCACTGACCAAAGAAATGTGCCGGACATGACCAGAATCGATGAAACCCTCGAGTCAAATAAGGGTAGAGAAGACTGCTATGTAAAGAACATCCTGCATGGTTTATTAAAAGACATGACGTGCAAATAAATTTGCGAGAATTGTGAATCGTGATTCTTCTCTTCCTAGCATTCCCGAATCAACATTTCCTTTCATGCTGTGAATGTTCACAAGAGGTCCCCTTGTCGACAGCCCTGGTTTTACTGAACTGGAATTTTACTAATCATTTCTGTTGGAAACGTAATAGCCCACCAAATGGTAAGCAACTGTGAATTAAAATCAAGCCTGTGCGAACAGAAAGGGATTTTGTGATGGTCGACTCCGGCTCAGAGAATGAGTCATGAGTCTTGTGTAGGAGGGGAAGGACCAGAGGGTCTTCAAGTCAGACTTCTAACAAATAAAAAACGTTCAGCTCCAGGCTGACGCATGAGAGGTTAGATTTACACTGAAGTCGTGATGCCCACCTGAAGGAGCGCATGACAAGATAAACTAAATGTCTGAAAGAAAGGATAAGAGACGTCAAGGTTTCAAGAGTACTTTCCCATTTCTGTTAAAGAGGCTTTCTGCAAAGAACATGAGATTGAGTTGTCTTGATAAAGAGATAATTTTACTATGTATATACACACACATACACACACATATATATACAGTGCTACCCTCATATTATATATATATACAGATTATAGCTGACCATGGGTTAGCACAAAACCAGTCTTAAGTCGCTGGGGTATGTATGTAGCAATAGCCAAAAATACATTGTATGGGTCAAAATATTGGTCTTTCTTTTATGCCAAAAATCATTAGGATATTAATAAAGATCATGTTACATGAAGATATTTTGTAAATTTCCTACTGTAAATATATTAAAACTTAATTTTTGATTAGTAATATGCATTGCTAAGAACTTCATTTGGACAACTTTAAAGGTGCTTTTCTCAATATTAAGATTTTTTTGCACCCACAGAGTCCAGATTTTTAAATAGTTGTATCTCAGCCAAATATTTTCCTATCCTAACGAACCATACATCAATCAAAATCTTGTTTATTCAGCTTTCAGATGATGTATAAATCTCAATTTCGAAAAATTGACCCTTATAAAACTTTGGGGGTTTTCCTCTTTTTTTTTTTGGTGGGGGGGTTGTTTTTTTCCAGGGCTACAAACACACACACACATACACACACATATATATATAGATACTATTGTTTTAAAATATTTTTTACATGTGGTGTTAGTTGAATTGCATTATATAAGACTGCAAGATCATTGCTTCAATAAATAAATGCTGTAACATTTACACAAACGCTATACTATATTCTACAGTCCAAATATTATAGCAGATTTGTCACATAGCCATTATCTGGAAAGTGCTGGTTTGACCTTCCTGTAAATACCAAGATCTGTGCATTAGAAACAGCATTCCCCAGTTCTGCCCACATTTACAGGTAACTATGGCAACAGTTAGCAACAGTTAGCCGTCAGCACTTTCACACTTACAAACACTTCAAGTGACTATACATACAGCAACATTCTGGCAAAAGTAACTGATAAACTTTGTTGAAAACAAAGTTGAAAGCATCCCAGCTGATGATCTATTATTCATTTCCTGTCTCTTCCACTGTAATATTCTATGTTACCCACTAATATTACCCCTGTAGTATTGGCCAAATGTCTTCACATACTTCCCTTTATAGATCTAATATTTAGAAAAGCACAGTTGTGGCTCTAAAATCTGATCAGAAGAGCCACATTCAAAGCTGTTATGCGATTTACACACCAAAACAGTTGAATTATGTATTAATGTGACAACCTAACAGCCTACAGCAAAAATTCATTAGCGGTGTTTGCTAAATCTAGCAACTCATATACTTGACAAGATTCAATAGAGTTCAGAATATCTGTTCCGCGGAAGAAAGTCTAGCATGCAGGTTAAGAATGACATGAGGGTGAGTAACTGATGACAGAATGTTTGCTAACCTTTCCATTTCAGGTTATGAATTTGAACAAATTCCTGATCCTAAGTATTAAATGTTGCAGTGAAGCTCTTCCAGCATAATTTGTTCGACATTTGGGAGCAGATTTTCAAAAACTTTTCTGTGAGTTGCGCAGCCCCCGATAATGTTAAGGCATCCAGCAATATGAACGTCTGTCTATTAGTGAGCAACAGTTCAGCAATCTGGCGACCTAGCGATAAAACCAGTGTGAATCTGGTCTACAACATCATGCTAAAATCATGGAACCTCGTAAGTGATTAATCTGGAGTGCTTTACGAATTGTAGGTAGTAACTTTGCACTTAGAAGGTTATGTATTGTGAAGCAAATCAATAGATAGTTTTGCTTTTCACAAAATAAAACAACAAGTCTACTTGTCTGCTCTTTGACAGCTCTTACTATTTGTTGTGAGCATTGCATTGAAACATCTCTTTTTCTTCACAGAGATCTGTATATCAAAAGACAGCAAAGACAGCCACAAGGAAAAAATGAATACAGCGTAAACATCCTAGCCATGAGAAAACAGACAAAATGGAAGCCATGATAACACCAAAACATGAGCGTTAAAAGGAAATTAAAATGGGATTTACTGCGGCAAGTTGCTACAAGTTGCAATATCCACTTTTATTGTCACTACTCAGATTTATATATTTCATTCTACGTTTGTTCGTACTTTCTCAATTACTCCTTGTTTGCTCAGCAAAGCTTGAATTTGAAATGAACTGAATAAATTGGGGAGGCAGTAATAAGATGGTGTAGGCTGTGTTTATATGAGGAACAGCTTGAAAAAAGAAATGAAAAAATGGTTTTTATTTCCTTTCCGTTTGCATATCTTGTCTCCTCTTTGCAATTTCCCTGCTTTTTCTTCTAGAAAAACAGAAATTCAGAAAACCACATGGATACATATGAAACTTCAATGCTTAAGAGGTAAAATGGACATCCTGTTTAAAAGGATGGACGTAATCTGTTCTGCACAGGAAAAAAAGATGAGAGATGGATATAGACGGTCCTAAAAGGAGAAAGCAATTTTAGCTTGTCATGCTAATGGTGTAGTGTATTCACAATGAGTGAAGTGCACATTCAGAAGGACTTTTGAGTACTCAAACCTACAACCATGACATATATTAGAGGGTAATCACAAAATCTCTCCATTACGAACGACAATCTACAAAGCAACTGAAGTGAAATGTTTTTAAAATGTAGGATGAACACTGTTCCACTTGACAGCTGTAGTCAAAAACTTCTTAAATGGGCATGTTGACTTAGACGCAACACTTCAAGGTTACAAAATTACGGTCTTCAAAGACGTTTGGAACATGTGGTGCAGTTTAGCGCTGGCAGCATCGGCACGGATGTTTCTCTCAGAAAAGTAACAGCATGCAATCACAAATGTCAATATTCGGCAAATACCAAACCCAAAATCAGCAGCTTTAGATGTCACTGAATGGGTCAAGAAAAATATGAAGAGCATAGATGTGCTCGCCACTGAAATGAAAAAATCAGTAACCAACAACCAGTCTGCAAATCAGACTGATACCTCCAATTGCAGCAAAATTTTGGAGATATTTCGTTGGCAATAATGATCTATTGTCCAAATTTAGGTGAAATTTAGTGGTCAACAATGATCCATTGTCCAAATTTTGACAAAGTGTTATGGGCAAGAATGGTCCCTTGTAATTTTTTCCAAAATGTTGTGGACAACAATAGTCCATTGTCCAAACTTTGACAAAATTTTTCAAAAATGGTCCACTGTCCAAATTTTGATGACGACATTTTGTGAGAAACAATGGTACATTGTCCAAATTTTGGTGAAATTTTGTGGATAACAATGGTCCAGTGTCCAAATGTTGAAAAATATGGGCAAAAATAGTAAAATGGACAAAGTTTTACAATAATTTATAGGCAAAAAGGGTCCTTTGTCCACATTTTGGTAAAGTTTCATGGGCAATAATAGTCTATTGTCCAATTTTAGGTGGAATTTTGTTGGCAACAATGGTACATTTTCCAAATTTTGACAAAATGTAATGGGCAAAAATGTTCCATTTTACAGAATTTTGTAGGCAAAAATGGTCCATCGTCTAAATGTTGGTAAAATTCCATGGGCAAAAAAAAAAAGGTCCACTGTCCAAAATTTGACAATTTTGTGGGCAAAAAAAGCACAGACGAATGTAGTTAGGACATGATGCAGACTGGACTTGAACCTGAAAATCCCATATGTGCAGCAAAGCTCAATGTGTCAGCCCCCAAGCAGGAGATTACATTAAATGATTAGCGAAATTCTGTATCATTTACACCCTATGTTGTTCCAACCTGTATAGAGATCTATTTCTTTGTGCACCCCAAACGCAGAATATTTTGAAGAATGCTGGACATTTTGAAACAGTTGCTGGTAGCCATTAACTTACAATTAGTAGTATCGCCTACTCCTATTATCTACTATCTATTATCTCATTATCTATCTATCTATCATACAGGTTTGGAACAAGATGAGGGGGACGATATAATTGACAACATTTTCATTTTTGGGTGAACTATCCCTTTAACCACTCTGCTCAAACACATTAGGAGCATTTGAAAACATTTAAGATGTATGAATTTCATTCTGTTAGACAGCAGTATGTTTTAATAAATGTTCCACTAACTTGTGACAACTACAAAGTGTAATTAGGTCTGAATTTTTAACAATACAGCCATTATTCTTTTCATTTTAAACCTAAAAAATTACTTTTGAGAAATGTTTTGCTTGAAAAGGGCTATATTTCTTTAAAATATATTTTAAATATTCTGGGTCCCCCGTGTTGAGAGTTGGTTACATAGTCGAAGACATTAGCCCATTTTACCACGCCCGCCGACTTACGTGTCCAAATACTTTATGAGGCCACTGTATGTCTTCAGGCTTGCTTGTATCTGATCTGCTTTTCCAGCTTGCTGAAACATCAATTGACTTATGCGTCTGATCAACCTCCAGATGGATCTATTTGAAATTCATACACACTCTAAACATACCTCTCCCTGCGTCATTCTGAACTCTCTGTGGTCTGGCATCAGACGACAGATGCAGATGTAAAGTTCCCCTTCTAAAGACTTGTAGAAGAGCTGCCCTGCCTATATAAATAGATGTTTTTGTCGGTATCCCTGTAACATTCTTTCTCTCACCGTCTCATTGCCCCATCAATCTCTGTGGTAGTATCCACGTCATTGTGAGTTTTGTTTGATTAGAATCAGTCTGACATTATACAACGGATGACTGTAACACCCACAGTGGAGTTTAGTGTCTGACAGCACTGCAACTGTGCAAATGTGGGTTTGGACAACTTAATTGCATGGAAATTCGTAACTGTTTTACATTTGCCAAATTGGTGGCTAATTCATATGAACTCATAAGATGTCATTCGTGTTTTCATAAAATCTGATTATACCTTGATGGTTAGGTTTAGAGGGTAGACCTTACTTTTTTCTAAAAAAGAAAAAAAAAATGTTTTCCTCACATTATACAAATTCTCATGAAATAGCCACTTGTGCTTTTTCAAGGTTGGTGTGGAACAAAATTTGTAACTATATCTTCTCATAGAGTTTATTGTTGGTTCGTTGTTTCTAACCAATTGGACATTTTCATGTTTTTTTTTGTTTGTTTGTTTGTTTTGGCATAACTTATCAGTGTAGCGACTGTCTAAATGTGTAGTCATATTAGCAAAAAATTGGTAAAATTTTATTGGCAAAAATGTCAGTGTTAGACCGAGTAAAATATATACAAAATATGCATTTTATTGTATTTTTATAGATATGTCTTTTTAAGCAATGTTTTGATGTGAGTGTGTAGACAAAAACAAAAATTGTGTTGCTTGTTGAAATTCCCAAAACTGTTTTTTTGCATTACTGGACAGAAATAGCAGAATACCTGAAAGCCAGGAAATGGAAGACAAACAGGATTGGCACATGTTGCAGACTGGACTCGAACCTGAAAATCCCACATGTGCACCAAAGCTCAATGTGTCAGATCATCATGGATTAACCACTGCACATTGGAAGCAGCTGAAAACACATAAAAAATGTATGAATGTCTTCCTATAATATATGTTCCACTAACTTTTATACAACTAGAGAGTGTACAAGTGTTCTTCTAGTAACATTAATAGAACACTCATTCAAAGTTATCTGATCTTTAGTAACAATCAAAACGTCAGCACAAAAACATAATTTATACATCGTTTATGGAACGTTTTCTACAGCATTTTTTAAAAGTTACTACTTACAAATATTAGATGGTTTTGAGGAATTCAACACTAACATTCCCATAATGTTTGCACATAATAAAACGAAAAATTCCACTTAATGTTATCTTTAACATACACAAAACCAACGTAACACACAACGAAGAAAAACAAATACTTTAAGTACAAGTTCAAAACTAGCAAAATGTTCTTTAATGTTCTCGCTGACAAAATTTCACCAAGCAATGAAAACACAACTATGGAGTGGCAATTGGTGGCAATGTTTCTGCGATCTACTTAAGCTTATGATGTTTTTTGGGAAATGCAACCCAGATTAGTAAATCATGCAGACAATGTACTTAAAACAAGGTAACAAATGAGTAAATCATGTTCACTATTTACTTAAAACGAGGTGACAAATTAGTCGTGGAAACGAACTGTTAATTTGTGGACACGTTATAAATATTTTCCCATAAGTCACGTCTGGGGCTTTTACAACATTAAAAGGACATAATTTCGTGAAATAGAATATATTGTACCATACAATTCCTTATGTGTCATCTTTGATCAGTTTAAAGTGTCCTTGCTGAATAAAATCCTTTATTTCTTCAAAAATGCACAGGCCTCAAAACTTGTGAATGGTATTCTACAAATAAAAAAATTATAATTCATGACAGTTGTAAAATATAATACTTTTTACCTTGAAAAAAATCAATTTAAAACCTTTTTAATCATTTAATTGGAAGCCATTTAATTTAAAAATTTCTTTGATAAAAAAGTGTATTAAAACCACATAAAACCTACATGAATAAAGCCATTTTTTGTAGAAACTTTTTGCATTTTAATAGTGCAGTCCAGCAGGGCTACACAAGCGACTTTTAATCAACATCTGTGGAAAGTCTTTAGCTCAGCAAGATACAAAGGTATCTCCTCTTGGCGTAATACTTTCTGAACATCTTTCTCATTTTCTTCCTTTTTTGATAGTCACTGCTTTGAGGACACAATGAAATGGCTGTATAACGCCGTGTGCTCGACCGCCCTCAGTCTAATTACAAAAATGATAATGATAACGTCGGTCTACTTCACAGTTTACAACCACATTTCCTTTTTCTTCTACTCTTTCATGTGCTGATGCTTTCGAAAATGACTACCCTCTAGATATTTCACAGTGGGCATCAGGTACAAAGGTGCGGTTCTCCCACACAAACGGACACACGGTGGATTCAAGATGTCATTTGCAGTGAACGTCTCTTTCGTACCTGAACATCAAAGGTGCTGCCGATCAGGAGGCCAATTAGAGCTGTCCGATGATTGGTGCACAACATCTGAGGGAACCGCAGAAAAGTGTATCCCCCCTCTCTGTCTACAAAATGCATCATATTAGCATTGATTTGGGGTCAGGAGATAAATGACATACTGCGTTCCAACATCTAGTAAACTGCTCAGCCTGAACTCAGTGGAAAATGTACCTATTTTATGAGGTGGTGATTTAGTATGAGATCGTACACCAAGAATCATACAAAACATATGATTTTTAGGTCCACCTCTAGACCCAACTGTAAATTAAAACAAAGTTACAGGGATAGTTCACCCAAAAAATCAATTGATCCAAACCTGTATGAGTTTGTTTCTTCTGCTGAACACAAAATATGGCCCTTGGATGGCCTGAGAGTGAGTACATTTTTAGCTGATTTTCTTTCTTTTTTTTTTTTTTTAACTATTCCTTTAAACTTTTTGTATATAAAGTTGTTGTACATTTAAAAAAAACAGCAATTTAAACAACTTTACTTAATTTAAGATAAAAAACAGTTGATAGTTGGTAGTTCTCTCCTCTAGTCTCGATATATTTGCTTGGCACACACCTTCAGGTCAATAGGCCTATTTACATTTCTTGCTTGATTGCCTCACACTGATTCTTAGAGAGACCCATGGAGCTGCATAAGCACTCTATCAATGTTATCCCCACCTTGCATTCTTCATTTTCAGACTGCTAAATCTGTATTTGTATATTTGTAGTCCTCTATTGATAAATTTATATTTATATTACAGAGTTACTTTCGCCATTCATTATAATGTTGGACTTAGATACTCCTGCAGGGAACAAAGTTAACTCCGAATATAAATTGTAGTATATACATCTCTGTTACAAATCAGTCTGGTTTGTTTTCTTGGCCATATATCACATACAGTACATTGATTAATTTAAGGTGAGACACTAGAGGAAAAACCATTGCTTTTTCATGCACTGGTCAATTTTGAGATTTTAGGCTGTTTTTGTTTCAATAACATCAGACTAGTGGAAAGAAAACATACAAAATACACATTTAAGTGTAATTTTATTAAACTTTATCTATTTGCGTCTGTAGATTTGCAATTAAAATACATATCTTTAGGCTATTGACTTGACTGCAGAAATTCCCACTTCAGCAGCACCTGCATGCACCAAACGTAATAGTTTTATTCCTATATTCTGAATTCTATCTTTTTTGTTTTTCCCTAAAAGGTTTTATTCATATATCATTCAACTGGTTTACATAAAATTTTCCTTCTAAAACATGGTAAAACTCTTGGACATATTTTAAATAATCTATGCCGTGAACTTTACATATTTCACATACTTTTGAAAATCCAGCATTTAGTTGATGCTGATAAGCGCTCATCATCACTGTTGTAAACACGATGGCGTTCTTCTTCCATGAGGGAGTTTGGCAGAAAGAACGCGACACAAATATCTCCCGGAAATCCTTTATATTTCAACCAATTCAATGACGCCTTCGAAACTCCTGAAGTGTTTCTAAATTTGTGTGCGATATGCATCAGATGTTCAGCCAACGGCCTGTGTGCATCACATCTTAAGCCCTAAACACACTGTTCGATTTTCGGCTGTCCCAGACGAAATATTGGCATTGTGAAACAATCGTGGCGATTTCTGTGATCGTGGTTCCTAATCGGTGGTTCATGTCGTACAGTGAGAGAGGTTCAAATATGGCCATTGTCACGGTCTTGTGACCAACGATAGCCTATACGATACAACATGATCATCGCTCAGTGTGTTTGCTGCTACGATCCACGTTTACTGACCAACCGATAAAAATGCGACATGGCGCTAAAACATAAAACTACTTAGCTCAAGCTCTTATCCCTTCCTTTTTCAGCACACATAAAAAATACAACTGCCAAAGTATGATTTATCCTGCTCTTTTTGTTTACCACTAGTGCATGCTGGTGACTTTTTATTCTACTAACGTGCGTCGTATCGTACGAGTCAGTCGTACAGTCTACACACGTCGTAGCCAAGTTTATTAGTGTGAAATGCAGTGATCTTATAGGATTGCTAAAATCGTGCAGTGTGTTATGGGCTTGAGGCTGAGAATATGGTGACTGTAACTGTCCTGTTAAATCCTCCCCGTGTTTGCACATAACCGCCACGAGGACAGAGAGGGTATCGTGCCATTGTTCCTGCGGCACAGCAAGCACTTCCCATAGCCGTTCCTCCTGCGGTGCGTGTGAAACCCAAGAGCTGCAATCACGCTTGATTGAATCAGCTTTCGATAAGCAACATGCAGCGCGAGTGTAAAAGATGCGCCCCAATGTTATTTGATTCTTTAATAGATCAGCAAATCCCGTTATGCCACTTCTCCCGCTCATGTGGGAATTGCCATTCGCGACTGAACCCGTGAGTGATTTGATATTTGGAGACATTGAGACAGTTATCTGTGAATATCTGCTCCGATCATGCCAGGCTCACATAAAAATCAATCAGAGTTTCGGAGAGCTTCATCCATCAAACGCAGCATGATCAGACTTCTCATTAGCAGCATTATTGAACCATATTGCAATCCAAGTTTGTCAAATGTCAGCAACGTTTGAATAACGCACTATCAACGCCGCTTTGATCTACGATGTCAATAACACCGTATGATCTGCCATTGTTGAAACCCCCCCCCAGAAAAGTTGGTTTCCCATGGCCAGTTATGAATTACATATTGGACTTGAACAATAAACAGAGTTTTTGTGAAACCTTGTGAACTGGAAGAGCCCATTGAATTAAAGATGAGTTTGTTTCTTCATGGGAACAGATTTGGAGAAATGTAGCATCACTTGCTCACCAATGGATCCTCTGCAGTGAATGGGTACCGTCAGAACATCACAATAATCCGTATGTAATCCACACCACTCCAGTCCATCAATTAACATATTGTGAAGCAAAAAGCTGCATGTTTGAACGAAACAAATCCATCATTAAAGCATTTTTAACTTTCATTCATTTAACTTCATTTCCAGCTAAAATACAAGTCCATAATCCTTAATAACGCTTCTTCCTGAGAAAAAGTCCATCCTCTGTTGTCATCTCACATTAAAATTCAACAACATGATTGGTTAGAACTGTTTTATCTTGTAATCAGTGTTTGATCTGTGCGATTTCTCTCCTGATCCAGACAATATTACTTTTTCACTGGAGAAACCAATATTATGGATAGACCATTCATATTTTAGCTAGAAGCAAATATTTAAAGTTAAAATAATGGATTTGTTTTGTACAAACACTTATTTGCACTTCACAAGATGTTAACTGATGGACTGGAGTGGTTTGGAATACTTGTGGATTATTGTGATGTTTTTTATCAGCTGTTTGGAGTCTCATTCTGACGGAACCCATTCACTGCAGTGGATTCATCGGTGAGCAAGTGATGTAATGCTACATTTCTCTAAATTTGATGAAGAAACAAACTCATCTACATTCTGAATTGTCTGAGAGTGAGTAACGTTTTAGCTAATTTCCATATTTGGGCGAGCTATTCCTTTAAGATTTTAAGTAAACTACAAGTGCACGTCTTTTCACAAGACTTGGTTGTTTAAATTGTCCAATTTGGACACATTTACACCATGTTTTTGGTTGCTAATAAACTTGCTGGAGAGCTTTTTTGGTTAAATTGGATGATGGCTGAATATAAGTCCAGTTTTAGCCACATATACCATGTGCTAACTTTTTTTTAGTTTAGTGGTTTCTCCACCACTGGGTTTTAACTAATGTGAGTTTTATAGAGACCATCAAAACAAGCCGGAGACGCATCAGAAGCCTGTGAGGCATGATGGAGACCCACAGAATCTCTTAACAGCCTTTTATGATGGAGTCATTGATCATCATGAAAAATGAGGGGAAAAAAGAGTGAGATTTCTCATTTTTTTCATGATGGATCAAGAGGTTATGGAGGCCGAGCAGACAGACGAAAATATGACTAAACTATTTGAAAATACCTGTGCGTATTTGCGAAGATTTATGGTTGTGTGCCGGTCGTAAATTCGAGGGGACAGTCAATCTGTGAACAAACAAATACGCTTTGGCTGAAGTGGCAGTTCGGAGTCCATTAACCCCATGGTATTGACATGTTTACAGTCAGGCATAACAAATCTTCGCCACAGAGAGAACATTTAGTATTAGAGATGTACGTTTCATCTTTATAAACGTTGGATGTACAGTTGCATTAATAATGAAGAAGGATCCTTGTCTGAATCGGTTGTTCCTATTAAAGTGTATTGATCTATGGAGGCCATGTTCTGCATTCTGGATTTCAATTTAAAACACAAAGTCTTTCCTATGGTTTTAGGGAATGCACTGCATCCAGACACTGGAAAATCATTGATGGCGTGTCATTGAGAATAATAGGTAAATTTATCAGGTGCAATATCAGATAAAACCATTCTACAAGTACAAGTTAGGAGGGTCATTTCTACAATGGGTCTTAATACACTCTTTATTGGCATCTAAAGTTTCATGAAGGACCTTTAACATCTCTGGAATCTTTCCACTGCACAAAAGGTTCTTCATAAGTGTGAAAGGTTCTTCAGATTATTAAAATGTTCTTAACACTTAGAAAAAATTATATTTTAAGAGCTGTTCACTGAGAGGTTTTTGGGGAACCAAAAATTCAATCTACGCTTTAAAAGTAAAGTTCCAAAGGGTTTTCAAAATGAATAAGCCACTGAAGACATTTTTTTGGTTCTACAGAAACTTTCAGTGAATCAGTTCTTAACAATACCCCCCCCCCCCCTTTTCATAAGTTCTCATGTAATTCATATTTTATTGTTTGACAAGCTACAATAGAGGTTTTCTGTTTTACCTGTTGCAAGTAAACCAATAGGGAGTCAATATCACCCCTGTCCTGTGATGCAGGAAGGAAGGCGAAGACAGGAGTTGCAGTTCAAACTCACTTCGTTAATGAATAACTTAAAACACGGGCAGATGGTGAGGGAGACCCAGCATAGACAAGAACATTGTGACCATACCAACCAAAGACTGAACAAGTGTGCTTAATAAATGACAAACGAGGGTATTATGGACACACCTGAACCAAAATGAACTTAATCAAAACGGAGGGAGAACACACAACAAAAGTAACACAAGTCTGACCATTAACCACTCCCATTCCCGTAATGCTGTCCTCAGAAAAGCACCACTTAACTTCCTGGGGCGGTGTGCTCTGGAGGCCTCTAGGGACAGGCTTGTAAAGGACTGGAGGCCTCCAGGGCAGTATCAGTTCTGGGACCCATGGCGGAACAGGGAGTCCAGGAGGCCATGGCGGAGCAGGCATTCAAGGAGGCCATGGCGGAGCAGGCAGCTCAGAAGGCCATGGCAGAACAAAGTTAGTTCAGGGTGCCATGGCGATGACGGCCTTATGGCACTTGGCCTCAGCACTATACTCCGGATCTGAGGAACCTCCTGGCCTACTTGGGCCAACCGCCCTCTCTGGGCTGGACATGGAACACGGAGCCTTCCACTTGCTTGTCTCGGGATCTCTGAGCCCCCCTTGGGCGACGTGGGAACAGGAGCCACTCTCTGGCGCTCTACTCAAGGATCTGAGGACCTCCCTGAGCAGACGGGGCACAACCAGCCCTCTCTGGCTGGACGTGGTACACAGGAAGCCCTCGAGCAGGGCTTGACGTGGGACAGGAGACAAAGGTATGCTGACGTTGACCCACGGAGACAAAGGGACGAAGGAGGGCTGGACGGGCCAGCGGAGACGCATGGAGAATCTGGAGACAAGAAGGCTGGATGGACCAAGGAGACTCAGGAGACAATGGGGAGCTGGACGGGACCAGCAGAGATGGAGACTCAGGAGACGATGGAGAGCTGGATGGGACCAGCGGAGGCGAAGGAGACGAAGGAGGGTTGGATGGGACCAGCGGGTGAAGGAGACGAAGGAGGGTTGAAAATGATAACCAGCGGAGTGAAGTGATCCGAAGGAGGGTGGATGCCTTGTTGATCTCTGTGAATTTATTGTGCTCCCTGCATGAGACTCTGGACGTGCGTGGGCTCTCTGTTGAGCTCTGTGACGTGAGTGGGCTCTCTGTTGAGCTCTGGAGAGCATATTGGAGTTGACTCTGGTGAGCCCTCTCGACTCGGGTCAGGGACTAGGGCCATCTCACGACTCTGGTCAGGGGCTAGAGCCATCTCACAACTCTGGTCAGGGGCTATAGGCCAACATACTTTTTCACTCCTCATCTCCTTATTTTGGCTGAGGGAAGGAAAGTTGCTGTCATCTCAATAGGGCTTGGGAGCGAATCGGCCGGGGGCTTAACAGTGGGGTGGCCGGTGGGATTGGATGCCCACCTACGGGTTTGGGGAAGCGTGGGTGGAATGGAGGGAGCGGGCTCTTTGGAACGGTATGTGGAGGGTGCTGGTAGATGGTGAGCTGAAGTGCCAACTTGCTTCCGAATGGGAACAGGATGACTATCCTCCACATCAACAAGGAACTCGGAGCCATTTAAATCGAGGACATAATTAATAAAGTCAGCTACGGGTCTATAACAATCGTCTGGAGACAGAAATCAAAACAAATTATCATCATCGAGTACCATTCGGAAGCAGGCATTAACTATTTGATCGCCCCAGCTCACCAGATGTACAACACTCAGGAACTCCTCCACATATCGCTCCAAAGGCCGTCCATCCTGCTGGATGTTCCAGATTAATTCCTCAGCCCAGATCATACTTTGGTTATGCAGGAAGGAAGGCGAAGACAGGAGGTGCAGTTCAAACTCACTTCGTTTAATGAACAAACTTAGAACATGGGCAGAATGGTGAGGGAAAACACAGCATAACATAACGGTGACCGGACAACCAAAGACTGAACAGACTGGGGCTTAAATACATAGACAACTGAGGGTAATTAACGGGACACACCTGAACCAAATGACTTATCAAAACGAGAGGGAGAAACATGGGTCACAGAAAGCACATGGGGAGAAAAAACAACAAAACAGGAACACAACCCCAACAAAAAAATCCAAATAAAATTGGTTACACTGACATGGATTATTGGGGTTTTTATTCATTTATTTGTATTTATTTATTTATTTTGTACTTGAATATAATACTTCTATTACAAGTGCTTTACTATAACCTAGATTTAAAAAAAAATATATAGAGAGAATTTGAAATTGTTTTTTTTGGTAATCAACATTATACCACAAACGCTGATTTTAACTTTCTCATTTCTGCGTGTAAAAAATTTAGTAAGCGAATATTTTATTTAATTAATTTTTTTACATATAATATTCACAGTTTCATTTTTTTCTAAATTCATTAAAATCTTGTTTTCAGGGGGGGGGGGGGGGGGTGGCTGATTTTTTAAATTGCCAATCAATGTCCATTTGACATCACATTCCCCCAAAGCGCTATTTTATTTCAATCTCTTTGACTGAAAATTAAAACTGTATTCTGTATGCCCAATTTCACAGCCTTCTTTATGGTCTAATGTACTATTGTTTTCTTAATTTTTAAGGAGTGCCCATTACATCAAAAGCACAGCGTGTCCGTTACTGACCAGGATTGACGAGCTCGTTTAAATCACCTCAATGGCCAGATATCAGGATGTTTCACTTTGAAGACATAAAACGCACTAATGACCCAGCGCATGCTTTCAGCTCTTTAGCCAAACCCATCACACACACCGCTGCCATACACATCCACCAAAAAGAAAGTTTAAAGGTGGGGTAAGCGATTTCTGGTAGCCAATGTTGGCATTTGAAATCACCAAAACAAAAGGGTCTTGCCCCTATTTTGATAGCTCCACCCCACACATACGTACGCAACCCAGGCAATGATTAGTTCTGTGAAACAAAGTAAAACCAATGTTACACCATGTCTACACTGGACGTGAGTAGCGTGGCGCGACAAAATACTATAGAACTCATTATAATCAGTGATGCTGTCTACACCATATATATATATACAGTGGGTACGGAAAGTATTCAGACCCCCTTAAATTTTTCACTCTTTGTTATATTGCAGCCATTTGCTAAATCATTTAAGTTAATTTTTTTTCCTCATTAATGTACACACAGCACCCCATATTGACAGAAAAACACAGAATTGTTGACATTTTTGCAGATTTATTAAAAAAGAAAAACTGAAATGGTCCTAAGTATTCAGACCCTTTTGCTCAGTATTTAGTAAAGCACCCTTTTGATCTAATACAGCCATTAGTCTTTTTGGGGAAAGATGCAACAAGTTTTTCACACCTGAATTTGGGGATCCTCTGCCATTCCTCCTTGCAGATCCTCTCCAGTTCTGTCATTTTGGATGGTAAACGTTGGTGGACAGCCATTTTTTTAGGTCTCTCCAGAGATGCTCAATTTTGTTTAAGTCAGGGCTCTGGCTGGGCCCCCATATCAAGAACAGATCACAGAGTTTGTTGTGAAGCCACTCCTTCCGTTCTTATACTGTGTGCATAATAGGTTCCTTGTCTTGTTGAAGGTAACCTTCGGGCCAGTGCTGAGGGTTCCTGAGCACTCTGGAGAAGTGTTTCGTCCAGAAGATCCCCTGTAACTTGGCCGCGATTCATCTTTTTCCGCTCGATTGCAACCCAACTCGTCCCTGTACCCTAAGCATCACTGAAACACACTCCCACAGCTGATTTGCCACCCCATGCTTCCACTGTTTGGGACTGTATTGACAGTGCTGAGGGCAGTTGCCTTGTTTTCCCTCCACACATACCGTTAGAATTAAGGCCAAAAAGTTCTATCTTGGTCTCATCAGACCAGAGAATATTATTTCTCACCATCTTGGAGTCCTTCATGTGTTTTTTTAGCAAACTCCATGCGGGCTTTCATGTGTCTGGCACTGAGGAGAGGCTTCCGTCGGGCCGCTCTGCCATAAAGCCCCGACTGTGGAGGGCTGCAGTGATGATTGACTTTCTACAACTTGCTCCCATCGCCCGACTGCATCTCTGGAGCTCAGCCACAGTGATCTTTGGTTCTTCTTTACCTCTCTCACCAAGGCTCTACTCCCCCGATAGCTCAGTTTGGCCGGACGGCCATCTCTAGGAAGGGTTCTGGTCATCCCATACGTCTTCCATTTAAGGATTATGGAGGCCAATTTGCTCTTAGGAACCTTAAGTGCAGCATATTTTTTTTTGTAACCTTGGCCAGATCTGTGCCTTGCCCAAATTCTGTCTCTGAGCTCTTCAGGCAGTTCCTTTGGCCTCATGATTGTCATTTGCTCTGACATGCAGTGTGAGCTGTAAGGTCTTCTATAGACAGGTGTGTGGCTTTCCTAATCAATCCAATCAGTATAATCAAACACAGCTGGACTCAAATGAAGGTGTAGATTCATCTCAAGGATGATCAGAAGAAATGTACAGCACCTGAGTTAAATATATGAGTGTCAAAGGGTCTGAATACTTAGGACCATTTTATATTTCAGTTTTTCTTTTTTAATAGATTTACAAAAATGTCAAGAATTATGTGTTTTTCTGTCAATATGGGTGCTGTGTGTACATTAATGAGGAAAAAAATGAACAAATGATTTTAGCAAATGGATGCAATATAACAAAGAGTGAAAAATTAAGGGGGTCTGAATACTTTCCGTACCCCACTGTACATATCTATGGTCTACACTGGATGCAGCGCAGCATGACACGACAAATCCCTGACAGAAAACTGCTGCTGCATTCTATTCATGATGTATTGACAAATTTCAAATGATTTTCGACGGTCACTTTGTCTCGTTCAGTGTAGACAGACTTTAGCTGTTGCTGCGCAGACACAGTGTTACTCACCTATCGAGAAAACAATGTACGTCTGGAACCAATCCAACACACTATACATATACTCTTTTTATATCAAATAACTCTGATACCCATCTTACAACCATATGAGGACCCCTGAACCCTTCCCCCCGGAATGCGTAACACCCCAGGAAGTCGAACAGGCCTCTTTGTTGCATGGCAACCAACGCTGATATCACTGGGTTTATTGGCCAAAAGTATGTAAAGCAGGGAAAATCCCTGCATGTCCCAAGGAAAAGCAGAGTAGAAATGGACTGTTTTCTAGTTAATTCATAGAAAAACCGTTATTTGAATGAACACACTTATTTCTTCAGGCCATTGAGTATATTTTTGTCATTGTGTATTTTGTCTTTGATATCCTTAGACTATTTTAGTATGCTTGTGATGGGACCCATTCCTGATCCTCCCCTTTTCACTATATGTAATCCTACCTTGTTTAGCATCTATGAATTCGCCTTCTTATATCGAAACAAGCGTGTATATTATATATTGGTACATAGGCAATATTTATTAGGGCCCTGAGAATCGTTAATATTTTCGATTTAAGTCCATTTGCAAATTATCATGCTTGGAGACAAAGGGTCGTAAACCCTCCAGCATTTGCCACCTCCCGCTCGGAATTTCCATTTTTCTCATTGGACAAGCCCATCTTGAAAGTCTGGGATCTTCTCCGACCTTAAAGGCCCAGCTCCAGGGACCCGCCACAGTCGGTGGTTCGGTCAGATGCTAAGATGAAGATGTGTGAAAACGCTTCAGGATACCAAAGCAGTTGTGCCAGGCCTTTCTTCGGCCTAGTCCTTTCCATTCATCAAGTGACTCTGACTCAAACTGGTTCTTTCTCATCAACCAACTTCAGCAAGATCTTGGGGCCTTAAGATTGCATCAGGAATCTTTTTCAGACAGACTCGCAAGTATCAAACTTAGTCGAATTTAATTGATGCATTAAGTATCAGTTACACCTTTTTACAAGGTTTGTGTGAACTAAGAATCTGACGTTTTCCCTTAGGTTTTAGATCTGTTGAATATGCATGTTCCATAAAATTTATTCTTTATGCCTCTTTCTATGCTGATTTAAACTTTAACCCTTTCCTATACCAAATGTATGCGTGTGTGTGTGTGTGTATGTTAGACAGGCTTAATGTGTTTATGTAGTATGTTAGACTAAGTGTTTATGTAGTTAATAAAGTCATACTTGTATCACACTTGACGTTGTTCATTGTTTGCTCATAACCCGGAGTCACTTAATCATGCAGTTTTATGCTACAAGCTTTTGTAGAATTGTGCAGTAAGGAAGTTATTTCCCTTAACCTGGAAATTAACGTTCTTGGAATTGACAGACAGTTGACCCTGAGAGGTTAAGTAAATATTTACAGCGGATCTAAATATTTATAATTATTTATAACTAGTTATGCTTAATTATTCATATTTCCCCATGATCTGATTCGCTACACAAAGCAACCTTGGCGTCCGATCGCAGGCCTTCCGCTCCTTGAGTTCTCTCCAGCACTGGATAGCTGATCTGATATTTACACGGGTCCTAATTCTTGCCTTATTGCCTTAAGCCTTCTTTTGTTCCGCAGACGTTTTTTCTCTTTTGTTTTTTATCCACCATCTCTAACTGTCTGTCGCTCGGCTCGCTAATGTCCGTCATGTGCACTGAACGCTCTCTCCTCCACATCATGAGTAGACACGCCCCTTACTGCTGATTGGTTACAAGTTTGTTTTGCTAGTCGGCCAGAATCAGTTTTTTTAAAGCATTTTTGAAAAATCGCTTACCCCACCTTTAATGGCTCTGAAAGTAGCAAGTGTTTGAGGAAACCCATCTCTTTTTGGTGCAGACATTAAAGCAAGGACACCAATAAATCAACCAATAAAACTACCAGAGTCATAATGGCATGTTTTTGATGCACTCTGATTTTGAATGCAGAAGATCCAAGAAGTACATTCCATTGTACAATAATATTTACACTATATATTTTTGTTATAATTTCTCATTATTTCATTTTGCATTTCCATCCATGTTTTCCACATCTGACTCTACAAAATTTATTTCAAGGGGCAAGAAAATAAATTTCCAATTTTACCAAACATTTTGGGTAATTTATTTAATGAAAAAAAAAAATTAACATTGCAGTGCCAAGCAGCAATACTTGCATAAAGTGCATGCTTACTTAAAGTGTTTCTCTGACCTAAGAAGTAGACCAAAAAAATCAAGGAATTTAGGTGTTATTTAATAATTACATGCACAAAACATAAAAAAAAAACAAAGACAAAAACTGGTTTTAGCCTTCCAACCCAGACTGAAAACACACACACACACACACACACACACACACACACACACACACACACACACACACAGGAATGAGACCAGCAGAGAAAGTATCGAACCATTGAATTTCTCCATCTCTTATTACACGCTTCAGAGCTGCAGCACAAACCCAGCAACCTCTTTTGAAATAAAGCCCTCGAAGAGGGATGGTCAATCAAGTGTGTGTCCGAGGAAAGACAAGGTGACTAATACTGAGATGGGAATGGAGTCCTTTTGTGTAAGACGGGACTTATCTCTGGAGCCGAGGGCTGAGATTGGCACTGCTATTGTCACTGGGGATTTAACTCAACTGGCTAAAACTGCTTTTATCCCAGTCCACTAAATTCTTCTTTAGGGTTAAGAACACAACGACTGAGAAGGTCTCAAATGCGGGTCTTATGTAAGATGAAAGTTCAAAACTCACAGAGTGAGAGCATGATCAATCAGCTACACAGCTCAGTCATTTTGCTTCCAGACCCAACTTTCTGTTTTTTTATACCCAACAAGTGTTTGTTGCACACAAAAAGAAATGGGGAAGAACCAGTTGGAGCATTGCAATTTACAACGTTGTTACTGGCTTGTCTAAATGTATGCAAATTAAATATATAACTTGGGCCCATTGGGAATATATTACTCTTTCTTAATTCCCACATTTGCTGAAGCACCCATGTCATTTTATCTTGCTTCTACAAGCCTTTGATCTCTTTTGTGGGTTGTCATGGCTCATGTTTCATTGGATTTGTACCTGAACGCTCCATATCACAAATGCAATGCTGATCAGGTGCGCTACTGAGCAAGTTTACTACTTTAAAAAAGCCATGCATATGGAGCTCTGGTATGTGTTTCAAACATCAAAATGTGTTTGTTTGCAAATGATGTACTATGGTAAAATTGTTTTGATGTCATAACATAGTATTATGCAAGGAAACGTACCAAAATAAGTCTTTATTCATCGTTAATCTGCCCCTGTAATCATAATTTTGGAGTAAAGGAACAAAAGTTGTTGGCGTATTACTGCCTCTAGTGTTCATTTCAGCTGAAAAGTGCAGAGAAATGTACGCAGAGCAATATATTTTAGGTTTTGCAGAAATGTAGGCTGAGTCGTGTATGGTCAATGGTCTTTTTAGTATAATGCAAGTTCAGTCAGCCTTCTGTATAGAAGCCTTTTGAAACAGACCTGCAGTCCATTTTAAAGTCACAAAACATCATTTCAGTGAACCATTAACCAGATCTGAAAGTGGTTGAAGGCTACATGGGTTATATGTCATTTTCTAATAATAGTTAACCCATTAGCTGAGTAAAACCCCTTGTGGCAAGAACATCATCATTGGATAAAATGCATACTTTAATTAACCCATTGACTCAATCTTTGCCTGTCTAAACGTGCAGTAACATTTACAATTGCTCATTGAATTTCCACAGGCAAAATCCAGTTATTTCAGGAATCTACACTATTGGTAATTTTTGCTCATTGGAAAACATGACTTTTCCTGTATTTCTGTATTTGCGGAAGCATCCATGCCCTTTTAGCTTGTTTCTACAAGACTTTCAGTTCTTTAGTAGAGTGTCATAACTCGTATTTCATGGGATTCAATAGCCGGGTGCTCCTTATCGCAAATGCAACTGTACCGGGTGTGCCACTGAGCAAGTTTACTTCATTAAAAAAGCTGTACATATGGAGCTGTTATGTAATCCAAACATCAAAATGTGCTCGTTTTGAGGTCATAACATGGTATTGTGAATCTTGTGCACCTTTAGACCCGCAAGGATTCAATGGGTCAATTATGCATTCAATCCAGTGAAGATTTTCTTGCCATAAGGGGTTTTACTTAGTCCATGGTGCTTGCCAGAAGGTCACTCATGTGATCTACAGATGTCTATTTAAAAGAATGTTTTATGACAACAAAACGAGCTCAAGACATTAGAAGGTACATCAGTTATTATCCAAAGCAGTTCGTAGTTCGGGAAGAAGGAGGCGGGAACCGGCGAACGTTCAAACAAAACTTTAATAAAATAAACACAAAATAGCACAACAGCCCCTCGTGGACGACTGTCGCAAACAAACAGAACCAAAACACAGGCCTGGTCCTCTCTCGTCTTTCACAGTCGTAGCTCCTCCTTTTATCCTCCCGGAGCTCCTCCGTGGTACTCGAGACCAGTGAGTGGTGCAGGTGTTGCTCATCATCAATTACTCCACCGGCCTCGCTCCATTCCCACGGCTCTCGGCCCCGCCCCCACTCGTCACATACCCCATCGCCCCTCGCAGGCCAGGGGGGAACTCCCGAGACTGCGCTCTACTCCCCCACTCCCCCCTCCGGGGGAGCCGATAACGGCGGTGCGGCATACTGAGGGGTTAAGCCCGACAGACAGACAGAAAGGGAGACGGAAGGATGACGGACGAGAATATACGAAGGAGAGAGGAGCGAGAGCGAAAAAAAAAAATAAAATATCTCTAGCGTCCGGATTCCCGACCCCGACACATAGCATGCCTTGGTCCTCAATCGGCTGAGAGGCTCTCACTCGCGGTGACATGTGATGGTACTGGACATCTTTGGCGGACGGCGATATTGCGCACAAACGCCTCCTCCGCCCTCATCCTGTGAGGGACAGCGGCCCAGATGAGTACCCATCCCTGCTCCTCCCCACGCAATTACTGGACGGGGGAGGGGGGACGGACCAGCAAGCTACGGCATCCTGCGTGAACGCGATCGCCCGTCAACTCCTGCTCTACCTCTGGACAGCAGGCCACCCCTCCTTGCCACCCAGGAGCGCGCTTGCAGCGAGCTATCCGTTACAAATATAGATCTCCACGCAAACTCCATTAGCACAACCCCTCAGGGGCTAGCCACCAGCGGTATCTCGCTTCTTCTGCGAGCCACGATCTTTCCTCAGCCGGCCCAACCCCTCATCGTGTGAGGGCTCTCGACAGCGAAGTCACCTCCTCTACCCAGGCGTTCGGGGCAAAATGAAACCAAAGTGCCGGTAGAATAGGTCGACGCGGAGAAGGAGGACGGGATACCAGAAGCCGAACATTTTAAACACGTTAACGAAAGAAACAACACAAAATGAAACGTGAGTAAGACGGCAGCATCGCACGGACCGAAATACGCCGCCACACAAACACAAAATTAACATCCAGCTGGTCATATCTGGTCCGTAACAAGCGTGGTTAGCCCCCCCTTTTATCTTCCGAGAGCCATAACTCAGTGAAGGACTCGCGCACCAGTGAGTGGTGCAGGTGTCGCTCATTATCAATTACTCCACCGGCCTCGCTCCGTTCCCACGGCACTCGGCCCCGCCCCCACTCGTCACACCGTCCTTGGCTCTGAAGTACTAAAAATAACCGTTTTCAGATGAGAAAGACAGTATCTGCCAAAAGCTTCACGGAACACGCAGATGGCCATAATGCCCAGCGGGCAACTGGCCAACTGAGGGCAAACCGAGTATTATTGAAGCAAGTCCACTTTCTCCAATAAGATTTCTTATCTTGGAGATAGAGTGGAGATATTTCCATTCTCAAGATTAATTCTCTGTGAAGAAAAAAAAAATTCAGACTGAAATGGATGTTTCTTGGCTTTGCAGAGTGAGATAATGATTTTATAAAAGTGTCTAAATTTTTTGTTCAATTTGGAGCTTGACAGCACCATCTCCACTCACTTTCATTATATGGAAAAGATTGACCAGGATTGTCTTCGAAATTTCACCTTTTTGTGTTCCACAGAAGAACAAGATGTGGGAGACTATTTTTAACATCCTATTAACATGCCACAGGCTTTAAAATATTCATAATTGTCAAATTCTGGCACGGTAATGAAGCAAAACTCAACCTAAATTGCTTCCAAATTCTGCCAAGTGTAAACCCCCCACCCCCACCCCCCATCTCCTCCCCACTCAGTGATGGGTAATGACGAACCATTAAAATTAAATAGTGGAATCTGGGATTCTTTCCTCAGTCCAAAAAAGTATTTTATGTGATTCTAGCGTCCAAAAATAGACTCCATTCTGAGTGTATTTTGGCTGATTATAATAGCATTCATCTATATTGAATATAATAGCATTACTTAAACATCAAAGTACTGTTGATCTCCATGGAAACCAAGTGGCAACGGGAGGAAGAAAGCTGGGGTGCTTCGACGTCAGCCGTGGAGAACTCGACTGTAAGAAGAAATAAGCCTAAAATATGAATGAAAGGATACGAGATATGCAACAGACAGTTCAGAGAGATTACTGCCACCCACACACTGCACTACGCTTGGCCGGCAAAATATCGGTTAACCTAGACTCCATGGACGGAAGTCCACACCGAGTCACTGGGCGGCATCAGGGCGCTGTGCCTCCTTTGTTGATGTTTTTAATGAATGTAGTGTTTATTAGGGCTATCAGTTGTTGAAATATTTAAATAAAATGAATTAAAATGAATTTTAAATTAGTAACCTTCATTAAATATTTCGAAAAAGAATAGCCACCATTGAAAGTATAAATGTAATTTATTAATATAAACATTGATAATAACACATTAAATACATTACATTCAGAAAACCCCTTTCTTACCTCAATGCCGTATTAGTTTTTAATCATTATATAGAGATATAATATATATACTATAATATAATAGTATTTTTAACTTAATAAATAGCGTTAAACATATTCTTATAGTAAATATTAGATGAAAAAGGTAATTAAAAATAAAATCGCCTGCTATTCGTGTATAAAATCAAATTCAGAATAATGTATTTAATCTGATTCTTTATTTTGATCTATTTCACTAAAATATATAAAACTCGTTAAAATCCATTAAAATTAATTTAAAAGATGAGGTATGCGCCAGATAATAGCATACTATTTTATCTAATTATTATAATTAACTTACTTCATAGTTTATTGTTAAATATTCAATTTAATAATAATTAATAGCCATTATTAAAATACCATTTTAAAATATTAAAATTTAAAATGATATATTCTCAGTTATATTATAATGTTTTCCAATAAATAAATACATTTAAACATTTAAATGTATTAATAAAATTAAGAAATTAAATTATCGTAAATTAAGGATGCAAGAGCATGCACTGAAGGTATTACGAGAAGCTTTAATAAGTAATTGATCACATATTAAAATTAAATAAAGGAACATTTAAAACATATATGAAATAGCATTCAAATAAAATAAATTATAAAACCGATTAAAAATGACCTAATAATATGAATTTAAATTAAATTACTATAATTTATTCATTCATTTCTTATTTAATTTTAATGTATCGAATAAATTAATTAATTTAATAAAGAATGACAACAGGATGGGAAGCCCTAATATTAATCGCATTAATGTTTATGTAATTCTTTATAATTAACTATCTAAATAATCAAGTAGTTAAGCATATTAAAAATGTAAAATAATTTAATTAAATAATTTATTAAAAATCACCATGTTAAATTGGCAGCTCTAGTGATTATATATGAAAACTGGGTTTCAAAAAATTAGAGTTTAAAATGTCTTTCTCAAGAACATCACCACACAATAGAAATGAACTTATTAGTGTCTCAAATGCTCGGTAATGACGGTAATGACATAAAATCACTGAAAACAACCCATAACCTCATGCGCTTCGACAATGTCTCAAACTGTGCTCAGAGTTTTTCTCCTGAGGAATGAAAGAACAACATCTCAGCCAGACTAATTTCAACTCCTACATGGATTTCCCTTTGCGTTCTTCACTCTAAACAGAGCTGCAGACGTACAGACCAACTTTCATTGCTCAGGCCTGATTATGAGACTCAGCCATGCGTCAGAGATAAATAAGTGGTCTGAGAGAGAAATCCGCTCGCGTTTGCTCTAAGTGGATCTAATGAGGCGTGTGCTGAGAATTGCTCTGCTACTGCACTAGTTCAATCATGCAGTGCATGAAAAAAGAAGAGCAAAACAAGACAATAACAAGCATGCAAAGCTCTGTTTTTCACCTTTGTTCTACAATAATGAACGAACAATGAAGCAGGGAATTATGAACAAACTCTGCTGTTAATTCAAAGTAGTTATAATTTAATAACAAATAAATGAATTAATTGTAAATGAATCCTAGTAACTCGAAGCGTATGTCTGTGTTCAGACTTGTAGTTAGTCTATAAAGGCACGCAATTTGCTTTGAAGTTACACTGTAAAAAATGACCATGAATTTAACGGTAAAAGACTGTAAAAATGCTACAGTAAAAACCCGTTAAATGGTTAATGGTAAATTCCCCTACTATATACGGTGAAAAACTGTATTGGACATTACATGTATTGGACTTTAGTTTTACAGTAGTATACCGTTTTTGGAAGTGAAAAACACGTAAATTGACATTTCCAGATTCCCATGCGTTACATTTTAAATGTGATGTTTTTTGTTGAAATATGTTTTTTTCTTAGTTTTTTCTTATCAGTTTTGTTTATTAGGGTTGTGTGTTACACCTAATTCTGTTAAATTAATGTTTATTGCATTATATCAGTTTCATGTGTGTTACCATGATGGTGTTTAGTGTTTGTGTGAATGACACTGAGCACCTTCTATATATGTTATTATTTAAAAGCTGCTTGTGATGGGCTTTGGTTCATCATGTGACTATCATTCTCATCACCACCTGCATTTGGTGGTTATCAGTGTATTACAAAGGTACAAAACAGATTTCAGTACTTCAATATGTTGGTATATTAACATTATAGCAGTTACTGAAATTACGGCCGTAGGCACGAGGAAAGCGTTATCTTTGTTGTACCGTTAATATCCCTTCATCTGATTTCTGATGACAGTGCTGCTCAGTGCATTTGTTTGCTGCGTCAAGCTGTTGTTGAAACTAAAAATAACTGCGCTTATTTATTTTTAGTGACGTTACGTTCAACACCGACCCTCCGATGCTTGTATCAAAAAAACAACACATTTCACATTCACTGTTTCCTTTACATTATATTGCATTAGCGTTGCTTTTTTTAAATCTTAATTTATACATTAAGCTCAAATGAATTTGCCCATTAAATAACAGTCTAAGGACTAGGCAGAGTTAAAATAGAAAGGTCAGATCACAGATTTAATTTATGAATTTATGTTTCATTTATTTATAAATCATTCTTTTATTTACACCGTTTCCCAATGATAAACACTATTATTAAATACAGATATTATAATTAAATACTACTATTTATATAAAATATTATTTATTGAATAATAATGTTTAATAAACAACAATAACAGCTGCCATAAAAGTTGCTAGGCAATTCAGTCAAAAGTACAATAAAACCCCACCCCCAACAAAGTCACACTCTGATAGTTTATTCACAGCATTGCAATATATTTACATAAACATGATGAGATTTTACCAAAACTATCTTCTCTGGGACAAATAATAGATTAATGAGACCAAAGACTGCCGTTAGATTTCACCAAAACGAATTACATCCACGTTTAACACTATAGAAATCAGAGCTCGTCAGCGGTAAATTCCAGAAGATCTAGGCCCACCGATTCTGGCGGATTCATGACTGCGCAGAAATGCACTGACTGACCATCTGCGAGTTCAGGTTGAAAAGTCAAAGGTAATTTTAAATAAACATTATCTTTATTAACAAACTGCACATTTGAACTATAAACAAGTACATTCTCAACTGATAACCTCTTGAAACTACATTCCGTGACACAAAAACTGTAATATTTATAAAATGATACTGGATTAGGGCATCCGCCATGACACTCGCTGTAGGAAGTATCGCAAGTACTTGATTACAAGAGTGATATGATTACAAACTGTGAAACATCTGTTGGAGTTCTGATATTACTCTAATATCGCACTCTTACCAGCCAATCAGATTCGAGTACCAGAAAGAACTATTGTGTGTATATATATATATATATAATATATATTATATATACAAATATATATACTAGTATATAATAGTAAATATCGCAGTTGCCATAAAGCTTGATTTTTAAAAATATTTTTAAATAATATTGCATTCTTAAATGTGAGAAAATATTACAAATTTTAAACATTTTATTACTACTAATGAAGTTAACATTTGTATATTGTAATCTATAACGTTTCACCATCCCATCAATTCTGTAAATCACCGCTACCATTTATTTATTTATTTATTCATCCATTAATTTTTAATGATTGGATATTCTGTTTCTCTGATAAATATGTTGCATTGCAGATATAAATGGGATGAACTCATGAGTACCTGGACAAAAACTAGACTGATTTGTTTGCTTAAAAGATTCATTCACAAAATGCCAATATTTTCCAGCAAATTAAATGCTTATTAGCCCGCAACACTGATTAACTGATTATTATATAGACTAACCCGTCAATGTGTTCATTTGTCCATTTCTGCTCTACTCAACCTCAAAGAGCTCTTCAACCGCTTCAACAGCTTCCTCCACACTGCAGATTCAAGGCAATCACTCCAGACATTTTCTTGCAGACATGTCAGCACATTTTTTGCCTTAATATTCCAAACATATCATGCAGGGCCACCAAAACAAAGCTGAAGTGTTTAAAGTCAAGGCACAAACTGATTTCTCAGAAATAAGAAAGGATTTCCTCTGGAGCTTCTGAAGCCGCCTGGAGGCAAAGCTCATAGTGAGTTGTGCCTGAGATTGCTGTGCAAAGCTCGGGTTATTAAAGTAAATAAGCAATTTCTCAAACCCCGCCAGATTTTTTTTGTTTCCGAAAGTTTGCTAGAGAATAGACCGAAACTTTGGAAGCAGTAACAGTGTTGTATTCTTTAACAGAGTCATTGAACATGGCTAAGCTAATATATAAAAGACTGAACTGGATTTTTTCCAGCACCGCAGCGATTTTATCTTTAAAACTTGATCTTTCGACCATAAAAAGACCATAAGCGGCCTTTGTCAGCTTGGGGTGATAACTGGCCTTCATTTTCAGCCGAGCGCTCACAGCGAGGCCTGTTGCTTTCAATGCAGGAGTCAACACCGACAGCTGGGGTCTCTGAGGTGCCACCAACTTTTGCAAGGTCATCTGTGCCTGGCCAGCGATCATGAGCGTCAGAGATGGATAGATGCGGCCAACAATCTGCAGTCTGGCGGCATGAGAACAGTACATATCGAATTATGATATGGGTCAATGACATTTAGGAGCTAGTGCTCACGATGAAGAACAAACCTTTGAAAGTGTAGTTTAAAACACACGCAAGTTCTTACTTTCTGCATTGAAGTTAGTTTCATATGATTTAGAAAAGCTTTTATACTAATTTCAGGAAAATATTACATTTAAAAGGACAGCTTACCAAAAAAATAAAAAATTTGTCTTCATTTACTCACCCTCATGTTGTTCCAAACCGGAATGAGTTTCTTTCTTCAAAAGAAGATGTTTTGAGGGAGGGGCTGGAGCAGGCGGAGCCAGGCGGGACCCAGAGCCCACAGCCCGTAATGAGAACGACCCACGGGGGAGACGACGCGAGCGAGAGCCATGTGGAGGAAGGGCTGATGACTCCAGGGGAACAACGGACGGCAGCGGAGCAGGTGGAGAAGGAGCTGAGCGGGAGATGCGAGACGTTAGTTAGAGCCAGTGCGACGGGCGCAGGATTCGGCGAACCAAGGCACGGAGCATAAGGCATCAGGCAAAACGAAGGACCGGTGGCGGGAGATTCCGAATGGCCCCAACGTGAGCCGGAGCGAAAGAGGACCAAGGTGAGCCGAAGGGAAGGAGGAGCCTGACAGAGCCAGGGGCGACGGTATGGGACGAGGACACAACCAGAGGCAGGAGTTAATACATATAATCCAAAGGAAGACAGTCCCAATACGCCGTGCCGGGCCAACATTGGTCGACGTTGACAAAGGAGGGAGCCGGACCGGCCACTGGTCGTGCCGACCACATATGCCCACACGCACCAAATCTGACAGTGCGGAATGCAGGGCTGCAGACAGAAAGCTTCACAAGATGCAGCCTCCATGGCCGGAAAACGGGATGACAGGGAGTCAGAATGAAGGCGCGAGAGGCAGAACGCCGGCAGGTCGCAGTATTAATATATATATCCGCTTCTGAACTGCCCATTAAAGTCCAACAGGTCCCAGGATGCCCCCACAGTAAGCTCACCTAGCCATGGTGCAGTGCCGGAACAGCCAGCTTCTACTATACTGCTCTACGTGTCCTCCGACCTTCTCCCTTTTAGGCGGCCCTCTCGCACTTGGTTATGAGTCACTGCAAAGCTCCGGATCCGCAGAAACAATCCTCAGCTCTGTCGTGTCCATTCGCGCAATGCTCGATCGTTCGACCGACAGGACTCGAGAGCTCTCCAGTCATCGTAGGCTTGTCTCTCTGGCATGACGCCAGCCGAGTGTAGACCAAGTGATGAAGTGGTGGGACTCTGTGTCGAGGCGTGTGTCGGATTGGGGCCAGACAGCCCTCCAGACACCAGATGATCGCCTCCCTCCAGCTCAGGGACATCAACAGGGCGATGGTAATTTGCCCCGATCCAGAGCAATGAGTTCAGCCGAGCGTCGTCGAATGCCGTTTAAATGGCAAGCTGCAGCCCCTGAACTCAACGCAGACTCAAGATGCGGAAATAAGGCTAGTTACGGGCCTAGGGACAGTGATTTGGCACGTAGTGGATCATCACGGGAAACAACAAAAAAAAAACATTGTAAAAATAACGGAAATCAAACGGAGGGAAAACACGCAGTTACATTTTTAAAATAAATAAAGTTAAATGTTTTGTCGGTCAGGTCTTCTGTCACGAACTGTGAACAAGGAGACATGGATCAAAGGAACCGTCTATAATAGAATACAACACACAGGGTAATACACTCAGGGAATGGCTGTTGACACATGTACATAACGTTTAAGACCCCACAAAGACAGAATACACAGACTGGGGTACAAATACACTGGGAAATGAGGACAATTAACAAGACACACCTGAATCAAATAACATAATAAACCATGAGGAAAAACTAGGTCACAGAGAGCACATGGGGAAAGAAAACACAACAAACAGTACAGGCCGAGCATGACAGCCGAAGTCAATTTTTGTTTACCAACATTCTTCAAAATATCTTCTGCTGTGTTTTACAGATTTGGAACAACTCGAGGGTTAGTAAATGGCAGGGTTTTAATTTTTTTGGGATGAACTGTCGTTTTAATGGCTCTAAAAAATGGCATGCAGCGCAACCATCAAGTAAAAAGTAATAACACTTTCCTTACACCTTAAATACAGAGTTAACTAAAACTAAACCCATAAATTAAACAAGTGTGTTTGAAATAAATAACAAATGTTTCTGATTGAAATAAAACTAAAATAAACTAAAATAAAAAAAATAACTAAACTTCAGCTAGTTTCCAAGGAAACATTTATAGAACTTGAATATTTCTAAAAATTAAACATTAATAAAAACTACAGACAAAATAAAACTAATAAAAACACAAATATAATATAAAATATGATAGAATTAAAATAATACATAAAATATAAAAATACAGACCAAATCAAACTAAAAAGTAGTGACCTTTGAAAATCTAGTTTATGTGGCAAGTTCTTAGAAATGTGGTTTTCGTATTGAAGTTTTATACCATTTTCAAGAAAAGTTTCAATTTAATGACAATGTAATGTGGTGTAACCATGTAAAAAGTAATAATGCTTTGTTTACACCTTGTTTGATACTAAAACGAAAACTATAAATGCAACATTTTTGTTATCTGAAATAAATGTGAAATTCTTCTGAAATTTAAACGACTCCATGGCAGTGGTTCTGGGTATCTATACATCACAAAGTGTCTTGTAGATTATAAGCCTGTATGGATCCTGTGGGGTCAGGAGTCCAGAGAACAGAGACGAGGCCCTTGGCAATAACTGGGAAAAATAAAACACTGGCAACACCTCTGTGCAGCCACAATCGCTCCAGGCGTCTGTGAGGAGACAAATGGATAGTGGAAGAGTAACTCAGAGGATGAGAATTACAAGAGTAATAAATCAAAGTTTCACATAAATTTGGTTTTCAAACAATAAAGCAAATTCCAATAATATAGGTCAAACACACACACACACACACACACACACACACACAAAAAATAATAATTCAGTCATCATTTCTCAACCTTATATAATTTTAAACCTACACAACTGTTTTCTAAAATGCAAAACAAAAGGAGACGTTTAGAAGAATGTTCATGCTGCTCTTTTTACGTAAATGAGAACTGGGGCTGTGGAGCTTTAAAAATGATGACAAGCACCATAATGTAATCTATATGCCGTGTGAATAAGTTTTTCAAGATTCCAGTCTTTGATGTCTATTAAAGAAAGAAAAAAAGGCTCTCAAGGAATTTGTTATTAATGAGATACGCTCTCACATTCATTCACGGTTGCACACACTCAACATCCATACTTAAAACTGTGTGCACCAGTGTTGCTGTAAGGATTGGACCTGCTTTGTCATGTGTTTCAGTTCCTGTTTTGCCTTATTTGGTCATGTTCCTGTCCTCGTTTAGTTTGATTATGTTCCATTGATGTACTGTGCTTCCCCAATCATCCCTCTGTATGAAGTCCTAGTCTGTTCGTTTTGTTTGTCAGGTCTACTCGTTCTTATGTGTGTTGACTCAAGCGGCCATGTGGAGGACGCTGTGTTTCTTGATTAAAGACTGTTAAACGTTTCCTTGTGACTCCAGCGTGTTCCCTCAACAGCGTGGCGGGACAGAAGACCTGACCCAAAAACAGTTACCTCCGTGTTTTCCTCTCCGTTTGTTTTCTCATTTTTTTCCCAGTATCTTTTTTTCTGTTGTGTTCCCTGGATGAATGCTCTTCTTCGCCCCGAATACCGCCTCCTGCTGGAGCAGGGGGACAAAGCTATCGTGGACCATACTAGACTGTTCCTGCTGCTAGCAAACACCACCAGCTACCCGGACGACACGCTCTGCTCATTCTATGACGCGAGCTTGAACACCACGAGCAGAGCGCCATGTTCAAAGAGGTCCGGAAAAGGATCTTTTCTGGAGTGGATTCTGGAGAGAATGGTGTACATCTCACATCACTCCCAGGCTCCCCGTCCCTCCGGCTCCGACCTTGGTAGGCGGTCAACCGCAATCACTCAGGACTCGCTCCTCCCCATCCCCAGGCTGCACGTGTCGCTCCGTACCGCCGGCGCCATTGGGATCATTCCTCCAGCCAGCTTCCACCTTGGTTCATCAGGCGCTGGCTTCCACCGCGGATTACGGATCTCCGCCTCCGACTACGGTCTGCCAGAGCCCTATGGCTCACCCTACCCCCAAGGATCATCTGGAATACCCCTGGCTTCGTTGCTTCCGTCTCAGGCCTAGGGGCTCCTCGACCACTCCTCCGCCAACGTTGGTCGCCCCTGGAGTCGGCGGGCCGGCCATCCCTCTCATGGTCCTCCCTCCGTCGGCTCAAGTGGGTAACCATAATAGGCTGTGGCTGGGTCCTGATTGGTTTCTCCTGCTCCGGATCCCCTCCTGTCTCCTCCCTGGTTCTCCCGCCTTCGTCGCTGCCCTGGTCTCTGTCTGCCGCCACCCTAAGCGGTGTACGGTACTTCCTCCTGAGCTCCTCCACTAGCTACCACCTATGCTTCCCTCTGTGTTGCCTACGGTGCGAGGCGCACTTCCGGGAGGGGGGGTGAAAGTCAGGATTGGATGTTTTGTCGTGTTCATTTCGTGTTGCCGTATTTGGTCATGTTCTGTCCTGATTATGTTCCATTGATGTCCCCTGTGTTCCCCAATCATCCCCTGTATAAAAGTCCTAGTCTGTTCAGTTTGTGTTTGTCAGGTCTACTCATTCTCTATGTGTGTTGGCTCAAGCTCCCATTGTGGATTATCTCCTGTGTTTCTTGATTAAAGACTGTTAAACGTTTCCTCGTGACTCCAGTGTGTTCCCTCAACAGTGTAGCATGACAGTTGACACATAGGACAATTACTAACAATGTCGCACATATTATGTACCTTACTGCACGTTACATGACATTTTCAAAGTAAAATGTCCAGTGAGTGGTGCTAAAATCATGTTCTGTTTTATCCGAAACAGATGAACGTGAATCTGGCAACTTTTATTACACTGTGTGTTGTACGTTTTACAGAAGTTCGAAAATTAAGGAAAGGTTAATGCTCTATCATGTTTAAAAGTAATAACATGCACTAAACCTAACCCACAGTGTTAACAAACACCGACATGAGCTAAAAAATGCATTAGCTGGAGCAACCATGCCATGTAGTTTGCTTCTAAAAGTTTTTGAACTCTTTTATTGTGACTCGTGTTTCATAGGATTTGTACCTGAATGCTCAATATTGCAACTGCAATGCTATACAGGGTGTGCTACCGAGCAAGTTTACTATGTCAGAACAGACAAACATATGAAGCTAGTTATGTTCTGAAAACATCTAAATGTTTTAGTTTACGCGTCATAAACTATGGTAAACGTGTTTTGAGGTCATAAAGTACTGTGTAAGAAACTGAGTGAAAAAGACTTTAATAAAGAATCTGCTCCTGTAATCATAATTTGAGTGAAAATACAAGTTTTACTGCCATTAGTAAAGTTGCAGTAAAGTTAATGTATCTATATAGGGATATTTATTTTGGAGTTTTGCAAAAATGTACATGGAGGTACATTTTTCCAATGAGCCAGCAGTATGTTGGACATTTACCATGTTCATTGATGCCAAACATGGCATAATGTAAATGTGCGCAATAGCATTTGAGAGCTGCAGTAGAGGGAAGGATTCTTATTTTGCATATATCTCTGAAACTTGACATGGATCTACATCGAGTTACAAGCCAAAGGGATTCTTCTAGTTGCTCACTAACAGCATGGAAATGCATTGCACTATCCTTTAAACCAAGACATAAAGAATCCAATCAATCAGCCTACAATGAGGCTTTTATAGAGACATAAAGTTCAAAATGACCTTTTTTGCGATGGATAAAATGGTCTCACAGGGAGTTCTCTGTGTCTTTGAGGAGAATGGGGATGATTTTTAAGCATGTTGACATTCTGGACACTTTCCGTTTAAATCACTGTTTAAAAGCTTTGCTGATCACACATTTTAAAGTGTCAAGTATTGTCCATCTTCAGAGTGGGAAATGTGTGTACAAACAAACAATAAATAAATAATCTATTCAAACCTAATTTTAAATGTTTAATATATGGTGTAAACTGCAGCTTATTGAAAGATTTTAAAATATATATTTAGATTTGTAAATATTTATAATATATGTATAAATATATTTTTCAACCTTCATATACTTTTATATATACTTTTTTTATTATTATTGTTTTTGCCCATTCAATAAAAGTCAATGGGGTCCAAAACACTAAACACTGGACCTCATTGATTTTCATTGTATAGACAAAAAATACTTAGACATAGAGGTTTGGGACAACATAAGAATAAGAATTTCATTTTTAGGTGAACTCTCCCTTTAAGTGTTTTTTGGGGTCATTGTTTGGCTCCATACTGGAAGAAAACAGGAAATGACTCGTGAAAGCTGTCACATTAGCGTTGAACTCCTGTGCTGAATCTTTCTGATCACTGGAACAAAATACTCCTTTGGCCAAATCCCGGACCTACCTGACAGTGATATATAATGACCATCAAAAACCCAGCGCTTCACTGGCTTCCAACAGGGAATGAAGAAGGCAGCCAACCACAGGCCTGCCACAAACAAAACAGATCTGAGCTCAGTGGAGAGCCTTGGAAAGGCTGTGAGCAATGAACTCCAGCTAATGTGAATCCACACAAATGCTTGTTCTAACAAAAGGTGTGAATGACGAACAAATAGTTTCCTTTTCAATTGCAAACAAGGATAATTGGGCATGAAACAGGATTAAGATAATGTTGCTCTGCATTTGCATTGGCAGATTTCAGCTGCTTAGTTTGATAGGATTCTTTGGAGAGACAAATAACATTATATTGCACCAGATGGCTTTAAACCAAATAATAACAGACAATCAATGGACAATAAAGTAATGTCTAATGACAACTTTGATTTTGTCTTCCCTCCATCTGTTGTAGTTAAAGATCAATGTGTTGTAAGAATGAGTCCTAAAACCTGGAAACAAGTTAGCATTTAACAAGTTAGTTCAAGTTAGAACTTCTGGTTCCCTTTCAGTCGGTCACTCTCGATATCACGTCGGATCTCGCTTAGAGGGACCAATCTACTTCGAGTGTAAACTAAACGAGCCAATGCACATTGGCATGCGATTATTGCATCCAGCTGCTGCTGATCACAGCCTGAGTATAAGTAGGCAGCAGATGCAGAACATATTCAGCTTTTCGCTTCGGAGCCGAGCGATCACATCGTTCTGCTCCTGACTACACTCTACTGAGAGAAGAAGACTTGATGACGAGTTCAGCACGCTCTAGGGAGCTTTTTGTGTTGGCGGACGGCACTTCAGCGGTTGTGGTTTCTCGTGTCGAGTGGGTTGCACACATCAGGCTGCACTACCCCCTGTTTGTGTTGCAGATGATCATCTCCCCTGTGCGCCTCAGCACGCTAAAAAAGCTTTTTCCCCTAAAAGAGCAATTTCGGGTGCGTCTTTTTAAAGACGATGTTGCTTGTCAAACTTGACATTACGTCTTTATAAAGACGATGTTGGTCTTGCTATAGACAACGTATCACCGGGGCGTTTCTGGATGCGGTCGTTACCTGGCGCTGTGTGATGGTCACGATCGCTGCCTCTCGAGCCTGGGCATGAAGCACACTGATGTGGCTTTCGTGGATGGTTCATGCTCCCATTGCGGGGTATGACCATCTCGGAGTTGCGGACCAGACTCCGTTACCTGCAAGGGGGCGGAGTGCCCGTGCCACTGCCTAGATCTGGGGTTCCCTCTGGTGGCAGCCGGGTGCGTCCTTTTTCTGGCGGTGGGCGGAGTGGTCTTACGGTCATGGTGAGGAATTCTCCTCCGGGGATGCCCCAGCCAGCCGGGACTTCGAAACTAGCGGAGCTCTCAAAAAGAGCAGGCTCGACCCTCCGGGGGGTACCACCTGTTTCTTCCGAGGCTCCCCCGACGATCGGATGTCGATTGCAACATCGGAGGGTGAGCCAGAGCTTTCTAGAGAGGAAGATTCGGCTGCGCTGCTGCTCTCCTCCGGGACCGTAGCAATGCCTTAATCGGATCCAGAAATAAGCTATGGCTTATACATTTCTGGGTCGTGCGATGTCCAGTATGGTGGTCCAGGAGCGCCATTTCTGGCTGGCTGACATGCATGAGACGGACAAGACACGATTCTTGAACGCCCCCGTTTCCCAGGCCGGCTTTTTCGGCGACACGGTGGAGAACTTGCCCATCGGTTCTCCGCTGACCAAAGCAGACTGAGGCCATCATGTACATCCTGCCCCGGCGTGCAGCTGCTGCAGTCGCCGAGGGCAGCCCCCCTGCCACCACCGAAACAAGAGCAGCGTTCCTGCGGCCTCCAGCAAAGCTGTGCCTTGGAGCCGGTCGCAGGGCAGCCGCCCGCCCGTCCAGGCCCCCGCCAAACCTAGTGGCAAGCGAGAGAGCAAGAGGCCAGAGGACGTGCTACCCAGAGGTGTAGGGACGTGCTCTTCAGGAGATGGTAAGCACCCCACTCCCTCCCGGTGCCCGTGTTTCCCCGGCCGACTTCTGCCATTCCAAGAGGGTTCAAACACCTCCAATCTTCCATATGCACCTAAGGGATGTCCAAATGTGTATTGCTTCCGAAACGCCCCTGTCCAAGTGCACTTGTAACTTTCCCATTTGATCCAGTCTACTCATTGTAGTGGTGCCATAGCAGCAGTAGCTGTCCTCCTTGTGAAAGACCGCCCTGCCTACGGCCAAAAAGGTAGGGGCGCAGGTTGGCTTCCACAGGACACGGGAAGGGGCAGTAGCTGTGGCCCTTTGGCAGGATCCCAATTTCGTAAATTTCCCTGAAGGAGGGAACGAAGACGTCACGTCCCGTCGCCACAGCTCCTGTACCACCGCTTTATCGAGCCGTGTCCCGCTGGCTCCTCATCGAAAACCGGAAATGCCGCTGCATTGCTTGCCGACCTTATACTCACCGCTGTGTCAGCAGCAGCTGGATGCAAAATCGCATGCCAATGTGCATTGGCCTGTTTAGTTTACACTCAAAGTAGATTGGTCCCTCTAAGCGAGATCCCAATTTCGTCGGTCATCTGACGTGACGTCTCTGTTCCCTCCTTCAGGGAGCGAGGGTTACCATACGTAACCGAGACGTTCCATATTCCCAAAGTAAATTGTTTTTTTGACTAGGGGTTTGGGTACCTGAAATAAGGTCTGCTGAACACAAGCTCAAGATTTAAATAACAATTTTATGTTTTTTGTTTGTTTTTTAAGTTTAGTGGTGGTGACGTTTAAGTAATGCGACCATGGTGTAGTTTATTTTAACCCAATCTCACAGAAAAATTTAACTATTTTATGAGGCAGCAATTTTGTATCAAAAAAAATGTATGAATTTAAAAAAAAGAAAGAAAAAAGTTCATCCCTAACCCCACCTCTAAAGCTAACCATGAGTGAAGTAAACAGTTTGTATAAAAACATACAAATGACATATTTCTACAAATTATCCACCTGTTTTTTTTTTTATGAACTGCCACTTAAGGGTATTGTTTTGTTAACTTTAGGTTTTTACTTCTGATGATTGTATTTAGGCTTCATAAAAGTTTTGTATCGGTGTAGACTGCCTTGATGAACACAATGTGTAAGAATCATAAACGTTTGCTGGTCCCAGAGCTTTTTTTTTGTTGCAATAATCCAGAAGTTAAAAGAAAAATCACATTGGGTTTTTGTCAAGGGAACCAGGTTGACAGGAATGTATGGCCTTGGCCTACAAAAACAAGGCTTAACTGCAGAGATCAGTCTTGTGATTTTTGGCCAAACTGTTCAGAAGTTAAAAGGAAAAATAGCCATTTTTAATTTCCCCTGACCACTAGGTGGCACTGTGCCAAAACTGCGCAGGTACCCTCAGGTCATGGTTGTTGTAAAAAACATCAAGATGTGTTTGTGAATTCGCTAAAGCATTGGGGAGATATTGTCTCACGTTCATTTTTGCAGTCTCTTCAGCAATTTTCGTTTGACAAATCAACATGAATTCCATAACTTTTGTCACCATGGTCTGAAGATGATCTGGATAATTTTTCTTTTGTTGCAAAAAGTCAGAGCAACTTCTTGAGCAAATGAATCAGGAAAAAACTATTTTATTTCTAGCCCTTTCAGTTCAAAATTATTTGTATAAACATAACTGCAAATTTGGACAGTTAGTGGCGCTAGAGGGACTGTGTTAAAGACTCCAAAATGGCTGTGTTTAATGTTCAGACTGTCCTCTATCTGTGTGCCAAACTGCACAACTTATTTTTACCATACGATTTTATCGGCTGCCATAGACTAAATAGCAGAGGAAGAGGAGGTAGAGGAGGACGAAGAAGAAGACTAAAGGCGCTTTTCCACTGCGTGGTACGACTCGGCTCGGCACGGCTCAGTACGGTACAGCACGGCACGGCTCGGTTTGTGTTTCCACTGCAGGTCAGTACTGCTTTAGAGTGGGCGGGGATTATTCACATGTCGTTATAGTTGCGCCGCCTCTATTCCCGCGACTCCTGAAAAACTTTTTCATTCTGCCTCGCCCCATCAAGCTCTCACTGGATCCGCTCCTCTGCTATCAACGCGAGGAACGTCTGTTCTTCCGCAACAGACAACAAAACCTTTTGGTTGTTAAAAAAAGGTGCGCTCGTTCAAAACAGTTGCATTTGATCCTTCGCTGCTGTGCTGATTTAAATCTAGCGGTTCTTTTGTGTTTGTGTCGCAAGTTCAGTGATGCAGGTAGTGACGATTCTCTCTGGCCAATCCGTGATCGGCAGAGTTTACACGTCACGTTTTGGTAACGGTAATAGTAGTAACCCCTAATAATAGTAATAGTAGTAGTAGTTGAAAACGACAGAATTTTATTTTGTACTGCTGGACTGAAATGACACTTGACAAAAGCACTTTAATCAGTAGCTCTCATGAATATTCAAGACATCAGAATAAATATCTGAAAATAAATGTTGAAATGAATGCCAGATAGATCTTCAGCATGGAGTGCTCTTCGTAAAAGGATCAATTTGCATGTTGAAATTAATGGGAACACCTGATGCCTCTTTCGCCAACAGCTGATTTCTGGAGCTTCACTCCCAGAGAATCGGCAAAGTACCTGAACATTATCTGTCAAGCCTGGGACAGATCTGTAATATCAATGCAGATATTAATGAGTTATTATAAGGACGTGAAAACCTCTAGAGTTACACATACCATTATGTTACCCTAATTGACGGAGACTGTGTTATACACAGATCTTTTGTATGCAAATGTAATCATCTTTCTAATGAGATGAAGCTAGTTATTGCAGCTTGCAGATGTTGAGCGGCATCTACAGAGGAGGGGGGGGGGGACATGTATACCTCATGTTTGTGGGTTCAATGATTTGTTGACAGATGAAGTAGTTGTCCACCAAAATAAAAGCTAGGAGGTTTAATAATGGAATCATTTTAATGGATTGCCTGAAATGCTGTATACACATACAGTATATGAATTCTGCTAGAAATATATACATTTTATAGTAAAGTCTAAAACGCAGCATAATAATAATAATGCATTAGATTACAGTACTATACCATTTTTAATATTATAATAGTAAAGCAGTTTTTAGCAATGTGAATACAAAGTGACACCTTATTTCTGTGGAAATAAAAATTTATCTTACTCCACTTTCAGGTACAATGTGAATGCATTGAAGACTGTTTTCAACTTTTTCACATTTTTCTCTTTAGGATCTTTAGCTGAAGTGGAAACAAAACAAATCTCATTCCACTTTCAAGTACAATGTGAATGCAATGAAAACTGGTTTTCACTTTTTCACACTTTTCAGTTTTGGATCTTCAGGTTAAGTGGAAAAGAAATTATTTCACTCTACTTTCAGGTACAATGTGAATACAATAAAAACAGTTTTTCACTTTTTCACACTTTTCACTTTTGAATCTTCAGCTGAAGTGGAGATATGAAAAACTGATCTCTCCACTTTTGGTTACAACATGAAAGCAATGAAAACTTTTCACTTTTTTCTCTTTAGGATCTTCAGCTGAAGTGGAAAAAAAACTGATCTCACTCCACTTTCAGTTACAATGTGAAAGCAATGAAAACGTTTCACTTTTTCACTTTTTTCTCTTTAGGATCTTCAGCTGAAGTGGAAAAAAACTGATCTCACTCCACTTTCAGTTACAATGTGAAACCAATGAAAACGTTTCACTTTTTCACTTTTCTCTCTTTAGGATCTTCAGCTGAAGTGGAAAAAAACTGATCTCACTTCACTTTCAGGTACAATGGAAAGTTGTTTTTTTCACTTTTTCACACTGTTAACTTTTGGATTAAATAAATAAGGTATAAGTTACATTCTTGTAAATGTGAACACCCTTAAAGAATAACAATATGAGCTTCCAATCATATCACAATATGATTTTTTTTTTAATCAAATCACATAACCCTAAACATGCTCCTTTATCATCTCCAAAGAACCATAAACAAGTTTAAGTTGGTTTATCGAATCTCCAAGTACCCAAAACCTGCCTACAATTGTCAAATCAGATCTGCTTGAATAACTTGGCCATGCTTTAGCATATTTTCAGCATTTGTATATCTCGTGTACCTATACAACAAAAATGGCTGTTGTTATGAAGAGAATTATCCAATTATGTTGAAAAAGAACAGCTTAACATGCTTTATTTTTAAAAGTGACTATCACAAATGTCACCAGCCGAGATAAGTGTAAGATATTTAGCATAATTTCATTAAGCAAATAAAATGCTACCTCCTCCAAGAAAAAGCAAGCGTTCACAAAATCAGTGGAGGGAGTGGAGACAACGAAGTTTGCAACAATTGGAGGCAAAGCAGCTGCTCTGTTTAACAGCTTTTTTAGATGATTTAGTAGCTGGGCCAAGTTCACTTAATTAAGGGGCTTATCTTCCTTACAGAGGCCATCATGTGTTGCTGTACCTAATTAGTTTTGCAGTATAGGTGGCTGTTTCTTGACACTGATGCAGGAAACTCGCCAGCACATGAGATACATATTTACAATGACAGTACAACCAGAAGAAAGTACCAGTTACTCTAATGGTCCCTCTACTAAATAATGCCTTAATAATATTGTAACGTTTGACTTTTGACATGGGGGACTTTTTTGCAGATGATTAATTAATGGGGCTTTTTGTGCACCGTAATGAATTGTTATTTATAGTGTTTTTTGTTGTTGTCTTTTTTTCCAGTTTACTTGGTGCCAATCTCACTACATTTTTAACTAAATTATTTTTTATTTAATTATTTTTGTTTAATTCTTAATTCACATGCAAGACTTGTTAGTCTGAAGAAATAATCATGGATTAGCAAGAAAGGGATGCCTTTTTAATAAACCAGTAGCAGTTTTGACATTTTAATAATAATTACTTTTGTTGTTTTCAATGAGGATAAGGACAACTTGATTAGCTTATTATTATTGTTATTATTTTACTTCTACTACTTTAACAATTGTTTACTACTACAAAACAATTATATATAAAAAATACATTATTATTCATTGTTATTTTTATAGAGTGGCAAATTTACAATTTTCTGTTGCTTTGTGTGTACGTCAATATTCAAAAGAGTAAACATCAGCTTATACTAAATATTTATCGATGAATGTCTTTCGTTCGACAAGAGGCCTTGAGCGGGACTAATTAGCACTCTGTTTCTGACTGATCCCAGTTATGGCTCTTGAATTCAAAGAGCTCTGAAATGCAGAGTTGCGTTCTCACCGTTTCCCAGCACATTTTACACTAGCTTAAAAACTTCTTAATGATGCCAGTCAAGGACGAGACTATAGGGCTTAGCAGTAGATCCTACTTAGCTGCATCCAGTATTTAAAAGTGACATATCATGAAAATCTTTTCCAGGTTTTAAGTGCTATAATCAGGTCCCCGGTGCATCTACCAACCAAGGAAAAGTGAAAAAGATTAACCCAGTAATTTTGTTTTGGTAAGCCTTTTTCTGCAAGCGTCTGAAAAAACGAGGGCGTTTGATTTCACTCCCTTCGTGACGTGGCAAAGAGATCTCATTATAATATTACTGCCCCTAAATCTGTAAGTTTACACCCACGGCACCACCATTTTGATTTCGCAAGCGACAACGGTGTAATGCCATGGCGAAAGTTTGAGCAAAACATGCTAACTGTTCTGTCTTTGGCTGCACAGACGAGCACAGAACACTATTTATTAATTTTTTATTTAATTTAAATTAACTTTTCATGTAAACCTTTGTGTGAAATGGACTTAGTTTAGTACTCACTGCTTTGACAGCCGCTTTGTGCTTCGAATATGTGCACTTAGAAAACGTATGTCAGAAGTTTAAACTCATATGGTTTAAAATGCATGATTTCAGATACACATGATAATCAGAACCAAAACAGATGTTTTTAGCAGGTCCGAGCTGTAATGGCGCAGGTCTATTCTGGAAAAGGGGGCGGGGAGCAGCAGCTCCTTTGCATTAATGAAACAGGCACGAAAAAACGTGTGTTTCTGCTTCCACTCAAAATAGGCATTTTTAAAATGAAATAATAAATGATCTGTGGGGTATTTTGAGCGGAAACTTCACAGACACATTCTGGGGACAACCAAGACCTCATTGCATATTGTAAAAAGGGGCATAATATGTCTCCTTTAAAATAAACTTAATGTCAATAAGTATTTACAATCCATAAATAATGAGCACAATTTCTTAACACAATACCATTCTACAATAATATGGTGTTATGTATTTGGCTGGTCCTTCTGTTGAATTATACATCTAATGTCCCTGTAGATTTGGATCTAATCAAATTATGGATGTGTTTTCTTCATGTTTTCAGGGCTGACTCATATTATTATTATTATAATATTTAATCAAAAACCACTTAATATGGCTGATTCAACAACCATCACCTTTAAAATAGCAATAGCAGGTATTTGACAGCTACAATTCCCCACGGTGTCTGCAGAGGCACTAAACCCATAACCAAACAGACCTAATAGAAATAGAAACAAAATAGAATAGTAATTAAATATATCAAACAATATATACATCAACACATGACAGGTCAACAGTTTCAGTTGATTAATTTAAATACATGGAGATTAATTACAAAATACTTTGTGGCTATGAAAATGTACACTATTATAAGCAAAGATATGAATGTGAGTTGACGTTTTATTATAATTTGCCTTTTTCCCACAATTTTTGCTTAAAGCTTAAACCTCATTTTGTTAGATTATTAATGCTTAACATAGTTTGCCAATGAATATTATTATGCAGCATTAGTATTAGTATCTAATGCAATTTTCCTTCTCAAGCAAATATCTTGTTTTATGGCTGTTCAGATATTTTTTACTCTAAAACAGACACACATACTAATTAGGAAAATGATATTTTGCAGTGAGTGATACATCCTCTTCCTCTACTTCCTGATTCATTTGGGTATGTTTTAAATAGCCAATCAGAGGTTGCTAGGAGACTGTTTGAGTAATGAACTGTTGTCTGGGCCGAAGGCAACTTGAGTGTTAGATTAAATTAATCCTATTAGTGCTATTGAGTGATATAATCAGCTTCCCAGGTACAATCTTCCCATTCATTTCCCGCTCACACACGTATATTAATATGTCTGCTGGTGGACAGATTCAGTGTCGAAAGTAACACTGTCCGTCAATAAAATTGCAGTGACTTGGAACTCGTCTAGCTAGTAACTGGCAATAAATTGATGTTCTATTAGTCTATTAGTGTCAGTTAATGTCTGCTAACTAATGGTATTGATTAATAAAATGACCAATGTTTAATAAAACAGATTTTTGCTTCCAGTCCAAGACACATTTGTGTTACCCAAAGGGAAATTTGTATTGCTCAAAGGATGCTCTTTCAGAGCTCAGTCAACTTAATCGAGTTTCCAGCTACGTTTAATTTAAGTTCCAGATATTGCTCCTAAAAAATTTTTGAGAGAAATTAGAGAATTGCAATCAATAATCAGTAAGCATATACACTCTAAAAAATGCTGGGTTAGAGTTATACTTATACTTTATTGTCCTTTGCAGGGAATTTGTCTTGGACTCAAAGCTGCAGCAATACACAACACAACAACAACAACACTTTGTTAGTTAAAATACCATCACAATTACTGCAACTTACTATTTAAAATCCTAATAGATACAGGTATAAAATAATTCTTAAAGCAATTACCTCTACATAATGGAACGCTATAACGCTTCCCTGATGGCAGTAATTGATATGTTGAAAATAAAACATCGCTTGAATCACTTACTATTGCTTGCATGTTCTTAAAAACCAACGACTCATAAATGGACTGAAGTGATATATACTCTCTTACACCTAAGACTTTCATAGCAACTTTGACAAGACGTACAAGCTGTGATTTTGATTGAACTGAAAGATTGCCATACCAAGCCTGCATTCCATAGTTTAATAAATTTCCCAAAACTGCTTGATAAAACCACAATATGATTTCTGACTTACTCCGACCAACTTAAGTCTTCTTAAAAAATATGGTCTTTGCTGGAATCTTGAGCAGAGGTAATCAATGTGGGCTTTCCAAGTCAGTGACCACCCCAAGATACTTGAATGTATCCACTTGTTCAATAGTGTTACCTTGAATAATTACTGGACTGTAATCACCCAAACTTTTTGGGTCCACTATAATTTCCTTAGTTTTTTTCAACATTGACAATAAGGTGATTTACATTACACCACTGCACAAAGTTCCTAATTTCAGACTGATATTCTGTTATGTCCTGTTTCCTTCCTAAAAGACTTAGTATTACAGTGTCATCAGAGTATTTAATAATATGGTTGTTTTTATTTCTACTAAAGCAATCATTTGTATATAAAGTGAACAGAATGGGAGAGCATACACAACCTTGAGGGACACCTATATTAATTGATTTAACATCAGATAGTGTATAATTTACTTTAACACATTGAGTGTTATTTGTTAAAAGGGAAAAAAAGTCACTTAATAATAAAAGGATTAACGTTAAGTTTTACAAGCTTGTCCAAGAGTAACTCTGGCTGAAGAGTGTTAAAAGCTGAACTAAAATCCACAAAAAGAAACTGTGCATAAGCAGTAGTTCTCTGAGTGTTGTAAAGTCAAGTGAACAACAGTATTGACAGCATCAACAGTCCCTCTTCTCTCCTTATAAGCAAACTGGAAAGGATCCAACAATACATTTACATTGCTTTTCAGTCTGGACACAACATATTTCTCCAAACATTTCATGACTACGGATGTTAATAAATCATTATTATTGGAAGAACCTGATTTTTTGGGAACAGGTGTTACAATGGACTTTTTCTATAAAAGTGGGACCATATGATTGTCAAGTGATTGCAAAAAAATCGGGCACCATGTCGCGATGTCGGAGTTAACTCCTCTGCACACATCCGCAAAAGATGTGCCGAAATACCATCTAGCCCAGTTGATATCTTAGTACAAACCTTACGAAAAAGTGTAGTAACTTCTTGAGGGTTCACAAATAATCTGGCTTGCGTACCACATTCAATAGTTTGTAAAATCACTTCGCATTCACTGACAGGATCATTATTATCGAACCATACAAAGAACTTGTTCAGCTCATTTGCTTTCTTAAAATCATCAGTAGTGACAAAGAATTGGTTTGTAGAATCCATATTAGAACCTTTTGGACAACCTTTAACTCAACCCAGTCCTTCTTCATAAAAGCTGCTTTTTTTCCCTATTGATGCAGGCTTTCACTTCTTTTGTTATATGAGGCTTGTTGTTTGGGAACATCCTGACTTCCTTTTTAGGAAGTATTGTATCCACACAGAAACGAATATAATAAGTGGTCGTCTCTGTCACTGTGTTCAAATCTGCATCATAAAATACTGACCAATCTGTACTTAAAAAACACCCTCTTAACGCTTCCACATTTCCTTCATCCCATACTGTTACAGTCTTAACCAAAGGCTTATTCCTTTTCAAAACAGTCTTGTATGTTGGTATCAAATGAACTATATTGTGGGCCGATGTTGTTAAAGGGGGTTTATGGGGGGTGATGTTACCATAATATTTATCCAGAACATTATTGTTCCTTGTCGCACTTTTAACATACTGGAAGAAGCCTGGTAAGAATGACTCAAGTTTACACTGGTTAAAGTCACCCATGATAAGAACTGGAGCACCCGGGGGTTCGCTGTAGTTGTTTTTGAATACAGTCTGATATGCATAAGGCAGCTCTGGATGCATTGCCGTTAGGAGGAATGTATGCTACACACAATAAAATGCTGCCGAACTCTCTCGGGAGTTAAAAGAGAAGGTCTTAAACTTAGGCAGAGGTATTCCGCGTCAGGAATACAACAAGTCTCTTTCACTGAGTACTGTGTGCACCATTTGTTACTCACGTACACACATACACCTCCTCCTCTGTATTTTCCCAAGGACTCCCCTCTGTCTGCCTGGATTAAAGAAAAACCTTCTATCTCCATGAGTGAACTAGGAATGTCCTTATGAAGCCAGGTCTCTGTAAACGCCAATAAACTTGAGTCCCGATACTCAAATCACGACCTGGTGTTAATAAAAACGTTCATTCATCTTAGTTCTAAGTGATCTCACGTTTCCAAGAATAATGGAAGGAAGAGGGGGCCTACTGGACCTCCGTCTGAGCCGTTGTAAAACACTCCCACATTGACCTCTTCTCCGGTGTCGCCGCTGTAGATCTGAATTCCGTTTCAGCTCCTCTGGCAAATCCACCATCGGATTTAGATCAACAGATCGAGATGAGAGCAGGAACAGGGCTTCTCTTGTGTATGAAATGAGAGTTTGGGTCTCCCTGCACATAGTAGTTGATAAAAGCCAAATGATATTTATTTAAATAATAAATATCCAAACGATAATCTGTGCAAATGTCACCATTGAATGGCTCGCTGACGTGCCACCATCCAAAGAATAAATAATTAAAAAAATAACAAACAACATAAAATAGCATAAAACAGTGTAGACACGTGCAGCCACCGGAAAGTGTTTTATGCCACTGTTCTGACGATTTGTGCTACCCCCCATTAAAAAGATGGGTAGCACAAATTGATAGCGAAAAAAATGCTACCTATCAGATTGTGTTAACAGCATTATATTCATGTGGTTTGAGGCTTTTTTTAATACTTGGTAGCACAACTGATGGTTGAATGTTTGCGGTTACACCACCTCTGAGCAGTTAAATACAACCCACTGCTGGGTAAAATATGCACAAACCCCGCAATTGGGTTGTTTTGACCCAGCGGTTGGGTTAAACATTTAGACTCGCTGGGTCAAAACAACCCAGTTGCGGGGTTTGTGCATATTTTACCCAGCAGTGGGTTATATGTGGGTTGTCTAACCTAGCATTTTTTAGAGTGTAGAATTATGATAGGAAAATTCAGCATACAGCAAGTAGCAGTTTTGTCAATAGTTATAAATTAAATTTTGATAGCATAACTAATGAAGCATGACTAATATCTACCTCAGATATTGCTCCTAAAAATTCCTTTGGTGGAATAGAAAAACAGACACATATGACATAATTGTTGATACAAAGTCATAGCATGTAGTTATAAAATTATGTTTGATAAAATAGCTCAGATAATCTTGAATAAGTCTCATTTAAGTATAAACTTGTCTCAGACGTTTCTCTTAAACTTCCTATAGAGGAATAAAAACACACAAATGACACAACTGCAGTACAGTTATAAAATTAATTTGAATTGAATAACTCTATTGGATATTGGAGGCCTTGGTTATGTCTCAATTAGGTATCAACTTGTCTCAGACGTCTCTTAAAATTCATTGCGAAAATAAAAACAGACACGAATGAGATAATGGTTAATAAATAAACATAGTTACACAGGGAATTTTGTTAGCATTGCACAGATTATGGAGATCTCAGTAATGTCTCATTTACATATCAACTTTGTCTCAGATGTTCCTGCTTCAAATCTGCTTAAAACTAATCAAAATAGTCATAAGAGGGGCAATTGCTGAAATGAGTACAGAGCTATAAAACAACTGTGGATATCATAACTCAGGCAATTCGGTAGTATGATAATTTGCTGAGAAATGTTGAAATTGCTTTTGATTGCAGAATTTGGTATCTTGGCAAATTTGAGCACAGACATTGTTGAGACCCTTTAAAAACCCTAGAGGAGCAGTTTCAGATTACTCTGTCTTTTCTCTCAGTAGAAAGATCTGAGAACCAAGAGACTCATTGTCTCTCATTTCTATGTAGAAGAAACAATCGAGATATTAAAAACACCTCATTTGTGATTGTTGTTTCCTACGGGTAAGGATTCATTTTACACTCCACTTCTTACAGTATTTACCAAGTATCCATAAGCACGATGTGGCATAATAGAGTTTTCATGAGTTTTCCTGTAGCATTATGTCTTGTATTGGTAGTGCTAGCACTGAGCAGTGATTAAGTTTTAGCACTGTAGGTGTTTGTGCCATGTTCTGCTTTGTCACATTGCTGTCCCATCACAGCACTTTCAAAGGCTTTGCAACCATAGACACATAATCTGACTGGCATTACGGTTCCACATGATAAATGGAGCACTCGCTAAGAAAGAACATAGCTGATGGCAACCTCCAGAGAACATGTGACCAGTTAAAACGAGGAAATTTCGACTCCAGGGAATTCGCAGCTCTTCATTCGCCTAATGCCACGCTCTGCAACTATAAAGAGAGATTTGTAATGCACTCTGGAATCATGCTTCAGCTGAACTCCAAGATTTTGCAATAAGGGCTCAAAATAACAAGGAACACCTGTACATAATTTTTTAAAGTAAGGATTAAAATTGGCAAAGCTATTAGCTGAACTGAACATGACAGCTGGGTCACACAACTCGAAAAACAAATGTTTTCTATAAAACGATCATAAAGACTTTCAGAAATATGTTCTGGTCAAGATAAAACATTTAAATGCATGCCAGTACATTTTTGTTTACATTGGATCTTAGTAGTTTTGGATTTTATACTGACACCTGGTGGCCTGGAAGTATGAAGTTTGTTTATTAACTGCTACTGCTATAGTGCTTTTCATTTGTAAATATAAAAAATTCAAATAAGAAAATTGTTTATAAGTTAAGAAAACATAATTATAAATTGAAATTTGATAGCATAACCAGGATATTGAAGGTCTCAGTTGAATGTCTCGTTTATGTAGCTTCACTGTAGACATTAAAGCTATAATTACTAAAGGTAGAGGAGTAAATAAGCAAATAATAATATTAATAAAAGGCTTAAATAATTGTTCATGAATAGTAAGTGTACTGAATTATAAAGTAATTTTGATAAAAAATTTCAGGTAATGAGTTCTTAGTTATGTCTCATTTAAGTATCAATTTCATCTCTCTAAAAATTCCTTTAGAGGAAATATCAACCGACAAATAAGACAATTGCTGCTATACAGTAATAATGAAGAGTTACAGTAGAAAACTAGATTGAAAAGTTTGTAGACAAACTTTTAAGTTGGCTTGAAAAAGCCTAGCCAGAAAGTTTTTAAAAGTTTTAAAAGCTTGCAGTCTGAAGGTTTGAAGTAGTTTGACATTTAAAATAGTTTTAAAGATTAAAGTTTGAATGTTTTCAAGGCAATACAGTCTATCAGATAAACATATAGCTAGGCTACTTGGGGTGATGCTAGGGTGTTTCTAGCATGACTAGCATGTTGCTAACATATTTTTAGCATGATTAGCATGTTACTAGCATGCTGATAGCATGATTAGCATGTTGCTAGCACAGATAGTATGTTACTTGCATGTTGTTAGCATTTTTTGCATGTTACTAACATGTTGCTACCATGATTAGCATGTTACTAGCATTCTTGTAGCATGATTGGCATGATACTAGCATATTTCTAGCATGATTACCATGTTACTAGCATGTTGTTAGCATGATAAGCAGGTTACTAACATGTTTCTAGCATGACTAACATGTTGCTAACATGGTTAGCATGTTATTAGCATATTTCTAGCATGATTAGCATGCTGCTAGTCTGTTTTAAACATGATTTAACATTGTATGCGGGGAAAAAATCCAGCTAAAAACAAGGTAAAATCAGCTAATGCAATTAAAAAAACAGCTAGAGACCAGTTAAAATCAGCTAAAACCAGCTGAACCAGTCAAAAACCAGTTGACTAGTCTTAGCTGGTTTAAGCTGAAAGTAGCTGTTTTAAACTTGGTTGGTCTTTTAGCAGGTCTCCCAGCTTGACCAGCTAAGACCAGCCTGACCAGCTAAAAATGTGTCAAAACCACTTTAAAACCAGCCTGGAAGCAGCCAAGCAGCTAGATAGATAGATTGGTTACAAGTATTAGATATAGTGGAAGCTTAAATTAGTCTAAATGGATTAGACAAGTTTGATTGAGTCTAGGCTTCAGGTGTGTTTAGATTTAAATTTTTGACAGTTGGAGTTTGAATAGTCTTGGCTCATTTGAACATTCCGTCAATGTAAGTCTATGGGATTTTTATGATTTTTAATAATCACAGTCCGATCAGTTAGAAAAGATATAGCAACCCGAGTCAGAACAGTCTGAAGAGATGGGCTGAGTTTGGGGGTTCTAGCTTGAAAGCTCTAGGAGGAGGAGTGTTCAGAAATTTTGTCTAACACTGTGTCCACACTAGACGTGACGCGACAGAATCAATCAAATATCACAGCCAATCAAAAGCGTGTGTGGGTGGTCTCTCTTTGGAAGTGCACTGCTCTCGCAACAAAATGGATTCATAAATATTAAGCCTTTCTAACATCATTAAATGTACATACTGAGTGACTGATACCATCTTTGTTATGGAAAACACTTTTTGGTTCACAGTGAGTTCACAAGTTTAACGGACATATTTGCTTTAATTTATTTTCAAGATCTGAGGACAGTTTGGCTATAAGGTCACACAAAATGATGTTTAAACTCATATTAGACACGTTTAACTTTGAATAAAGCACATAATCATTATAGACTGTATAGTTGTATGTTGTGGTTCCAGCCGCGATGTCGCGGGGAGGAAATAGAAACCGTTTCTAAATTAGAAATTGTGTGTGTCGACGTCGCAGCTAGTTAGGGCAAAAACTCCAATTAAAATGGAAAAGATACCTTTATGATTGTCGCCGAATGCATGAGTGTAGTTAGGACACGGTGTAAGAATAATACGAAGAAGAAGAAGAAGAAGAAGAAGATTAAATACAATATCAGTAAGTTGGCTTTTTCAAGCCAACTTAACTTTATGTCTGCTATGTCTCATTCAAGTATCAACTTGTCTTAGACATTACTCTTAAAATGCCTTTGGAATAATGTAAAAGTCTTGAAGGAGACCATTGTTAAAATACTTTTTAAAATAGTTAAATATTAAAACTACTAATTTAACTGTTTTGCCATTAACATGACAACTGTGCCATTTCTGGTGTGCAGTGCCTTTTGAACTCATTAACTTTTCAGAAAACAAACATATTAGCATAATATTAGACACAAAATGATCACAAAGACTTTCATAAATATGTTCTGGTCAAGATAACGACCATTTAAATGTGTACCTTGCATGTTTCTTTTCAGATTGGATCTTAGTGGTTTTTACATTTTATACTGACACCTGTTGGCCTGGATGTATTAAGTTTGTTTACTAACTGCTACTGCTTCACAAATTGTATTTTTCTCTTTTTGTGTTTCTCTCTATGTTGTACCTACTTCAAAAAAGTTTTGAAGTTTTGGATCAAGTTTTGCATGTTCTGGTGGCTTGTGGGTTTTCTTTATCTCTTTTTTTTAATTGGTTAGCTACACCACATTTTTTAAAAGCACTAAATTTAAACTTTTCTTAAAATTATATAAAAGTTTTCAAAACCACATGAAACCAACATGGATAAAAAAAAAGAATACATTTATAAGAACTCAAAGTAGCTTTTAAGATCAAATTATCTAGGCCACAGTTCCACACACAAACATCTTGTGCAATTCATAAAACAGATGAAGACAAATTAATTCAAACCGAGGGTAAAATTATTTGCAAAAAAATGTAGGTATGACCTCCAATATATACCGCAGAAGCTTTCAAAAATTGATGCGTGAAATACCTCAGGCGAGAGGAGCGTTTGATGGACAGCTTCTTATGGAATTCATCTCCTTTGAGCAATGACTGCTGTACTTACAAGGTTGGTCCTCTCAACCAGAGAGGGAAGTGAAACATTTTAGTCTCCTTATCATTCACCAGGATAAACTGCAACTGACATTAATAGACCCAATGAGGAATACGGCAATACTGTGGGCACTGGCAACGTTTATCTGTACACAAGGCTAGTTGCATGAATAATTGTGTAGAGAATTTCTGGAGATGTTTGCACATTCTGTTTGTTTGTAACTTGATTAAAATTGGATCATCACTGAAACAAAGCCCTCATGCTTTCACAATGGCAGGGTCTGTTTTTCAGAAAGAGAAACAGCAAATATACTGTATATGAGGATAGTATGTAAACATGAAAGATGGGCTGAGAAATTCAATAAAAATGACTATTTTAATTCAATATTTCTCTAAGCATGCTGGGATGTGAGAATCAGACATCAGATGATCAATGACATGAAATGGCACTCAATAAATTATTCAAAAACACACTGAAAATGCATATTTTTAGTTTTTGGACAAAAAAAATGGAGAGGGTGTGGGTGAGGTGTATATATACACATATATACACACTGTTTTTTAAAAAGAAATTGTAATTGCATAATATAAGCTTCCCTGACATATTTAATACAATTATTTGAAAGTGTAAAACCTTTTGCAGAAAGTTCATTACATATTAAATCATGCCAAACTTAGTTTTGCTTTAACAAATAAGATATAATACAATAGACCTATTCTTTTGTTCATGTGTTCTCTCCTCGGGATGTTAACTTTCTGTCAGGACGTTTACTGTGCCGGTCACGTATTGGATCATGAATATTAATTACGTTATGTGACAATCGCCAGCCATGTGGAATTACCGTTTACCGCTTGCATGTTCGTTCAACACTGCTTAAGCAACCCAACCCCCCCCAACGCACTCAGATCGAACAAAACAAAATATAAATAATCTCTGCATGTACATAAATGGGAGTGAAACAAACATACTTATTTCTTGGCTGAATTTTTTACAAGAGGTGATTGGAAGACGTGACTGTTGGAGGTAAGAGTTTATGTAACTATTTTAACCCTCAGCACAGCACACATTTTACTGCATTTTTCATCTTCTAGTAATTTAATTAAATCAGTATTGCACATTTACAAAATGTAGCTTACTTGCATGTGGTGGATAATTGTGCATGGTAAAAAATAGGGGGGTGGGGGCGAACGAGGAGAAAACACCATGTCTTTTGCACCAAATCATACTAGTTTTTTGAAATTCATCTGGTTGACAAGTCGTCACTTGATGTCTAGCATGAAAACTGTCCTGAAGCAAAGTTGAGAGTCAGTGCTGTAGAATACCTACACCTGATGGCTTTAAATTGGAGATCCAGCTGTGCGCGACACCAACTATCCATCAATCAGTGATTTCCCGGAGCGGCGGTCCAACCCCCAAATGACTCAAATGGCCTTTTCTCTGGGGCCTCTCTACCGATGAAGACCGCACCTGCTAAAGCCTCATTACCGACCATGAGCTTCATCATGAGTTGACAGAAAAATCTCTACACATCTCCTTTCATTGCCTGAGTCCACCATCACTCCTTCTCCTCCTTCGCAATAACGGAAATGTCCATCTCCACTTTAACGAAGGCAACTGTGGATTAAGTTAAATAATTCTCAACAAGCTCCCATTTTTCCTCTCCTTATTCTAACTTACCATTCATCACATTCCTTCCCATTTGTACTGTCATCCAATTATTTCCCTTGATTCTGTGTTTTTAATAAGCCATTACTTGTGAATGTATTCTTAATTTTCCTCAAATGGTACTTAGAAGAGGCTTTTAATTCCTATCATTTGAAACTGCTCACATATTAATAATAGTGATTTCAGGTGTGAGCATCCTGCTTTTTTTTTCCATTTCAGTTTTTTTCACATAATTACACAGCACTTTAATTCACCCCATGGCCCTCGTATCTTGAATACAAACCGGCACTTAAGACTGCTGCTGTTAAGGACTCAAAAGAAATAAACAGGCTTGTTTTCACCAATGCGTCCTTACTGACAGCACTCCACAATATTCCCATTATTGAAGAATGAACAGCCTTAAGTTAACATAACTATAGATTTGATTCCTGAGACAGTATACAAAGGAAACGGACCAATCTAAGAAAGAAAAAATGTGAGAAATCAGTTTTGCAGCTATTCAGCTAAAAAAAAATTCAAGTTTATTTGTATAGCGCTTTTCACGATACAAATCATTGCAAAGCAACTTTACAGCAAATTAAGTTTCTACAATATTTAGTGTTAGCTTATCAGTGATGACTGTCAGTTAATGTACATATGGCAGAAATGTATGGAAAAATCAATTAAAGACGTAATCAATTAAAGACGTAATCAAACAGATGATGAACATTATTAACAGCAATTATTATATGATGCAATCAAACTTATAGCAAAATGTGGTAGGTCTGTATGTTGTTTCAGGGTTGGCATCATATGAGGGGTTGGCATCATCTCTTCTCAGGTGTTCTGGATCCAGACTGAAGCTTGTGTACATCCTACATCACGTGGCAAAAACAGAGAAACAAATAGAGACATAATTAGCGTAGCTGCTGTTCCTGCATTTTGGACTGCCTGTAGCTTGTTTATTGAAGATACAGGGCAACCAACAGTAAACACAAGTCAAAATCATTTAAAACTTTTTTTTATTATTAATCTAAAAACATTGCAAGTGCAAGATAGCATTGTGCTTTCAGAGAGAGAGCTCCGCCCACATGCTCTTCTGATTGGCTATGATTTGTGATAGATTTTGAGAAGACAAATTGCTTGTTGGTATCTTATCACACTGTTTCTGGTTGGGACACTTGCCAATAAATGTTGTCATTTTCCTGTGGCTCCAGTGTGACTAGTCACATGGCATTTACAGCCTAGATGATTGGTTCAAAAACATCTGTGTTTCCCATGAGCAAAAACAGCAGAATTTAAATTAGCAACAGCCACTGAGTTGCATTAGATTGTATTCCAGACTTCCTTAATTGGGATTCAGGTTTAAATTAAGAATCAGATTATGTCTCTCATTAGATTTACCTTGCAATTTTGAAAACAAAAGCTTTGAAAGCCTAGAGAGAATAGATATGTTGACAAGCACTGGTATTATGAGTCACAGCACTGTGGCAGTGCTCTAACAAACCTGACCATCATCTCCAATTATTTCCCACAAGTTCAGCAGATACTTTTACTTGGCAACAGCCCAGAATTCCACTGTTGTTAACAAGCCATTGAGAAAGCCAGCTCCCCTGATTACCAAACATGTTTGCCGTTGGCTAATTTGCTTTTATTCACTAATGATGTATTGTACATTCAATGGTCTAGAAAAACAAATGTATTTTCTTAACTGCTAAGCTACTGCTATTTAAGTTGTTGCTCAATCAATTTTGTGTCTGTTCTCATTCAAATTCAAATTTTATTTAAATGAATTACTGCTGTGAAAGACATTTTGAATCAATACTGCTAATGAGAATACTAAAATTATTATTTGCTGTTTGCTCTAATATTTGCTCTTAACTTACAAACACACTGCAGCTTCCAGCTAAAATAAACACTAGTGACAGTAAAACGCAAACAATGTATATTCATATTTTCACACGTTATGATGACAGGGCAGATTATTGATGAAAAATATCTTATTTTTGCACAGTTATGTGCACAATACCACGACTTCAAAACACTTTTAGCTAATACATTTAGATGTTTGCATGACATAAGCAGCTAAATATGTATGGCTTTTGTGACATAGTAAACTTGCTCATTAGCAAACCTGGTACAGGAAAATAAAGCTGAGTGTCATCAAATTTTTGTCTCTAAATAATATGACCTAGAGGAAGCATATATAATAAGGTGACCAGACTTGTTCTGCACAGGATTTCTAAATTGCCTAAAATACCCAGATATTGGTTGTTTGCGCTGAGCCGATCGGTCATTGTATGACATCAAAGCACCACGAGAATGATTCGAAACCATGAGGCCGTCTGCTCTGTTCTCTAGCTCTTGCTGTACTTTCATACAAAGACCGATTGGCTCAGTGCAAACAGCCAACATCTGAAAAGAGGTGCAATGGTCTCTTAGGCAATTTAGAAATCCTGTGCCGAACGTGTCCCCGGGAAGTGGCACGTCTGGTCACCTTAATATATAAAGCAAAAAGAAGAGGTCCCAAAATGGAACCCTGCGGAACACCATAAGAGATTTGAGCACAGGATGAGAAATGTTTCCCTACATGAAAATAAACAGTTCTCTCCTTGAGTTAAGAGGCAAACCACTCCAGCGCAGGCCCCTGAAACCCAACTACATGAGTCTTTGTAAAAGGATATCATGATCTACTGTCTCACATGCTGTATTAAATCAAGATTAAAATACAGCACAAGTCCTGTGAAACACAAGTCACCATAAAAACTTCCAGAAGCAAGTTAAAATGTCATGGTTGCTAAAGCATACAGTATGTGTTTATCTCACATTTGCTAATATGAGTAATCCATGTAATTATGCATGTAATCATCATTTTATTAATGAAATGTAATAAATAATTAACAATAAAATATTCATTTTAGCGGTACATTCATACATGATTTCTACATTTGCCATCATAAACTGTTAGACTGCTGCTTTTCCCTTTTATGTTCTGCTTTTATTGCTTTGTCTCATTGACAAACCATTATAGCCCCCTTATTCCATTATTTCCCATGATGCATTACTGCAGACCTTGCACAAACTGATCATTGCTCTGCCACAATCTCTCTCTCCCTTCCCTCCTGCTGTCTTCTGTGCCATCCTCTACATTATCACCCTGGGAAGCGAGCCGGCAGTCATCTCACTTCCTTTCCACTGCTCCTTTCTCCTGTTCTTAGGCGTTGTGATATTCTAATTAAACCTGACACACCTTCATATTTATGCATGTGCACATCCTCCATTGGCTTCCTACGTGCATCTGAGGAGGACTGCATGCTCGCATGCCAAGTAGCATTGTTATCTCTTTGTTTCTGTCCCTTTTCCTCTCTTACATACATACATACATACATACATACACACATGTATGTGTATATATAGATATTATATATAATAATATCCATACCTCTTCTCCTCCACTTTTGACTCATTCTCCTTTTTTTTTTAGGTGATAAAAAGCAAACGCCTCCTGATAGCATCTCTTCACAAAAAAAAATTCCTGAAAAGAGGTGCAACGGGTTGCCAAGTCCTCCCCACAGATATTGAAGAGCACCTCCTCTTTGAGAGGACTGAGAGATTGTTCTCGGAAGATCATTTCACTCTGAAATACTGCGGGCCAAGAGGATGAGACGTGTTTATCGCTGGCTGAAAGAAACCTGATATTACATTGAAAGGTGTAGTTCTCTACGTCTAGATGTAAGAGCAATGGATGGACCATTATTGTAATATTACCGATTATGAAAGACATCATAGCAGTAAATGTTTCAATTTAGTGGAGCCAGGATATGCTAACAGACTATCAGTCAGAACGTTCACTACATTAAGATGTAAGTGGATGGATTGAGTTACAGCTTATACACTATAAAATAGCAGATCAACCTCAATCTTATACAAATAGACAGATTCAAGCATCTAAAACCAAACCAACCGGCGTCGATAAAGTCCGGCCAGCTTAAATGTCATTTGCAATGCATTTTTCTTCTGAGTTAAACAGGATATTTTTTTCATTTTATTATTTTCTATTTAAAGTTGAAAATGAGAATTAAATTGAATATCAATGATTGTAGCAATTAATAGTAACTAAAGCCTGTTGGATTTACTGTGAAAAGCTCTATTCAAAAACATTATTGCTATACACAAAAATGTTGTCCCAAAAATCCAGTGATGTTCAATGTCTTTCCAGTCAATCAATGATGCAAGTTTGGGGTGGGACTACTTCATTATCTGACCAATAGGAGATGGGAACAGGTGCAATGGTGCAGTAGGAATGTCTAGGAACCTTGCTTGGAATCCAGTTCCATTTGGTGCTGAAATTTCCGCTGCATATTTAAGAATGAAGAGAATTCTTGTTGCTTCATGTTTTTTCTGTGCATGAGAGTTAAAGCGAAAAGAGACCAGCAGTACTGCAGCCACATCTGTGCACTGTACTTGAATGCCATCAAGTGGCAGCTGGGCCTTTTTTTCCCTTTTTCGTGATGTAATTTCTCCTGAGCTTTTGTGCAAATGTTGCATGCTTACATGCAAATCTGAAAAATGAGATAAACAAGACGCTTCCTCACGCTCCTGTCAGAAGGGGCTGGGGTAATTTTAGAAAGATAATCTCCCTAAATGTGATTAAAGATTAGACAGCAAAGAACCATATCAACTCTATGGAAAGCGGAGCTTCTGTATGAAGCGGGAACAGAGTGTATGTTGTCAACTTACTGCGAAATGGATCCGGAAACTTTTGTGCCAGAATGTTCTTATCTACACCTTCTTTCATCACCCCAAGGATCCAACAGGAGACGCCACATCCAGCCTCTAGAGTAAATATAAAAACCAGTGGGAAGTAACAGATTGTCAAGGTGAATTAACTAGAGTTTACACTTCGTTTCCCGATGGATACAAGATGGCAAAACTGTAAAACGACTCCTGGGCTTTTCAGTAATTAGGCAGTCTCCTCCCTTTCATCAAGCTTCATGTTTGATAGATGCGTGAATGCAATCGTAACAATGAGCAGGGACAATCAGAAGGCTGTTGAGTCGAGTGTGTTTTTGTTCACCTGCAGTGGGGAGTCAGAAGGCTGGGGAGTTTAATTCCACCCAAGAATCACCTGCGAAGATGGAAAGCGTAATTAAGTCGGCGGGATTGATTAGCACCTTGTTCCAGTATTCCCTTGTTTTCTTGTGCATTTCTCAGCAACGGACTGATTTATTCTGGGAGTGAGGAACTGTTGGACTTGAAGTATGGGCGTAATTAACTGCTTACACCGTGCTTGACTTTCCCAACTGCCAAAACAACCGCCTTTCCTCCTGGTTTGAGGAGCCGATGTCTTGCTCATCATGCTGTTCAAACAGCCAGCCATAACAAAGCCTGAGAAGAGTGGAGGAACAGCTAGGCTTACAGCCATCAAACTAAAACAGATACAGTGCAAAAAGCCCTTGGACTAATAGACCTTAATCAGGTTAGATGTCATATTGAATTTAACATGGATAACCATGATGCTGAGAGTGATAGACTTACAGTTGTATGATGGCATGCACTGTATAAAGGTCCAAAATTAGATTGTTTTCACTCACAATTTTTTAAACTGCTTAATGGAATTTTTGTCTACCGAATGTTTCATCAGCTGAACAGTCGTTGTGTATTACAATCAATTAAACGCATTGCATTTCTGTCCCTCGCAAACTTGTTTTCATTGATGTCAAAAAGTAAATATGCCGCTACCCTGACTAAGGTCTTTTGAGGTCTAATCTAAAAGAAGAACCTTTGGCCGTCAGAATGGCTAAAGAATTTTATTTGTTTATCATCATGACAACGATTAAAATTAGGTTGTTCTGTTTAACTAAGTGTTAAGAGAGTGTGTCTGTTGCATCTTCTGTAGCTTCTGTCAAACTCATCCCCAGTGTGTGTTTACCCTCAAATAAACTTGTACTGCAGTGCATTTCCTGTACAACAATGCAACTTGCTGATTAACTACCGTTGTACGTTAGCATTGTAAGAGAGATTAACTAGAAAACGTAATCCACGTTGTGTCGCAGATCCACGTCTTGACCTGTAGTTAAAAGCTGAGGTACAGTACCTGGGTTGCCAGGTCTGTGTTACAAAACCAGTCCAACTGATACTCGAAATTAGTACAATCACAGCCAAAAAAAAAGCCCAATCACCCCAGTCGACATCCCATTCTAAACCTTCTTCCTTCCTTCCTTCCACACATGGACTTGTAGAGAGCATTCACACATGCACTTTTAAATAAAGGCCCTTTTATTCTCTTCACAAACTGAAAAGATATGGAACGTAACTGCATGTTAGCTTATTTTACTCAAGGGCACACTCTATATAAGTCCATATGCCATACTAAAAAGAAACTCTGCTTCTAACCATAGGTCAAGAGCTGTAGTTCCAACCAAACCACACAACTTTGTGATGCTGTTGCAAATGTTTGTTGAATCTATGGTTTCAGGAAACGACAGAACTTAGATGAGTGTTAAGAGGCTTCTAGCTATAATAAAAACAACAACACTAAAAGTTTCTTACTCTGGGTTTAGAAATTTGAATGCAAAATTCTGAAGTTTATCCACAACCCTTGGCTACAAAAATAAGTTTAATGAGAAGCTGAAAATGGCAAACTGTAGAAATATGCATCTCACATGTAATCCTTTTGGAGCATTTGAAGCAGAAAGCTGGACCTGCTTCAAAGATTTTTGGACACAAGACATGGACTTGAAGTATACAAGTCTCTCTAATACCCAATATAGTTTTCCCTGATGTGTAGAACTATATGGTCAAGCCAGTCATGCAGGAATATGAAACAAAACCAGATTAAACCAGCCAACCTTTGAATTTTTGAAAACCAAGCACTTGGCCTCCCTTAAATGGAGTTATAGACAGCTTTAATAATACTTCCTTTCAGAAACTGCTATAAATGGGAAAGATTAATGATTCCAAGAAAGTCCTTGGATCTAAATGCTTCAAGGATTCTCCTTATTTTTACATTTTGAAATGTTAATGAAAGTAATGCTTACCTTTTGCATACTTTTTTTTTTTTGTTACCAGGCATTGGTTATGAAGGGGGGGGGGGGGGGGAATCCCATATCGGATAGGGTAACTAAAAGCATGAATATGTATTTATGGTAATTTAATTGATGCATTGCTGAATCAAACTCAAACAGCAATGCACTGAAAGTGTAGTGCTACATTAGGTAACACTTTATTTCGATAGTCCACTTTAGACATTCTATTAACAGTAAGTAACTTTGCAACTATGTCAACTAACTCTCATTAGAGTTTTAGTAGACTGTCTGCTTAATATCTTCAAACACTTTCTTTGTCAACTTATTCTACTAACCCTAAACCTACCCTAAGTCTACTCTGAGAGTTAGTAGACATGTAGTTGCAAATGAATGAGAATTAGTTGACATGTAGTTGACATGTAGTTACAAAGTTACTTATAGTTAATAGAATGTCTAAAGTGGACTATCGAAATAAAATTTAACCCTACATTAATTTACATTATTCAAATGTGTGCTCTGTATTTACATTGTTGTCATTTTCCAAGAAAATACAGAAGTCAGATCGTATATTCCTGGACGACAAAACAGTAAACATAATTAGTCTATTTATTACTTGCTATTGATGGCCACATGACCTGACACTTAAGTTAAAAACTTACTGTAGCAGTAACATATGCTACAATCCTTTTATATCCTAGGCCTGTTTCTCATTAAGTGCCTTAGGTTTGGGTTTCTGTCTTGATAAACCCATTTATATTTAAAATCTCCCTGCCTAATGTGTTGAATCTTTCCCTGAACTTCCATTGACGTTCTTTCTTACAGTCAATTAAATTGATTTAGGATTTTTAGGAACATGGGTCAATGACATATAAGAGTGTCCATGAGAAAGAAATTGAAAAATCCCTTAAAAATGGTTCTTAGAACCAAAGTTAAGAATGTACCCTTAATATAGTTTTAAAAACCTTTGAAAATCCTGTTCATTCTCAATGTAATGACTGTAAAAAGTATGTCATGTGGTGTAACCATCAATAAAATAAAATTATTATACTCTGAATACATGTGAGTGTACACATGATACACATTGTTATTTCAAGGTAATAAAAAAAAAAAATCTTAATATCATAAACTTAATACCATTAACTATGGAGAAATCGCTCCATATGACATTTTACAACCTGAACTTGCCTTGTAATAAAAAGGTCAAATTATCTGATATTTTAACTTCTTGAAAAAATAAAAAAGGCATGAGGGTCTGCATCCTCTCTATGAAATCATTTCCTGCTTTTTTTATTTCTACATGTTGGTTGCACCACATGACTTCATAAGAAATGAAAAAACAATTTTTATATTTACAAAAAATATGAAAATTTAATTCAGACATTAAAACATGCTCATTGTATATAGGTATGGATACATTTTTGAAGTATTTTTAAATAAATGTAAAAACAGAAATAAAGAAAAGAAAAATGAGCACCATATCATTGACCCATGTATTCTTGCATTTTGACATTTTAGACAGCAAATATTGAAAGAAAAGGAGTCATGTGACACATCTGATAAATTGCACTAATAAAAAAAGGGTTATTGCCCAGGCTGTTTCTACCTCCCCAAGCAGTGTTTTTCATCTCCCAACCCCTAAATAACACACAGCACAAATACCACGACACAGCATGTCTGTTACTTACAAATGTATCTCGACCCGGTTTGATCAACGGTTAAATGTAGCCCTGTATGACATAAATATTTCATATGGCTCTTTATTAGCGATATGGTGCAAAACTGGTTCCATTTCTCCTGTATTTCTTGTGGATAGGGTCTCAGCCACAGGTGGCAGGGCGAGTCATTTCCTGATTCGTACCTCCTTCATACCTTCGATGCGACGGGAACAGCTAAAGCTTGGGTGAGCATGATTGATGGAGGTTCATTTGCTGCCTTCAGGCTCACTATGAAGGGCCAGTATTACACTGAAGCTGAAAACCCAGCTGACAGATGAGGCCATGACTCTTGTGACCTTCCCGGACATAGATATTTCATGCCAAATTCGCCACTGTCCCTGTCGCCACGTCCTCTCAATCCCATTCTGCACCGCATTCCAATTTGAGAGCTGGATCTGAGGGGGAGTGATGTGGCAAAGTGTGACAGTAGGCAATTACAGGGCTGGGTTTACGCAGGTGAGATTGGACCATGTAAAGCTTCAGATCTGTGACTGACAATAACAGCGGATCAGTCATCCTGTCTTTCAACTCAACTTTGGCACTGAAAACATCACAATATATCAAACCTGCAACAAGAGGCATGCTTGCAAATGTTGGAGAAGCTTGTTGTATTTCTGTGTAAACAAATTTAGTATGTCTATAGAGTGATGGATAAGTGACGTCAAGTATTTCGCCATGGGTTCCCTCAAGATTGTTCTTTTTTTATAATGAGGTTTTCCAATTTATGAGTAAAACAAGGTTTGTGGTCAATAAAACATGACGATACTTAAATGTTTTGCTCTACAATTTAAATTACACACAACCATACTGAAAACGTGGATTTTAAAGCAGTTATGTTTATTATATAAAAATGTATGTAAAATACATTAAAACGTTTAATACATTCATACAAAAAAGTAAATACATAAGAACGTTTGAGGTGTGCGTGTGTGCAGTTTTAGATGTAGAAAAAAACTAGTTTTCGTCAAAGTATCGTCAAGTTAAGTTTTTACTGACCTTATTTTACTCATGAATAGAAAAACCCTGTTATAAAAACCCAATACGAAAATCTCACGGAAAATTAGTCTTCTTGTTTTTGACATCATGGTTGCAACACTCTATATAGCCTTACAGATCTCACATTCAGCCAGACTCAGAGCTAGCACGCTAGTAATGCTAATGGGAGCCCAATGTTAATGTTAATGCTTATGATAGCCACAAATCCACTACTCTGAGGGTTTATTTACACGACAAACTTTTACTAAACATTTAAATGTTTCTTTCTTTGTGTTTTTGAAAGTTTTGAGCACAGACGACAATGTTGTCAAATTGATCCCCGTTCACACGAATCCATGAAAATGACTAAAAACACTGTATTATTCATGCCAAGCAAGTAGTTGGCGATGCCACTTTGTAAAGAAACACTACAAACCTGCACACATACACATACCTATAGACTGAGCACGTAATATGCATGTGCATCACCGTTTTCACAAATTTGCGTTTTTGTAGTTGACACGGGACAAAAACGGTAATGTTTAATGCTATCTCATGGCCAATTCGTATGTTTTTTACAAGGTGGCTAATTCGTACGAATTCATACAATCTCACTCATACGATTTTGTACGATTTCTGTGAGGGGTAAGTTTAGGAGCGAGGTTAGGGGTGGTCATTCGTATGAATTCCTACGAATTTGCCACCTCATAAAATACATATGATTTTTCACAAAACGTGCAAGTGAGGTTGTACAAATTTGTACGAATTAGCCACCTAGTAAAATTTGTACGGATTGATGTGAGACAGGGATTTTAGATTAAATTAGAAATTATTTAATCAAAAAAAAAAAAAAACTAAGATAACTTCAAATATTAAAGGTGCGATAATATTTACAGGTTTTCCGAAAATGTTCAGACTCAAAATTCAGTCATTTCAATAGGAATCAAAGCAAATGGGAATTCAAAGTGAGCATGAATGATTTCCCATGCAAATTTCTTACGAGTTTAAGTTAACTTACGAGTCACACAAATTCGCCACGTTGACCTAAAGAAAGCTGCTCGGTATGAAGGTGACTTCTTGTATCATACATCAGTATACTACTTACGACAAATAAAATGCAGAAATGCTACCAAAATGTCTGTAAAAGCCAACAAAATTACTAATGATAGTGAATGTTGTATTTCCATGAAAATAAATTTAAAAGTTAGTTGCTTTGCTAGCCTCACCAATATGAAAATCTTTAGACAGAAAAACAGCTGACAGTCAGGGCTGGAGCAGCAGCGGTATATTTCTGGAATGTAAAAGATGGCCATTTTTCATTTCCCCTCAAGCAATTAGTAGCCTTTTTCCTCTTACCTGTAGAAATGTGCTGACCCGAAACACAAGTCTGATTAATCAGTACAGCTGCACATATACGTCATTAGGTAGAAGGTAGAAGGAAATGCGTAAAACATGGCCAAATGAAATCAACCATCTGTTGATGGTGTTTGATGCTTATAAATACGTAGATTCAGCTACACTGTGAGAATAAAGAATCTTCAGTTACCAGGCAACCCGGGAAAGTGGTCATTGAGCATTCTGTGGATAGACCAACATGAAAAACGTAACAGTAGCTTGCAGATGTGCTGCCGAATGCTGTCGGCCAGGTTTCCCATCGGTTCTTCTGTAATAGTGAATCAAGCGTGCAGCTTCTCCTGGTTTGTTTGTCCAAGAATAGGGTCATTTTTCATTCCAAACGGATAAGACCATAATTATAAGTCAAGATGAGGGTTGTCAGATGTTCATCTCGTCCAAAAGATGAATAAGCCTTCCAGATCACTGTTACGCACTTGCTCAATTCACAGGCTACCATTGTGGGCCAATTAAAATGGGATTTACAAATTCCCATGTCTAACAATGGTCATAACCACTCTACAGATATAAAGGAGTCTCATTTTCAAGCCAGACAAGTGAGAGATATGAAAAGCCTCCACCCTAGACAGTTAAGATGGCAACAAACAAAGATTGATGCCTGATGATTGGATCCAAAATTAGGCTCCACCCTTTAAATTTAACCTAAAATCAAAATTGTAAGTAATTTCAAGTCAAATTCCCTGAAACAAATGTAAACTCTGTGACTGATGACACAACCCGACCAGCACATCACAGTAATATTCATCAACCAAAGGAGCAGTTGTGGGCAAAACTATCTGTTTGCTATCTATCTATCTATCATCTATCTATCTATCTATCTATCTATCTATCTATCTATCTATCTATTTGTCTGTCTGACTGTCTGTCTATATGTCTATCTATTTGTCTGTCTGACCGCTCGTCTCCTATGGTCCTACCCCACTCTATCTATCTGTCCTGTCTGGCTGTCCCTTGTCTGTCAGCCTCTGCCCCCTCCATCTCCGCACATTACTATCTTCTATCTTATCTCTCTATTGGTGTCTTCTGTCTATCTATCTATACATGTATGTCTGCTGTCTTCCGTCTGTCGTCATCTGTAAAATCTATTTGTCTGTCTTGCTGTCTATCTAGCTATCAATCTCTCATCCTACATTACCATCCTCATCCTACATCTATCTATCTAACTAGCGATCCCTATCTTCGTTTGTCTGTCTGCGGTCCTATCTATCTTCATCCTCTACACTCAGGGTGCACAATCCTGTTCCTGGAGATCTACTTTGCTGCAAAGTTCAGCTCCAACCCTGAGAAAACACAGTCTTTCTATACTTCTGTCCTTCCATCTGTCCGCTTCCCCAATAAGTCTACAACTATAAAAAACTGTTCCACATTTTTTAACGAATCCAATCAATCCTGAAGAATAAAAAAAAATCGACTGCTTTTTCATTGAATATCCTGTAGCACACACAAAGAGTCATGTTATATAATCACGTTGACTGTAATTAATGAAGACTGTGCTGATAAAGAGGTGGTTTGCGCTTACATACATTTGCAACGCTTTTCTCTTTGACTGACTGGCTGCTTTTGCACCACAAATAGAGCGCTATTTAATTATTGAGGGCATGGTCTGAAAAACAGCAGGGGCAAGTGGGGAGAGAGGCACAACCCTTCATTGAGTTCCTCTGATCTCTAGCAAGACTGAAACAAAATGTTCACGGCATACAGAACCCATGCATATGACGAACTCGAAATAATTATTACTGCCTCAAAGTTTTCAATCCAGGGTTCTCACTCTTTCATGAACACCAGATTCAAAGACTTTCAAGGACTTTTTAAAGCACCAATAATTTTATATCAAGCACCTATCAAATTCAAACCCCAGAATATGTAGTGTCTTGAAAGACCTTACAGTACTTAACATTCCACTTATACTTAACATTTACAAAAACTTTCGAGTACAAAGGTTTATGAATGGTTATTTTCAATAAATTTTAGACCGTTCTGGATCAGTTGTGGGTGGTTCAAGGAATTAAAAATCCATTGGAAGTCAGACTGGTAATTTTCAAATTCCATTTCGTAAAATCATGAGAATATGCCTCAAACGGGTTGTGTTGCTGTATTCTTTGTAGAAGATTGAAATTTGAAAAAGTTTCTCTCTCCCATTTTTAATCCATAAAAAGTGGTTAAATGTTGTAAATACCATGGTTACTTCTCCTCTGCTTCTATTAGACCTGTTACTAGAAAAAAAATTGCCCATTTCCTCAAAAAGATACTGTCTACTTCATTAAAGAAACTCAATTCCTCAATAATTAGTAATATACTTTTTATTGTAAGTGTCTGTTTGTTTCTCTTGATTGACCTAGAGGACGTCATGGCGGCTCAAACATGCAGCTGCGCTCCACATACGTCAGTATTTGTTTGAAATTTCTGAACGTCGCCAATCTGCCAAAAAATATCAAATAAAAATCTCAAAAACCAAATTACGTGAATAGCGTTTACCGTTTAGAAAAGCACCATAGAAGTCCTATTGGTTTAAGTTCTCAATTTTTTGTCTCCCTTAACTCCATGTCTGCTATAGTTTTGCGAGTTCATCTTTTAGTCCGTCCTCCTATATGACAAGTATTGTCTTGCAGAGACGACTAAAATTTGAACTCTAAAGTTACGTGCCAGATTTCTGAAGAATCAATTCTTCAACACCGTGGAACATCGTAGGATTGGTTGCTGGTCCTTGCACTGAGTACTCTCAAACTAGCCTGGATCACACACCAGGATTTTAGCCCGTTTAGCCCCGATTTCCCCCTGCGACAATCGGAGCATAAAATATTTTTCCTTGTCGCCCTCGCTTCGCATCCCCGATTTATTCAGTGTCGCCAGATTATCTGTAAGGTGACGCGTTCCCCACGACTCGAACTCTTGCCTCTCACATCAATCTCGCACACAAAGCGGGGCCGCCTCCGATCATATTCAAACGGTTTGATATTTAGGTCTTGAAATCGGGATGGATGGCCAGCTATATGATTAGCTCAGTACTTTCACAATGACCAATGTGCGACCTCGCAAAACATCTGCTGCTGTACGTCTTGCCATTTGACGAGTGGGGGAGAACGGAGGAAACTGCGCGTCTTGATGTTATATCAGCTTCCTTCGTAGTAACACACTGTCGTATAATTGGTTGTGAAACCGTATCCCACACCGTAAGGAGACAGAGAAGCTGGCTGGATGCGAGATATACCCTCAAGTTTTGAAGCTCGCTGTACGGCGGTGTCAGCGTGGGAGCTCACGAGCAGGGGTGGTTCTGGGCGGCTTTACTCAAGTTAAAATACTTTCATCATCCTCATGAATGTATGTATGCTGGTTTACCTAATGGCTGTGACACACACCAGTTTTTGTTCTGTGCTGATCACAATCGAATCCTTTCATTATAACATAAGCCTACAGAGTGTTTACACGACGATGTTAATAATATATCAATTGCACAGTGTGAGATGCATTGGTCATAACAGAACTTTGTGAGACCGCGATGAACAGAGTGACAGCTTTTTAGTGATTTATAAAGGGTGCCTTCTTTGCGAGCTTTCTTCGTGCAACAATCCATTTAAAATTGTAGACACTTTGTTTTCTTTCGACCCACCACACAGTTTCAGTTTTGGGAATGACATCTGCATATTTATGCTGGATTCGCTCTTGAAGTAGTAGTGATTGACATAGTGATAAGCGTAGCAATAGATGGGACAAAATATGTGAAAATGTGCATTAAGACTAGAGCACCCTCACTAATATCAGAAGCACCCTCAGTGATGATTTCTGGTTGTTACGCTTTTATTGATTAGCCTACAAAAACAACAAAATACAAATGCACTAGATAAAATTATTTAATAAATGCATATTTACAATTTAACTAAAATAAGTATTAAATAATTTAAATAAATAACTAGAGAAGGCTGATTATAACCAGTTTGCTTCCATTTAGTAAGAAAAGCCTTGGCTACTCTTCACCTGAATTAGAAAAAAAAGCTCTTCTGATGTTCAGTAATACGAGGACAACATTTGAGCGTCACACACTCAATATCTGAGCGAGAGCAGAGCCAATTCATAAAATAAAAAAAACAATGTATAGTTAAAAGCACACGTCCAGTTTTGTATGAGTGAAAGAAATCCACGTGCGGAGTCTTGCGGTGAGATTCTTGCTCACACATTACATGGATCACATAACATTATGCGCTCTCGACATTGTCATTAAAATCACACTATAGAAACCGCCTAAAATTAAGTATAAAGAAGAGAAGAATGCGGCCCTAGGCAGCTACCTACACAGGATCCACCACTGCCAGATGCAGTTAGAAATTATACAAAAAAAATTTTTAGGGGGGGACCTGGGGTGCGCCAGAACTCTGTATTTCAGTGGGGGCCGGTGCCACCCCTGGTCACCACGTAGACACGCCCCCTGGTCACGAGGTGATCACGTGAGGCGCCCCCTCTGGCAAGATAATCTTAATAATATCTTGTAGTGTGTGATGCGCCATGATGTTCAAATCTTGTAGTGTGTGCATGTTTAAGATTTGAGAGAAGATAATCTGCGAAGATTCTCCTTATGTGTGTGCTGCAACAAGATTTCATAATCGGTTAGGATTTTAAAAACTCCTGTAGTGTGAGCCCGGCTTTACCTGTCCCTAAGCCTAATAACATAGTCTTTCAAGATCTCTCACTACACTTCAGTATGTGATTCTTATTAAGTAGGGGTAATTTTTTTGGATTTTTTACCCAAGCAAAGTCTCTGAGAATCTGACACCTTGTAATTCTGGAGACTCAAGGTTGCAGTTCAGGAAAATAGTGGCACTGGAGACTAAAAGGTTCCTGATGGTTTCACACTTAATTCTTCACATTCATTCTTAATTCTTTTGCAGTTAACATGTGTCTTTTCTTCTCCACCTGTGTTTTTTTCTGACCCCGCTGTCCCAATGAGCATTTTGCTGACCAACGGTCATGCATTAACTTTGACGTTTCTGTATTGCATTAGTTTTTAATATTTCTCATGGGTATTTAATCATTTTTTACTTCTCAGTCTGAGTTAAATCTCTTCTTTTTTGGCTCATTTCATCCGTAAAAAAAAACCAGCTTACATTCTGCAACACTTTAATAAGGAGTTTTTTCTTTCCATCCTTCATGGCATATTATATATCATTCTAAAGGATTAAAATACAAAAATAATGTGTTTCAGATTGATGTGGTTTCTGGAATTGTAAAATGTGCTGGAAAAAAATAGATCAGAATATCAGTGCCTAATAATTATCACTTACTGTAAGATTGCTCCCTTTACACAGAGTGTGCGTGATACGAATCAAGCAGTGGAACAAGTGAACATGAGAGCCCGCTATATCAAATGGCGATTTCAAGTAACCGCTATTGCTAGCTGGACTCTCTGATGTCGCAAATTATATGCAATATAAAATGTTTGCGGGGCGATACCAACTTGCGGAGTGGGACGTAATGTCAAAAATTGGTGCGCGAGCTGGCTTAGAAACTGTCCCGCTCAGGGGCTCTAGGCTTCGCATCACCTACGAACACTGCGAATTTTTTTTTTTTCGGTGCGAGGCCATCTCCATCCCCAATCAATAGTGCCGTTGCGTTCTGTCTTTGACAGAACATATAGGACATCTTTTGACTGAAAATTTTTCATCAACCAAACCCCATTCCACAGCCATACCTGTCACACACACAATTTAAAGGCAATTTTTTCTTCTTGTAATAAGGAGAGCTTGTCCTCCTAATTTAAAAAAAATAAGGAGCACCTTCTGATCAATAATCAAAAAAATTCGCCTTTCTAATACGAGCTGACATTTGACTCCTTAAAGAGACTTACAGGGGTATTTTCTTTTTACATTTTCAATGACATCATTTTCATATGTCAAATTTAAAAATGTATGTTTATAAACTTTTAAAAATTTCTATCTATTTACACCATTTCTATATAGGAATAGAATAAACAAACTAATTCCGTCACCGATGAAATATTAGTAATTAATAAAAAAAATTATTGGTACTACAGAGGTGGCACAGAAGAACACAAAGTGGCTTTGAGTACAGTTTCAGATGGTTTAAAATGAGGCTCAGAGTGCCTGATTGCAATAAATCATACATTTTGTGAGATTACTGTTTTTAAATCTAACATTTTGAATACCGAACTATAACTATTAAATACTGAATAACAACAATTCAACGAAATCAACCAGCAGTGGGCGGCAAGTCTCTCTTACAACTGAATTCTTATAATTCAATTGTGATCGTTCGAACCGGCTGATTCATCTCAGGAATGAAGCCAATTGATTTCTTTAAGAATGGTAATCCTAATCACTGACTCATCTGATTCGTTCAAAACACGCCTTTCAATTGAATGAATTAAACTCAGGCCGTGTTTGCTTTTAGATAGGCGAAGCGGCTGAGCGTTACTATATTTGGAACGATTTCGTTACACAGAAATAGAGCAAATAGCAGTACTTGTATACTGAACTGTTTGTATTAAAATATATCACATTGCATAACTTCCTTACTATTCAAAAGCTGTCCTTCTCCCTTATCACGCTCTGTGACACACAAACATGCACAGCGTGTGCGAGTGAGTTCTCAAGACTCAAAAGCACGTGCAAATGATACATCCCTTCATCTGTCATCATGTTATAAGCGCGGAACCTGCGGGAATGAGTAGAATTGTTATTAATAGCCGCAATCCCGGGCCGAAATTCAAGTCCTGCTCTGTGTTCTCTGCTAATAACCCGACTGTGAATGATGCAAGCGGCGTCAGTTGTCACTGAGAAGCTGCAGTGGCAGGGATGATTTTTGGTGTGCCGGCAGAACAACAACAACAACAACAACAACAATGCGCTACATGTTTCTTTTCCCCTAATTTTTTTTCCAATTGACGGAAATCCGTCGTAGCGACGGAAAACTTTAATCCCTGCATAAATAAAATTTATTTTGAATTTAATTCAAGCACTTTCAAGGACCTATGTTTGTTTTTAAGTACTTTCCAGGCCTTGAATCTATATGTCTGAAATTCAAGTACTTTCAAGTACTTTCAAGAAGCGTGGGAACCCTGTCAATCAAGCAAGACTCTGAAAAGCCTGCTGGAATGGGATGAGGGCGTATACTACATATAAGATGAATCCATATTACTTTATAAGCATTAAAGTGCCCTCAACATGAATTAAGGTATTTCCTCTGGAAAAGTATCAAGAACTGTCATTAAAACCGTCTTTGCTTTGGACCAGTCTCCTGCCGAGTCTCCCAAACATCATAATCCGGCCCGGCAGCAAGAGAGATGTGATCATTATTATCTTAAGACCAAAGCCATCTGCCTACAAGCTTTGACATTGAGAGAGAAAACCAGTAAATTGGATTTTGGCAGGTATTATCTATTAGAGAGATGTATGGAAAGCCCTGGATACAGCCAAGAGGGTAAACAAAAGCAGCAAGGAGAGAATTAAAGATTGCGCAGTAGACATTCTTGAAAAATGACCCTGTGTGTTTAAATCTGGGAGGGAAGGGGGATAAAATATTGCTGGGTAATTTTGATCGGCTGACTTTTGTTTGCTCTGGCTGTCAAAGATTAGACCACCCAGACTGAAAGGAAGAAGAGGATACGAGATGCACTTTGAGGAAGTACAGCTCGTGAGATGTCACGTTATGATAACATTACATTGATCACAGAAGCGGCTGAGGAATTGCGATGATTTGGAGGGAAGATAATACACTTGTATTCTGACAGTAGGCAACATTAGGTGATCTTCAAATAATTCAGACTGATATAATAATACACAAATCACGGCTGACTGTATCATTGTAATATATTAGGTCAATGAACCTTTAACACAATCATCCTCTGAACATCTCGGTTAAAAGGCTGGAAGTAATAAATGACATTAAGGCGTTGGAGTGTCACATTAGGTACAGAAAGCACTGAAGTGGGTGAGTGAGTAAAGAGCATCTGTGACCATATCAGAATATCTACATATCACTAACACCCACAACATCTAAACAAACAATACATAAAAACTAGATGGTTCTTAAATGTCAGTAGAGGAGTGGGGGAACCAATATGCAAAATAATTATTTGCATATTATTTTACATTATATGTTACATATTGTATTGTTTTCTTATTTTTAACATGACACAAATAGCTAAAGCTAAATAGATATAATATTTTCATACCGTTGTATGTTTGTCTGTCTGTCCTTTATATAATCTACAGTTTTTGATGATATATCTATCCATCTATCTATCCATCTGTCTGTCTGTCTGTCTGTCTATCTATCTATCTATCTATCTATCCTATCTATCTATCTCTGTCTGTCTGTCTGTCTTCTCTGTCTGTCTGTCTGTCTGTCTGTCTGTCTGTCTATCTATCTATCGCTATATCTACTCTCTATCTTCTCTGCTCTGTCCTGTCTGTCTGCTGTCTGTCTGTCTTTCTGTATATCTATCTCTTTCTGTCTGTCTGTCTTCTACCTATCCGGTTTTGAAATTAACACCCGCCAACCCGCCAAATGCAGGTAAAAATCACTGTGGCGGTAACGCTGGCTAAATCAACTACCAATTTGGCGGTTCCTTTTTGTAAGTTCGTGTTCACCTCTTAATATCTGGGGACGTTCGTGCAAGCCATCGCTGTCGCAGGTTTACGCAAATGACGTGAACTAATTAATATCAAAATTTGCAAACACAAACAAAACACACTCCATAGTCCCCAGCATCCGCATAAGCAAAAAAAAAAAGAAGAAAAAACTACATTAACTTTAGTGCACACGTAGGCATTTAGTGTGTTTTCTTTCTCTGCATGATTCAGTCTATTAAAATGCTTTTAGAATTATCACATAATTCAAGATATTGGGCAGAAAATGTATATATTTATATCCTTTTATATAGTTAATATCACACGAAGAGTGCAGTTTTTTTTCTTTAAAAATCAGCATGGTTACAAATGGGATTTTGTGAATTGATTTTATACAACAGTTTAATAAACAATAAGTTAATATCAAGAGACACGTTTTAGACACCATGCCCTTCTTTTGCTCTTATTCTTTCGCCAACCAAAATGATTCCAACACGCCCCTCACTGTTTTGCATGTCTGAGTCCACATGACGGTGGTTTTGTTCCTGATTAGTTCAACCGTGTTATTAAATGATTCGGCATCCAGCCTATGACTCACTTATTAACAGTACTTCGCTGCTAGCCTCTGAGCGGGTTTTAATCTTTTTAATTTTAACATTCTAATTTATCTTTTCATTTTAATATTGTCCAATATCATATTCACACATTTCATGTTAAAATGTCAAAACATTATGTATTGCTTTTGTAACCTGCAGGTCCAGCATTGCTCATGCCCTCTAGTCTGCTCTACCTGTGTAAATACATCTAATACCACTTTGGTGGAACTTCTGCAACGAGTATTTGTTGATCACTGATTTTAAGTTTGTTTAGTATCCTAAAGTATTTTTTAAATTTATCTTGGATCTAAATGTAAAGCATTTGCCTCAAAGATGATGCACCTTTCAAAACTGGGCTGTGACCAATAATGTAAATGCACATAAAAGTTAAAAATCTATTTAAACGTATTGGAAAATATCAATTTCTATCACTGCTGTGAACGGACCACACAAAATATGAAATATATCAAAAAACTTTAGGAGTCAGCTGTCCACGGAAGTCCTTAAGATACCAGCACATTAACACACTCAGCAAAATATAATCTAATTATCTTTATCGATAAAATCACAGAAAATATTTAGATATTATTTTTTGCAAATCGCACACTCCCCTAGTCTAGCACACAAAATGATTTGCACCTCGCGGTTTTGTCACGTTCAATGTAACAGCTTTTTTGGCTGGTAGAAGTTATGAATGACCGGTAACTTAATTTAGTAGCTAAATTGGCTGGTGAGTGAAAAAGTTACTTTCAATCCCTGTGCTATCTATCTAGCTATTCTATCTAATCCTATCTATTTCACTATCTGTCTGTCTTCCTGTCTGTCTGTCTGTCTGTCTGTCTGTCTGTCTGTCTTCGTCCTATGCTTTCCTATCTCTGTCTCGTCCCGCCATCTTTCTGTCTGTCTTTCTGTCTATCTATCATCTATCTATCTATATGTCTGTCTGTCTGGCTGTCTGTCTATCTATCTATCTATCTTCTATCCTATCTTATCGTATCTATCTAATCTATCTATCTATCTATCTATTTATCTATCTTCTATCTATCTATCTATCTATCTATCGATCTATCTGTCTATCTGTCTATCTGTATATCTGTCTATCTGTCTGCCTGTATGTCTATCTATCTATATATGTCTGTCCGTCTGTCTTTCTATCTATCTCTCTCTCTATCTATCTATATATCTATCTATCTAGCTGTCTGTCTGTCTGTCTGTCTGTCTATGTCTGTCTGTCTATCTATCTCTGTCTTTTTATCATCTATCGATCTATCTATCTATCTATCTCTCTCTCTCTCTCTCTCTCTCTCGCTCTCTCTCTCTCTCTCTCTCTGTCTGTCTTCGTTCTTTCTTTACTAGCTTCGGTCTGTTTGTCTAGCTATCTATGATAGTGACAGGACACAAGAGATTTATTCCAAGACCTACAATACTTCAGGTGCATTTGTGTAAAGGCACTTACCCAGCCCAACAACTGGAATTCCAGTAATAATGTGATCTAATGAAACGCTGCACACTCTTAATTGTTTCCCCCTGAGAGTGCCAAAGCCAAGAGTTTACAATGTGAAGGATTAATATTTCAGTAGCCATTAAAGATATCATCATAGGAAGCCACAAGACTCCAATTGCAGATTAAACTCACTGTACTTTGGCTAGTCATTTTAGAAAGCTGTTGTATAAGGGATATTAATGGTACGGAGGCTCGTCTATCATAATCTCAGCCCTACTCGTAGAAGAGTACTGAGACAAAACCAATAGTTTAAGCTCTAAAATGGCATACTTCACATTAAAACACCACTGTTATTCCATCACATTTCTTACTTTCAAAGATTCTGCGTAAAAGATTTAGAGCGTCGACTAGCCGTGTTCAAGACGCAATCCTGGGACATGTACTGGGACGAGTCTGTTTTTTGCTAAATGTTTCATTGCAGAACCTCCATCAGAAGAGAAAAATGTATTCAATTTGGTGTTGCACAAAACAGCAGGTGAACATACAAATTATCTCAGGTACACCCACCATCGAGACGTCACTCTAAAGCACTAACAAAACAGGTCCAGCATTTGACGTTAAAACAAAAGCCTTTGCAAATTAATATTTGTTCCCCGTCATGTGGGAGAAAAACATGTTCTATTCATAAGACGGATGGTATTAAGTCTACAAATACTTCAGGCACGGCATGCCAAGGCCACCGGAGTGCCTAATCAATTGAGATGTTTGGTGTCAGGTACAGATTGTGACTGCGCATAATTTAACAAGCTTCTTGATTGCGACCCGAGCCAGTGGTGGCATTTTGCGGTGTTTTTGGTGCCATTACTATCAATGTCGGAGGTCCTTTAGATCTTCATTATTTGGGCCACACTCATGCCCTTCTTGATTGAAGAGTTTGTGAACGACTTCCGCTATTAGTGAGTAATATCACTTCATGCTGAATGAGGCGGGGGTAAATAAAGCGTGAGAGAGGTAGAGAGTTCTTTGTCACCTGCCCTTGATTGTCAAGCTCATGTTTGCATGAAACATGAACTGCACTGCCCTTCTGTTTAGAAGACAAAAGAAGGCACAAAAAAGGTACAAACTGTCACTGGGGTGGTACCCTTTTAAAAGGTACTCATATATAACCATTTAGGTACTGAAATTACAATTGATAGGGCCCCTTCTCGCACCACGGGAACCTTTTCATAGTACCAGAACTAATTGTGAACTTACCCACTTTTTGGCGTTTTCCCGCACCGCCGGAACTGGGTGCAATTTTAGTACCGGACTGCCTTTTTCGAGAACCAAATTAGCTCCTACTCCGGAGCAGGGTCTAACCAGCACAACTGGTACTACCTGTGACATAAGTAGACATTGATTGGCCAAACGTGTACGAAAACGCCCTCACCCGCCATGATTTAAAACGCTGTGTAAACATTGTCAACTTATTTTGCAAGTAAGGAGAACAGCGATAGATGGACGCACGCTGAAGTGCAGGCACTTGTACCACTGCCAGTTGTCGTTGGAGATTCTTAGTCCTCCTTTCCGTTCTTTCAATCACTTTACGTATATGTCGACATTCCATGTCCATTATTGTGAAATCCGCGAGACAGCCACAAAACACAGCCTCCAATCAAGCGTCCCTCCCATCCTCCTGTTGTTAACGTGTTCTACTCTTTGTTTCCGGGTGAACCCGCCACAATGACGTCGCTGTCGACCAGCTTACGTCACTTCCTAGTACACCTAGTAACGGTCGAACTGCCACCCGTTACAAATGGTACGAAAATTTTAGTTTGTTGCGCAAATCTCCCATTACTTTGTAACTGTACTTTAAAAATAAAAAAAAAAAAAATAAAAAAAAAAAAAAAAAAAAGCGTTTTCTGAAACTAAACGAGGTTGCGCCAGGCGCCTATAAGTCCAATATGTCATTGTAAGGTCCAGTAGTGCCCTTAGCTGTAAATATGTACATCAAGTGTAAATTTTCTACAACTTTTACTGCCCAGCTTTTGTACCTTTTATTCTGAGTGTTGGACTGTCCCTTCATGCTGTGAAGCCAAAGCAAATTCTTCAAATATAATCAAGGAAACATGAACACTTATGTACAAAACATTGATATTAATGTGTTTCATAACTTTTTTTTCACAAACCTACATGCAGATTAGTTTTTCCTTACTATTAAAAACTAGGGCTGACAGCCCTAAAAATATATATATTTTTTAATATTCTGTCAGTTTTCTTTGCCACAAACTCTTGTGGGCATGTTTACATGACAGCGAAATGTAAATGACGGAAAAGTTTTCCTTTGCGTTTTTCACAAACAGATGACAACGTTGTCAAAAATTATCCCCATTCACACTGATGGGCAAAAAAATCTGTATTATTTATGTCTAGCCAGTAGATGGTGATGTCACTTTGTAAAGAAACATTACACAAACATAACATTTTTAGTTTACATGGAGACGATAATGGCATGGTTTTCAAAAACTTGCATGTTGAAACCCACTTTCCAAAGTTTGTGTTTTCAGGCCACCAAAACACTGTTGTTGTGTAAATGAACGGCCAAAACGCATAAAAATTTTCCAATTTTAGTTGAATGTAAACAATTTTAGTCATGTAAACACCCCCCTTAGACTTTGATCTGTCCTGTGGCAGACGGGTTTGGCTGAAATATGTTGGGGTCTCATATTCAATAGACCTGTGCTGTTCCCCTTTGGGGGCCAATTGTAACAAATACAGTGTTGTACAACTATGTATATCATGTATTTTAACTATATACCGTTATTGGTGCAGTTACACAGTTTGGCTCATTTCATCCTCATACCTGCTCTGCTTGTTTAGTGGAGTAATGATGCTTGGGATTATTACTCAATGGAGGTAGCAGTACCATTAAGAGACCAGAAATAATAATGAACCAGCTTAACAGTCAGTTATTTCAATATGTAAGGATTAAAAGCACAATCAATTTACATGTGATATTTCAGTTGGATGGGCAAAATAAAGTGTGCATCCCTTCAAAAACACCTGAGGGCCATATGAGTCTTGCAAATCACGTGTGGCCAAGTTTGAAATCAACATATTTGTCAAAAGTACCATGGATAAAACTTGTTTAATGTGGAAAAACAAATGAGGATGTAGTACTCAAGTGGTAACTTTTGTCTAATTGCTTGTTTCCCATAAAATCACTTATACATCAAACACAAGAATCAATGCTGGTTCAAAGCACAAGATGGCACCTTTATCTTGCACACAAATCTGTCCATGATGCCTGACCTTTACTTTATTCTGAAAATGTTGTGGTTTCAAAGATGAGCATGCATGCTTTTCAATACTCTTTTTATTATGTATAAATCCGCTGTTATCGTTCACAGTGGGGAAGCCAGCAAGTGTTTGAACACAGCAGCTAAGTAACCAAAACAACATGACTTTGGGTACAAGTATGCAGACCATGAGATTACTGCTGTTTATTGACCACGAATTGAAGGATCAAATCAGTTCCCTGATTATACCACTTTAATAGGTGATCATATTACTTTTGGTTGGATAATGATTAAAAAAAGAAAGAAAACGGGACAAGAATATCATACACTTGAAATCTTTTGCTTTAAAAGACCCTAGAAACAACATAGCAACGTGACCCTAGCAATCACACAATCTTTCGCAAACAGTACTTCTTAATAATATAGATAAAAACTGTATTATAAAATGTGCAAGAAAATATCTTAATAACACGATTATAAAATAATTGTAAATTAAAAATATCAATTAAATCATGTTTTGAATAATGAAAGATCTTTCATTGAATTATATATATATAAGATATATATATATTTATATATATATATTATATATACATATATAGGTAGGTATGTAGGTGTGTGTGTGTGTGTGTAGTGTGTGTGGGTGTGTGTGTGTGTATATATATATATATTTATATATATATGTGTGTGTGTATATATATATATATACAGTGCACAGCATGAATGAGTACACCCCCTCTGAATAAATAGAAAAGATGTATTTTCTTAATGATCACTAATATAATTCATGGAAATATGGCAAAATTGAAACATATTAAACATATACTTAATAAAAACAACAACATACAGTATATGCCAATATTTTCTGTAAGATAAGTAAATTTGCCAATTTTGTTTAAATGAAGGATTGCAGAAACGAGTACACCCTAGATTTAATTCAGAAAATGTTTAATATTCTAGTACTTAGTATGTCCTCCAAAACTTAAAGTATACTGCTCTGACCCTTCTTGCCACTGAGTGTACAAGTTCATGACAAACTTTCACATCTGTGCTGTTTAACTCCTGGACAACCTCCTTAAATGCCCTGGTCTTTAATGGGGAGTGTTGCTCAGCTCATCTCTACAGAATCTCCCACAGCTGCTCAAGAGCATTAAGATTGAATTAAATACATGTCCACTGAATGATTTTCACCTTGGGAGAACGAATATATTCATTGTCCTGTTGAAAAAATGCCCAATAATTAAAACAATAATTTGGTATTCCTCTTGTAGCATTGTCCTCTTTTATGCTAAGAAACAAGTCACCTGGCAGTTTTCTCCCAAGTGGTTCCACTGCTGCCAGTATTAAGTCTGAGTATGATTCAGTGGGATATATAACACTTTTAATTTTCAGGAAATTACTTGTCTTTAAAAGTTGTGGTTCAATAACCACCTGTTTACCTGTTGATCAAAAATAGCCTTAAACATATACACTTTTTTTTTTTTTTTGTAGTAACTTTCAGGAGGGTGTACTCATTTCTGCAACACAAAATTGTATTACTTTGATAAGAAAATCTTATTTTGCTGAATAATTTTGGCATTCTTCTTTGGTAATTGATCAAGCAGGCTTGTTGGAACATTATATCTCCAAAGAACACTAACATGTCTTCTAAGTAAAGACGCGCCTAAGCCTCCGGGAACCTGTTTGGCCGGGAGAGCGTTGTTGAGCAGGGGCTTTCTTTTGTGCCCCGGTCCCGCCCCCGAGAGAACCTCAGTCTAGTGGGATGTGAAGGCCCCGGCACTATTATATTTCCATTCCCATAAATATGCACAAAAAAAATCTAACATATGCATGTAAATATATCTTAAAACCAAAATTATCAACATTGTTGGCCATTTTTTTATATATTTTGGAATATATTTCATTATATATTTAATACATACAAAAACATTTTTGCTGTATGGGCAGCAACTGGCTGAAAACCACCCAGAACACCTTGAAACAACCAAAAACACTCAAGAAACCAAAAAACAATAAGAACACACACACACAAAAAAAAATCACATAAAATCAAGAACACCTTGGCAACCCCATAGTAAAGAGTAAAGCCCTAGCAACCACATATCAACATACTGAAAACCAATCAAGGGTGTGCTTCCTAAACGCATTGCTAGCCAACTATGGTCACAAATTCCATCATTACTAACATAGTTCAACGATTCTGTGTTTCCCAAAACCACAGTTCAAACGAACATTTGCAAACAGCATCGCAAACTTACGTGGTAAGAACTACAGTTCTCGTCCTGTGGTTAGAAGCATAGTTCCTTGTTAATAAGACATATGGACTTAAATAAATTATGTTCTTGGGAACAATAAGCAAGCTAACATGCAGTAGCCTACATCTATATTCTATTTTTTTTTTTTTTTTTTTTTTTTTTTTTTTTTTTCCATTCTATTTAAATATATATACCTTTTAATCTATATATTTTAGAATGTCCTCAATAAGCACCATTTTTGAAGAGTGTGCAGGGCATGAGCCTAATGGGAACCCCGGAGTATGACATAAGAAGGAACACATGATGACTCAAACATCCTATAAAGCAAAATGACAGGGAAAAAAATTGAAAATTAGTCATCAGGTGCCATGTTCAATACAGCAGCATATCTGAGATCTGAGATAGCAAAAGTTATTACTCCACCACATGCGTGTAACGTCATTAACAACGGCCCTATATAGTTGATCTCATGTGGTTCAAACGACAGAGATGCGTCCGTGTTTTGGAAAATAGTTGGAAGAGTAGCCACAACAGTCATCGTTACCTATCAAGCAAGTTATGTCGTTATAAGGAAAACGAAACTAGACAAACAGATTAGCAACAGTTTTTAAGTTGCCAAGGAACAAATAACCTCCCTCATCAGCCCAACAAATACTGATGGCAACAGCTTTAAATGAGAAAAAGACACTGATTAAGAGGAAGTCACTGGGTTGCTAAGTGAAGTATGGCCACAGCTAAATTGTTCTCACCCCTAACAGAAGGAATAAGAAAAGATAGTATGGGTCGCCAGAAGAAAAAGAAAAAAGAAGAGGTGAAGAAGGACATCAAGCAGGTGAATTGGTTTCTCTGCTGTAGGGAGGTGATTTCTCTGAAACAGAAACCTTTTATAACGGGGCGGTGCATAGATAAAGCCCAGGATCTATTTATATAAAGAGCAGAGGCTCCAATGAATGGTTGTGCTCAACTCACAGACAACAAAAGGTGTGTTTTGTCGCAGAGACATTGAATAATCGTGCAGTATAAAGCTTGCTCAACAGTAAAGGTTCCTCTGGGAGATCAGGAAAAGGCACACTTGTGAGCGAACAGATCCACAAAGACAGACAGGTTCAGCAAAATGTCAACAACTACATTAAAAGATGTTTCACTGGTACAGAACCTTAGATCCAAAGCCATATAAAGTTAAAAAAGGTGCTTAATCTTTACTTGAAAGATATTGACAGTTGTTTCTCCAAGTTCTATCTTCAATTATGTATGTTAAAGGACTAAAGAAACACATTTTAAGTTACAAATTAGTATCTCAATAGATTTTTCAAAGTAATAAAAGTACTAATATTGTGTTAAATATTATAAAATTGTAATAAAATAATTTGCGTTCACTCACAATTTAGTTTTTCTATAGCGCTAGTTTTACAAAAATTTTGCAGAAATAAATGTCATTTTTATTTATTTTATGTTTATTCTATTCTAAAACCACTGAATCATACAAATCAGGGTTTTAATGTATATTTAGTCTTCCCAATTTTAGTAACGGTCACAAAAATTGCATGCTTCAAATGAAATATTACAACATGAAAAATATAACAACTATCATAAACAGCAAACAAAATTTGTTGGCGTTTAAGCACCTTTCTTTCCACATTTACTGCTTTTAAAATAAAATAATAATAAAAAAGAAGTTTATATGCAATTACGAAAACAAGTTTATACAAGGGTTTTTGTCGAAAGCAGCATTCTGACATCATGTAAATACAAATACTATTTTCCTTATGCCGTTTAAATGGTTATGAGAAAATGGTTTCACGCTTCTAGGTGGAGTTACGCCAGGGAACATGGTTTATATGGCCATAAAACCACAAGCACTGCATTCTTGTGAATGTTCATGGGGAAAGAAGCCCAGACTGTAGTTACAGAAAGCTGTGTAGATACCTGCTTAATGACAGCTGTACAAATATACATAAATTAAGAATACGCTGATATATTTTTTGCATCTCTGGTGTGCATGTAAGAGAAATGTATTAAACATAACCTTCCAGAGGTGTCCAACTCTGCTCCTGGTGAGCCATTATCCTACAGAGTTGAAGGGGACATCGGCTGCAAAATTCACTTTTCAAGTTGTTTGAACCCTACAGAGTGAAGGGGGCACATCGGACTGCAAATAACTTTTCAAGGTTGTTGAACATAAAGGTATGTTGAAGTGTGTGTACCACATCCATCATTAATAAAAAATTACCAGGTTTTTTTAAATCCCTATTTAAAATCCTTTCTCAAACCAGGCTGTTCTGAGATTCCTTTCAGAATTAACAGGCCCCTCCCACGATAGTTGATTAACAGTAGCGTTTCAGCACAGACTGGACTGGTGTCTTACCTTAGACCCGCCCTGAGTGAGTTGTCATCAGTCCGCCATTGTGTTGACTCTGCTGCAGGGGAAGACAAGATGTCTCCGATTAAGCGATTGAGGTGCTTTTATTGTTGGATGTAATAATGAATATAGCAATCGTCATTTACTCCCGACATCTGAGCTGCTGAAGAGATTAACGTTACTTTCGCTTTGAAGTGAATGCGCCACTCCCGATCAGCCTAAATGCATCTATGTTCGCTCGAATCATTCATGATCCAGCCTCATCTACAGACGAAGTGAGTATAATGTTTCGTAATGAATCTTTGCAAATCGCCTTTAATAATAATGTGCTAATTAGCAAGTTTCACAATGAATGCGGCTAAAGTAAACCGTCTCTTTGGCTGCGTTTACACTGGCACAAAAAATCCGATCTTTCGCTCACATCTGACACAGATCGGAATTTGTTGCACACGTGTAAACACAAAAACCTGCACGAGATCTGATTTTTTTGCATCAGATCTGAGCCACTTCCAAATGTGGATTTTAATCGGATACACGGATCTGATATCTGGACATTCGACCTACGTCTAAACACACATATCCGATTCTCCACAGAACTCCTAATGCGAGGGAGGCACGTTTGCTCATAAAGATTTTTAATGCCGTTTAATGCCGGCGTGCTGTACGCGCTCGCATTTTATTGAGATGGAAACTTTTTATAGGTAAGAAATTGCACATTCAGGAGCTGGTTTTCAACCCCCGCCCCGTGAATTTTGAAAATACAACAGCTAAAAGCTACATATATTTCTCAGCAATGAGGTGATAAGTAAGCAGTTTTTGTAATTTTGCAATGCTTCACAATTGCACGCTCGCACGTGGGTGTATGTGTTCGTTCGTTCTCGTTCTCTCTCTCTCCTTAATTCAAATTAATTTCAATAAATATCATCTTTATTTCACTAAAGAATTATACCTCTAACGAGCTGTAGATAAAATAGTCTAAAAAATTAAAATTACCGTTATTTTCCGGTCTTTATCCTTCCAGTCAGATTTTGTGATGCAAAACATCTATGACAGCCGTTGTCCATGCTGGCAAATAATAATGGCCATTCGACGTGAATTATATAAATAATTTTAAAAGCACGGCCATTTAAAACCCGATGGTCTACCATGTGCATAGTAAAGCGATCACTGCAGACAATCCTTTTGGGTGGGAATTAGGCTAATGTAAACACAAATATCGGATACCAGTCGTGTCAAAAGTGAATGTAAAGAGATGTGCCAAAAATTGGATATGGTCAAAAGATCGTATCTGTGCATTAAGACTTGCAGTGTAAATGCAGCCTCGGAAGAGAGGGGCGGGGCCAGCAGAGCTCATTAACATTTAAAGCAACATGGACTATAATGGCTTGATAAAAACAGAGCTGATTTTGACCGGTTTAAAAAGGTGTTTTTTACACTAACATTGAGAAATTTTAACCAAAGTATGTTATAGAGTTTTAATTAAGACCCTAAAGAATCATTTCAACTTGTGCAAAATGAGCCCTTTAAGCTGCAATCCTGGTTAAACACACTTGAACCTGCTAATCAGGTCTTCAGGATCGCTAGAAATTTCAAAGCAAGTGTGCTGGGGCAGGTTAGAGCTAAAATCTACAGGACTTGACACCCTTTTCAATGAGAGCAATAGCTCATTTCAGGCAAATCAATATTCATTTCATATTCCACCATTAAAAGTTTAAAGAGTTCCAGATATAATTTGTACTAGTAATTATTTCCTGTTCAGAAAATGGCCATATATTTTATTAGGAAATTCCCCAATTGCTATGTCTATAGACGCAAATGAAAACAAGGCCAACTTGTTTTGTCTTCTTCCTCAACTTGGCCTGAAGCACATACTGTATTTACAGACTCGTATGACTCAGTCTTTGCTTTGAACTGCCTAAAAAGTGAGTGGGTCTTTGATGAGGAAAGTGTATAATTCAGCAGTTCGTAAATTCTGAAAGACTTTGTTTCAAATGCACATCAAATTATTTATTGTCTGCCGATCTTGACCCAAATATCTGAAAGATGTCTTTTTTTCACAGGTACCCTGGGATATTTTCTTCTGTCCTGCTTTCATCACACCCCCTGCCCTTGTTTCTTGGCGCCCAATGGTTATCTAACACTTGAGTGTCGCAAGATAAACCCACAGCTCTTAAGTCCAGATTTCAGCTTCTTTCAAAGCACCTTTCAGATTCTTCCCACTTAAAAGTGACATTATTGATCGGCTCTGGTAAAGTTGTCCCCGTGGGTTGAATCATCCAGTGGGAGGCTTGGCAGTATGCGCTAGAAGACGGAGGAAAGAATGTCTGCCTGACTTGACCTCTTTGGCTTCAGACCACACCACGCTTCTCCACCTCCTCCACATTTGTTCTCCAGTAGGGAAGAGACATGAAAAAGCATGGGAAAAAAAGACCCCTCGTCTCGGTTTAGGCTCAGAACGCTCGCCCTTTTTGAAAGCCAAAGGTTCACAGCGGGTCTCTGGCCTTTCTTAAACACGTACATACAGAAGACCCAAACAAATATACAAGCTAAATGTCAAACATTTCTCTGAGCGGAGGTGCCAAGGCACTATGTCTCCTTCGGGGACTAGTAAATAAATTCTCAATGACAGAACACCAAAAGGTTCTCAAACCAACACAAAGAGGAAAAATCCGCATTTTTTGGGATTTGTGCAGAATTTTGCCTCTTAGGTACATCTACTGTTATGTAAATATCGATAGTCTCCAGCCTCAGGCTTTGAGGAGCGTAGAGGTGGAAACTCATGTTTACATGAGAGTTTTTAGATGCAAATTTAAAGAAAAGGCTTTCAGCTTGCCATACAGAGATTTCCTCACCTCTCTCGAAATAGATCCTATTTCAGACTGACATTATAACCAACATTTGGATGTTATGTTTATGTGGGAACTACGAACTCCCTGAGGAGCTCTGACGGAGGCCAACAGTCAACACCTTCCACTAGTAATTGAGTAATAATTCAAAGCAACAGAGCCGGTTGCAATTAAAGTAGCCGACCCCTTGAACCAAATCGACGGGCTTAGCCATCGCTCCGATCGCTAGCCAGAGGCTTTATGATTTGCTTGGGGATTTGAGCAATAATGGAAATGTTTACAGATTGTCATGGCTGCCCATTTTGGCAGTATATTCCAACTGACGTTCTCTCTTTCTTCCCTTTCTCTCCCTCGTCCTTTCACCCGCCTCTGCAAATTACCGGCTCCTCTTTCATTGAAAACCTGATCATGTAATTTCCCCCTCCTCCTCTTTCGGCAGCCATAATAGCAGCCGTCTGCAGGCCGCAATCATTGTACTGTCTTCTGCTTGCTGCTCTCTGCTGGGGAATGAAACAGTGGTGCACCTGGGGCCTCTTTCTGGGAACCTTCATCCTCTTTATTTTTCTCTCTCTGTCTCTGACTCTTTTCTCCCTCTGAGCAAATTCACTAAACACAGAAGTCAGAACAAATGTTTCCCAGCCAGAACTCACCGAAAGTGACATACAGTTGATTTATTTCATCCTGTTGTAGATGCCACATTATTCCTCGGCGTATAATTTCTGGTACACATAGATGAATGCAGACGATGACGCAATTCTCTGGATTCCCGTCCTGTCAGAACAGCTGACGTGTTTGAATGTTGTTCGATTTTTGCCAGTGATTCTCAACTAATAGGTCACAACCAAAAAATGGTTGCAGGTCTGTTTTGATAGGGTCATAAACAGACAGGGGAAAAAAACATCAAAGTATCACATCATTTTTGTGCAATACTACTGCAATCAACCCTGAAGAAAGAAAATATGACCCAAAAACCTAGATAACATTAAATACTGGTTACAGCAGGGGTGTCTAGACTTGGTCCTGGAGGGCCACTAACCTGCAGAGTTTAGCTCCAACCACAATTAAACACAGCCAGACCAGCTAATCAAGGTCTTACTAGCCATACTAGAAACTTCCAGGTACAGTACAGTAGGTGTGTTGAGGCAAGTTGGAGCTAAACTCTGCAGGACAGTGGCCCTCCAGGACTAAATCTGGACACCCCTAGGTTACGGGATTGGTATTGTTTTGGACGTCGCTTGATGCCCAATGTAAAATCCTGGATCTGAAGGAAAACCATTTGAGTACCACTCAGTTACACACATTAGCATTAGCATAAAGAGCAATGTGCACATAAAGTCCGGCAGTTTAGTATGCCAGAACTGGGTTGGGATTACATTAACCACCCGGTGAACGTCCCAGAACTGGGAAGAGGCCAAACTGTAGCGAACAAATCCACCCCCAACTGGTGATTATCAGTCCATTTTAGTCTCATTATCTTTTTCGGTATTTACATTTTCGTACAATATGGTCGTCAAGTCTTGGGAGTCTGCATCGGGGAAAAAGGTCATGTTTAATTACATTTCAAGACTTATCTCTCCTCTGGCCCCTGAACAATTACAGGGTGAATGAGAGAAGCTATCAATTGCCAGTGACAATAAGGTATTAAGCCGAGGTCAAGGGAGGGGGCCTCGCAGGACTACAAGCTGTCCCTAAACTGCCTGACGGTAATAACATCTAATCTGGTGAGGCAAAGCCCTCTTGTTTCCCCTGTACAATCCTGGCTAATTGCCCAATTAAACCAAATCAGGTTCATAACAAATAAACAGCATTAGCACACCCAAATAAGACTCTGCAAAGAAATAGGAAGCGCATGGATTCTGAAATTGTCACTTGGGAAACTGATCTAGTTGGTAAGTGCTAAATATATATAGAGAGAGAGTATGAGTGCGTGGGGGCTACATCTTTAGGTCCCCACAGGATGGGATATTAAAGGTGATGAGTGGCAGTATTCAATTTTATGACAACCATTTAGAAAAACACTTCCTACTAGCAAAAGATAGTATCTGGTACTTTCCACAAACAGGGTACAAATTATGCTCTCAACAGCATCCAACAGTTGTAGTCGAGACTAGCTCATTCAAGTGTGAGTCCAGGCCAATACCTGAGTAGGTTGATTTTGAGTGCAGACCAAGACCTGAAGAGGGTCTGAATGATTCAGAATGTGATACAAGGGCAGAGTCCAAATGCTCTCGAGTCTATGACAACCCACATTAAAAAATACTATAGTAATTTATAGTAAATACTATAGTGATTTTGAACCATACTATAGTGAAGTGTATTATACTTTATGTATTATAGTATTTACAACACTTTGTATACAGCATACTGTAGTATTAACTATAGTGAACTGATAAACTGTAATAAATACTGCAGTATACTTTAGTTTTTACTACAGTAAACTGTAGTGTATTGTAGTATAATATACCCCTATAGTTGTAGAAAACTTAATACAGTATTGGGTAAAGTAATTTGTTTATATTACAATAGTTGTTATATTACCACAGCAACTATATAATTACCACAACAAATTAGTTCAAGTACTTTACTATAGCATGGTTCAAAAACATGGTCTGAACTCTAGTTCTACAACACTGGTATTGAAAAATGTAAACAATACAAAATGTTGTCATTTCGATATAGTTTGCTGAATTGATATTCAAATAATTGTAGAAAAAGTACAATATTTATCTGTGTTCCACATTTTACTTGCAAGGTTACCACCACATGATTAAAAAAAGCACCCAGGAAACAACATCATTTGGGATTTAAAAATAAATAAATAAAATAAAAAATGTACTAGTTTTACTTAAATAAGTTAATGTTTTTGCTAAACAGTAACAGAAATCCACAGAGTTTTAATCTGTATTCAGTCCAAAGAATAAAAAAATAATTTCAAAAAAAAATCTCAAAATTCTCCCATTTTTCTTGCAATTGAGAGTTTAGATTTCTCAATTCCGACTTTTTTTTTCAGGTCAGTTCTTTTTTTTGCTACAGAACTGAGAGTTGTAATCTCAGAATTGCAAGCTATTGCAAGATGTAAACTCACAGTTCTGAAAGAAAAAAGTCCAAACTATGAAATAAAAATTCACAATTGCAAGAAAAAAAAAAGAATTGTGAGATAAAAGGTCACGTAAAAACACACTTATGGGATGTAAATTTGCTTTTATTTTTCAAGATATAAACTCAGAATTGCAAAAAAAAAAAAAAGTCTGATTTGTGAGACAAAAAGTCCCAATTACTTTTTAAATTTAATTTAATTTTGATCCTGTGGCAGAAACACATTTCTATAAGTAACATGGTTGAGAAACATGTCATGTATTAATTACTTTAGTTCAACTACCTTAGATAGACGGAGAAGATTAAGCACCTCCTTTCACTGACTATTTGTTTCAACCTCAGTGTTCAAGTCCTAATTTGTGACCTTTTCATGAAAAGGGCCATCTGTCGCAGGATGTCAACCCTGTCCAAACAGTTAGTTAACCTCTAGAGTAGACAGCTATTTACAGTAAGGATTATCACTATTTGGCCTTGAAAAGTACACAGATAAAGCAACCTTTGTCTTTTAGAAGATACACAAAAATGTAATGCCAAGAAACCCATTTTTCTTCTCTGTCTCTCACTATCTTGTTCCTCCCGAAGGCAACTAATGCTCAATATAGCATATAATGTACAGGCGGTTTGATGTCATCCTTTTATCTGAAAAGGGTCCAGCTGAAGATGAAATCAGAAGCCTGAGGTACTCAGGCAAGTGAGAAAGCTCTAAAAACAGATCTGAGGGTACAGAAAGGTTTCGCTTCATTTGTGTTTGGATTCGGGAGAATGACAAGCAGAGATGAAGGAGACCCGCGCAGTGGAATAAGAAACCAAGAGGGGAATTCACAAAGAATGAATTGTGCTCACTGATAATGTAATTTAGTCACATATGCTGTCTGCATTGCTTTAACACCTGTTTCATTGAAAGTATTATGCAAAACAGGATCTCTACTCTAGGATATCTACTTTGCTATTTGCATGGTGCAATACTCCATCTTGAAGACCAGTTTTGGAGTGGAGCACATCCATTCTTTTCTGTCATTTAATCATCATTTGATGATTAAACTATAACATATAATCGCACTTAAAATGACAAAATCTAAGGTTTCCAGAACCAAGTGGTAACATTGTGAGATTGCCATAATGTCTGTAACAATGTCAAATGTTTAGTCAATGTTCTGAGAACAACAACAAAAAAAATTTATGAGAGTAACAACATATTTTGCCTATACATTTTTATTGAACCAGGGCATGCAAATAATGTTCAAGTTTATCATTTGTGAAATAATGTAATATCCTCTGCTTTGCCATCAGACAAACACCACTGCACCCTAATGTTATTTTCATATGCCTTTAATCTTATATTATGACTTGTAATTTTGAATTCATTCTCAAAATATGACTTTAATCTTGTATTTTTGACATTATTCTTAAAATATTGCAACTTTAATCTTGGAAAATGATTACATTCTCATAAAAGACATACTATGAGATTATTCTCGTAACATTATAACTTTATTCTGATGATCCTAGAGGTTTTTTTGCACTAAAGCCAGCCTAATTCGCGTATAAATTTGTGCTTAAAAGAACATCACTAGGTCTCATTCGCTAATCACTGTGTTTACAAATACAGTATACCTATGCGTGCATTCGATATCCAGGACATCGCAAAAAGTGTGTATAAATGAAGCCCAGTGAAGTTTTTAATGCTAAAATATCTTGTATAAGTGGCAAAACTTATGAGAATTTGCCAGAGTCAAAGAGGACAAAAGGAGAGAAAAGTCTTTCCATGTTGTAAGCAGACAGGTGGGTAGGCAGTCAAGAAGAAAAACACGCTGAGAGATGCAGTCTGGGTGGGCAGGACCCGTACAAGGTAAGAAAAATCAATAGCAAGGTATACATGTGTGGAATGGAGCCGAGGCGTATTAGAGCAGTTAGACAGGGATTATCTGAGACTGGATGCTCAACGCGTCATTGCCGAGAAAAAAAAAAGTCTATTGATCACGCCTTACACAAATGCCTCAAACTAATTGATTTAGTCAGGAATTGTTTGTTTGATCCCACAGAAAAGATGCCACGGCACCATGGTGCTAAAAGCCAGAACATGTTTTCTAATAGTCACTGCTGTCATTTTAAGTATTTGCCCTATGAATCATCCATAACTCTTCATGTCACTTTTACATAACCTTCTTCACACTTCTCTTGGTTTGAGCTCTGCATAAATTTCAGAAGCCAAACCCCAAATTAGTTTTAAGTGCTTTTTCAAGCTCGAATTGACCACTATTAATGAGATATTAAACATTTGCATGCTAACCACTTTTGATCAAATTTGTCTGGTCGGTTGGTTTGACTCTACGGATAAATGAATGAGAGAAACGCTGAATGTAGAATTAAGGCAGTGCACCGTTACAACCAACTTGCACCGTTTACGCCAAACTTAAACGTGATTTTCTGAAGAAAATGTGAGTGGTGCATCCCATGCAAAATTTGCATCACAATACTTTTTAGGTGGAGGGCAAAGTTGCTATGCGTGCTGTGAAAATGCAATTTTCCCCCATCCTAATTTTGTCTGTTTTTGTGTATGTTTTATACTAAATAGCTTCAGATCTTCAAACTAAAAACAACATAAAACAAAGGCAATCTGCAAGAGACTATTTTTTTTTACTTTCACTTTTCTACTTTCACAGTGCTGTGGTGGAATTTTGGCCCACTTGTCTTTGCAGAGCTGCTTTAGTTCTGTCTGTTTACTGCCTGTTTAAGGTTTTTTTTTTCCTTTTTGTTTGCCCAAAAAAGGGGCCCATCTCAATTGGTCACGTCAGGACTTTCTCAGCCACTCCAAAACTTTAATTTAGCTTTTTATTGAACCCATTCAGAGGTGGACTTACTCCCATGCTTCAGCTCATTATCTTACTGCATTATCCAGTTGCACATGAGCTTTAATTTACCACCTGAAGACTGGACACTCTCCTTTAGCAGGGGTATCCAATCCTGCTCCTGGAGGGCCACTGTCCTGCAGAGTTCAGCTCCAACCCCAATTAAACACACCTGAACCAGCTAAACAAGGGTTTACTAGGCATATTGGAAACTCAAGGCAGGTGTGTTAAGCTAAACTCTGCAGGACAGTGGCCATCCAGGACTGAGTTTGGACACCCCTGTCCCTTAGGATTTTCTGGTAGAGAGCAGAATTTACGTTTCCTTTAATTACTGAAAGTTGTCCAGGCCCTAAAGCAGCAAAGCCTTCCCACAACAGCTCACTTCCTCCACCACACTTGGACATGCATATATGTTCTTTTTGTGGAAGTCAGTGTTTTTGGTTTACTCCAGATGTAATGGGACTCCAGTCTTCCAAACAGTTCCATTCTCGATTTGTCAGTACACAAAACATTTTGAGGATCATTAAGATACCTTTCGGCAAAATCGAGAAAAGACTTAATGTTCTTCTGGGTTAGCAGTCATTTTTCGCCTCGCCAGTCTTCCATGGATGGCATTTTCGGCCAGTGTCTTTTGGATAGTGCCGTCATGGACAGTGACCTTAATTGATGTAAGAGAGGCCTGCAGTTTTTTTTTTCTTTTTCTGTGCTGTCCTTGGGTCTTTTGTGACTCCCTGGATCAATCACCACTGTGGTTTTGAAGGACTTTTAGAAGGTCAGACACTTCCATTGAGAGATAATGGCTCTTACTATGGTTCTTTGTCCAAGAGTCTTTGAAATAGCTTTGCAACCCTCCTCAAACTGATGTATTTCAATCATCTTCCTCTTCAAGATTTCTGGAACTTATTTCACCTTTGGCATAATGGGTTACTGGGTAAGACCTATAGAACCTGAAAAGTTCTATTTAAGTGTTGATTTAATTGAACAGGGTTCGCAGTAATCAGAATTGGTTGCGTCTAGTACAACCAAACCCCATTATGAATGCAATTTCATTGATATGGGACTTAATATTGATATTGAAATAATTTAGTTTGACATATAAACTATTTACATGATGATTGCACTAAAAACAGAAATGTTTTTTCCTTTTTTAAAAAGTTTTGTGAAAAGTTTTGTGTACAGACGACAATGTTGTCAAAACAACATCCGCATTCACATGGATCTGCAAAAAATACTAAAAAACACTGTATTATGCATGCCAGGCCAGTTGATGGCGATCACTTTCGAAAGAAATACTATGCATCTGAGCATATAAGTATTCCTATAGATTGAACACATAATACGCATGTGCATGACATCTTCACAAATTCAAGTTTTCATAGCTTACACAGAGACGATAATGGTATAATTTTCTTTGAAACTAGTTTTGTTGTTGTGTAAATGAACGGACAAAATGCATAAAGTTTTCCGTTTTTAGTTGAAACGATCAAAACAGTTTCGATCAGAATTAAAGTGTTAGTTCACCCAAAAATGCTAATTCTGTCATTAATTACTCACCCTAGTGTTGTTCGAAACCCGTAAGACCTTCGTTCATCTTCGGAACACAATTTAAGATCTTTTTGATGAAATCTGAGGGCTTCTCCTGACCTCATACCCTAAGAGCAAGTACTACCACGTTCAAAACTTTGGATGCGCGTTCACGGCAGTATCATGACGCGAGCGTGTGGCGGCGCTGACCCAGATCCGGCGTAATGACGTCATCACGCCGGATCTGGTCAGCGCCGGCACCGCCACACGCACGCGTCATGGTACTGTCGTGAACGCACGCCCAATGTGACGCAGTAGAGACGAAAATGTGGAATAAAGCCATACAAAAAAGTATTCTCGTAGCTTCGTAACTTTACAGTTCAACCACTGATGTCACGCAGACTACTCTGTCGATCATCTTGGTACTTTTCTGGACCTTGAACGTGGTAGTTACCTTGCTGTCTTATGATACCTTAAATTGTGTTCCGAAGATGAACGAAGGTCTTACGGGTTTGGAACGACATGATTTGGGTGACTAATTAATGACAGAATTTTCATTTTTGGGTGAACTAACCCTTTAATATGACATTATCATTATTTCCAGTAACGGAAATGCTATATACGAGTTCAATATTTTGGATGAGGATGTTTGTTATAGAATTGTTGATATTAAACAAACTAGATGTCTGGATTGTACCTAATTTTTCTTCTTTGCTACACCAAACATGGGGTCCTGGGGGTCTTTGTTAGGGATGTGCTTGTTAAAAACATTACAATATAAATTAAACGTGGCAATTTTCCATTCTGCTGGGATTTCTGTCAGTTTGAGAGCACTCACAACCACTTTTTTGTTGTGAAATTGAATGGAAGGTCTTCTTCTCACAGAAACTTAACTATCCAAGGGGCCATTAGAAGGTGAAAGCAGGCATCTCTGACAATACGATACCCGTTCTGGATCTCCGGTGACTGCCACTTCTGCTCTCCATTCAGTGAACTGTGAAAAGCACTGGAGTGCATGCCATCCACAGGAGACTGGGAATGAAATTGAGCTGCCTGTTGAGTTACATTTTCATTTGCTGGAGAAGTCCACGGAAGATCTTGATAGGACAGGTGACAGTTTGTTATTGCCAGAGACTGAGCTCTCCAAGTTAGGTGAAGTGAAGTGTGAGTGGAAGGTTTAAAAAAAATAAATAAAATACTTCACTGAGGATTGTTTTAACACCCGTGATGGCTTTCAGAACTTGGAAATAAACAAACTAAAGGAAACTTACAGAAACTTTTTTTGTTTCTTTTAAACTTAATTTTCTGGTAATCTCGACACAAAGCATGTTGTTTTCTCTTGTTCTGAAGGTAACCTAACTTTTCTACACGCCACGTCTTGTTTGCAGTCATGTCAAGATGACAAGAAAAATATAAAAAACGTTGCCTTTTTCGGCATGTTGAAATCACAGGAAAATGTAGACAAAAATAGTGTAAACACTGCAAAAAAATGTTTTTACCTTATTCTCTTTTAACAATAATGGAGACAAACAACATCTGTCCCATGTGAATCACTGATTTATAACGGCTCACTTGGTTAAGTGCTTTTTAAAAATTGTGGCATTTCACAAAATACATTTCATTGGACAGATAACAGATTCGCTTTGAAATGCTGGTCCATGTCTAGTACAGCGGTTTTTGTGTTTTGCTCAGAATTATTATTTGTATCCCAGAGGCTGCTCAGTCACGAATGACTTTAGTCAAGTGTAAATGTTTCTCCGGCAAACAAAACCGTGTTATTCAGTGTCAGCTCAATGCAGAGCCACGCTGAGCAGCAGGTGTGATGTTGGTCAAAATGTCATTTAAGTCGATTCTAGTTTCCTTTATTACAGCACAGGAGTAATTTTTAGTGAGTGATAAGAAATTGAAGCTCTCCCTTACTTTTGTTCTCATCTTTCTTTTCGAATCTACAACCTTAGTGCAGAGAAAAGCTACAGTATAAAGTTTGTACGTAGGAATGTACAGAGAGATTTTTTTCCCAGAAGCAGCTAATTAAAGTGCTCTGAGGTTACTTTGATTTAAATTGCTTGGAATTGTTGAATACTGAGCTCTAATAGGCCTGTCAACTCACATTTGCCAATCTCAAAGACAGACACTAACATCAAAATGTATGAACTATAGTTCATCTACACTAAAAGTTATACACTTGAATAATAAATGAATCTATTGACCACGTCAAGGTAAATGCATTGTTCAGTTACCTTCTTTCAGTATTACACAATGTACAGTATACTAGAAAGGTAAGTAAGACAGGTAACTGCTGTTTGTTTGACAAAGCCTAGTCTAAAAGTTGAAGGACATTAATACTTAAAAGCCTTCAAGGCTGTTCACCTTTTGTGCTTTCAACACTACAAGGTCTATACGTTAATAGGCCGACGGCTAAGATAGATAGATAGATAGATACACTCTTAAAAATAAAGGTGCTTCAAAAGGTTCTTCAAGTGATGCCATAGAAGAACCATTTTGGTTCCACAAAGAACCATGCAGTCTCTTTCTTACCTTTTTATAATCTGAAGAACCTTCTTTTGCCACAAATAACCTTTTGTCAAACAGAAAGGTTCTTCAGATGTTAAAGGTTCTTTATGGAACCATTTAGACAAAAGGGTTCTTCTATGGCATCGTGAAGCACCTTTATTTTTAAGAGTGTAGATAGATAGATAGATAGATAGATAGATAGATCTACTTGTACTATTCATGAGCCAAGTTGATAGGCAATTTTATGTTAGACTACCTATTTGGCACCTTTCTTATCCTCTTTCATTGCGTTCCTTTCATTCTGTCGTTCTGACTCTCAGGGGGTGAGGCAATAATTATCCCTGCGGTGCCTCCATTGGCTCATGAGTAACATTAAGTCCGAAGAGGTTGATTTTTTACTACTATCCATTATCTTTATGATTCCTGGGCCACAGGAGATGGAGGTTTGATACCAGTGCGCAGGGCTCATCGGCTTCATGTTGTCTCACATACTTCTAATACGTTTGAAAATAAATGTAACAGAATCGGATCATTTTATTAACATTAAAGGCCGTTTTCATTAGTTCTAAGGTTTCTGCTCGTCTAATATTCAAAGAATACATCACGTATAGATTCCAAATATACGATAGCTCTTGTTTTATGTACGTTCATATATCGTCAAAAGTATTTCTATCTTCTAACAAACTCTAAAGTAATATTCCCTTCAAAATCGGAAATTGTCCTATTACTTACCTGAAAGGTGACCGACCATGAAAATCAGACTTTCAGGTTTTAAGTGCTATAATCAGGTTTTTGTTGCATCTACCAACCAAGGAAACGTGAGAAAGTTTAACCCAGTAACTTTGTTTTGGGAAGTTTTTTTCTGCAAGCGTCTGAGAAAACCAGCGCATGTGATTTCGCTCCTTTGGTGACGTGGCTAAGGGATCTCATTATAATATTACCGCTCTTTAATCTGTAAGTTTACACCCACGGCGACGTTATTTTGATTTCGCAAGCGACATCGGTATACCAGCTTTAGTGCCATGGCGAAAGTTTGAGCAAACATGCTAACTGTTCTGTCTTTGGCTGCACAGACGAGCACAGAACACTACTTAGAGTCCCAGCCTCATAGGAGACAAGAGAGCTGTGGATTTATTGATTTATTTAATGTATTTTGCTGCTGCCACACAGATCTAAAATGAACATGCAATTTATTTTCCAGCTGTTTATCTTCACAGACATAACCGACTGTTTTGGTAACTCGTGTGTTTTTAACGTAAACTTGGGAGGTGAAGAGACCTAGTTAGTACTCATCTGTGACAGCCGCTTTTTCCCTGTCCATGTGATTTGATGTGTTCACTCAAAAAACCGTATGTCAGAAGTTTAAATGAATATGGTTAAAAACGCATGATTGCAGCGTGATACAGATTAGAAACCAAAACAGATTGTTGTTAGCAGGTCCGAGCAGCAATGACGCAGCTCTATTCTGGAAAAGGGGGCGGGGAGCAGCAACTCATTTGCATTTAAAGAGAAAGGCACGAAAAACCGCGTGTTTCTGCTTCCACTCACATAGGCTTTACAAAATGATATAAGTCAATTTTTTTTGTATTTTGTAGTTGCACTTCACAGACACATTCGGGTACCAACCAGAGACTATATTACATATTGTAAAAAGGGGCATAATATGTTTCCTTTAATGTCATCTAAAACACATCTATTTAATTAAACAAATGTTTAGAGACCTGGTGGTCGAGGTAAAAATGGTACTGGATGCTAATTGTTAACTCTGACAGCACCCATTCACTGTAGAGGATCCACTGGTGAGCAAGTGATGTAATGTAAGCCTTTTTTGCTTTAAGGAAAAGAAAAAAATCAACCAAAAATTACAGAGATTTTTTTTTTTTTTTGAGAAGATAGACTCTAGAATCAAAAAAGACACTTACATTATCTTTACCTCATGGTTCAGTGCCTCCTTACGAATCAGCCATTGCTGCAATCATGTCATCTGCAATGACAAACATTTACAGGAGTGGCAAATCTACAGGAAAGACTGTAAATACAACCATAACTGCATAATTAGGACTGCAAATGACATGATGATAGAAAAACATAGTCAGATGCCACTTTTTGATTGGATGAACAGCAATAAGTTCTCTGAAGATTTGACCACATACGTGATTACCATTGCGTTAACATTGCAGTCTGTCTTTTTTGAAGACATCAGCTTCCTGATGTTTGCCCTCTCAAGGTTGTTGAGTGACATGAATTATTGTGTTTACAACTGACCTTTCTCATCCTCATGATTTGTACGTTTTGGCACCAAAACTGGCCTTTCCAGGCACTGTAGCACCTATCAAAACCTGTCCAGCACATTGGATCAGGTCCCCTAATCCTGTTATCACTACAGTCAGGCCATTGATTAAAGAAAAGTCAGGCTTTTATAGCCCTGACAAGAAAACCCCATGAGAGAAGCCAATTCTGAATTATGCCCCTTTAGATCCATTTGCAGTCTCTGCTGGGATGCATCCAGCTGAATGGAGATGCTTGTGCTTCCCAAGCCTGGAAATGCCATGCTCTTCTACGGAGGGATTAGAGCTCGTGGCAGTAGGAGGCCGATAGTATCTCAATGCTGTTCAGGCTCAAATTTGCTGGACGAGTCAGCCAGACATCGATTGCAAAGTCAGCAGACAGTCAGGGTTGAGCGCCAGCTTTGATTGTGGCTAATCAGGCTCAATCATCTTCCCTCTGATTGGTGCAGATGATTCTGGGAATGAAGCCACCGTCAAGCTTTATCTCGCCTGTTGACTGTAGTATTTTTATGAGATCTATTTCTATCTCTGCTTAGGAGGGGTACTGTTTGGTTTTGCAATGGACAGTTGGTCACACTTTATTTTAAGATCCAATTCTCGCTATTAACAAACCATTAACTATGACTTTTGCCTCAATAAACTCCTAATTTGCTGCTTATTAATAATTAGTAAGGTAGTTGTTAAGTTTAGGTATGTTAATATTAGACATGCTAATAAGCAACTAGTCAATAATGAGAATTGGTCCCTATACCAAGGTGTTACCGGACAGTTTTTGTCTTCTATGAACTAATTCCTATGAAGATATTGTATAGCTAATTTGATATCTGGGTCAATGATGTGAAGATATTCATTTTGTCCTAATATATAGAAATGGCTTTTTATTTTATTTATTTGTATTATTTAATTTAACAAAATTCCTTTTAACGCCGCATGCTTTTGTGGGTCGCACTACATGACTTTGATCTGGTGGACAAATGTATTTAAAATATTAAACTGCTTATTAATATTTAAAAAGTTCTTAAGTCAACTTGTGGGGCCCACAAAATCATGTGGATTTTGTTGGTTTTCCCACATGATTTTGAGGGTTACACCACATGACTGATTTAGTGGACAAATTATTATTTTTTTTTTCAAGTATTATTGTATATTAGTATTTAAAAATTTAAAGTAATGTGGTGCAACCCAAAAAAAATCATGTGGTGAAACCAACATGCACAAAACTTGGGAAAGAAAAAAAGGTCAATATAAGCGTATAATCAATTTGTATGTTTTGTGTGATCTGTTTTTTAATAAGATTGGCAAGTCAAGGTTAGTTCAGGTTGTAAAATGTCATGCAGTGCGACTTCCCAAAAATGTTAAGATATTCGTAAATGAATAATTCATGATGTTTGTCAAAGTACATTTTTACCTTGAATAATGCATTTAAAAAAAAAAAACAATGAAAATAATGATTATGATTTGTCCACTTGCATGTAAACAAGATAGAAGAAACAAAATGTATTTATTTTTTATTAAATGGTTACACCACATGATATTAAATTTAAACCTCACATGACAATGACATAAAACAAACATGAATTAAGAGTATATTTATACAAAATTTGCACATTTTAAATACAATTTAAAGAATCTATTGTGTAGCCATATTTACATTTATGTTTGCAGGAATTTTTCACAGTTTCGCCGCATTGACCAACAGAAAGTGTTTTGGTTTGAAAGCAACTTCTATGTGAGCCTCACATAACGATACACTACTGACAACAGACTGTCAAATCTTTCTAATGTGACTTTAATGTGAGATTTGACATTTATTGTAGATCTGCATATTCAAAGAAACTGAACCATGAGCAAAAAATGACTGCACGCAGGATTGGGAATGCTAACAAAAAGCTGTTTTACAGATACAGATCTGTGCTACCATAAAAGGAAAAACCCTTATTGACCCAGACGTCACTTCAGTCGTCATTCCCTCGACATGTTTGACGTTTGTCAGCTTACAGCTGAGACTGAATGGTGACAGAGATAGTCTGGACAATGAGATGAATGCATTAATTCTCACAGCTTTGTGGCACTCGTGAAGTCTTTGTCTTTTTAATTGGGTTCACTAGCTATGACTAGTAAAGCTGAGATATGACTCCATGCATATTACAGAAATATAACACCCACTTTACTTTCTTTTCTATTGCTGTAATTCATTATCTTCCTCTATTCTTGTTCTATGTATTTTGCCAATCACAACTTGACACAACAGGAGTTTCTTAAATTAAACTGGCTGATTCTCATTATATCCTTCCTAAGGTTTTGGCGCTTCATAAGACAGAAAATAGTTTTTTTTTTTTTTTCAACAAACTACAAGATAACCTTTAGAATTTACCTTTGTGATTTTAAGCTAGGTTTCACACCAATTACACCCAAATAGATGGCTGAATCAACACCTTTTGTCTTAAATGTTATCACAATGTGGGTAAATGTCAGGATTGCTGAACAATAAATAATTACATGGATTTTTTCTCCCTCAAACTTAGTGTGGGTTTTCTTCACATTAAGTATACTAAATGTATACTATCTACTAGTATACTAAATGACATGAATCAAATATACAAAAAAACAAACAACAAACACCTATATATATATATATATATTATATATATATATTATATAAAAGAATATATAGATTCCCAACTAAATATATGTAGCGTATAATAAGGCTGTGTCCAATTTCGTTTGCTAACTTTGCTCTTCTGTTATCCAGTATGTGACCAAAAGGTGATTTTGCATTAGAATATTAAGTTTAAAAAAATCCACTTAAAGACTGAAATATCGCTTTTGCCCATAGACAATTATTGTATTTTCCCGCTTGCCGTAAAAAACCCTCGTATGTGAAATCAATGCGGGAGGACTCAATAATAATCTATCTCTGTTTCTCCAGGCATATCGCTGAGCCTCAGCACCCCAGACCTTTATTATCAAGGGATCTATGAGAGAAATTTGCACTTTGATGTAACCGAACAGATCGATTTGCCATGAACCCACTGCGTGAGAGTAATTTTACACCAACTCTAAAGCTGCGAGAAAATACATTTATTGTGAAGCATGATAAGAACGTCACTGATGATGATTTTGACTATGATTTGGGATTGAGGGAAATATTGAAGAAATGGGAATCTTCCCACTTTCTTTATCTATGTCATTCTGGAAGGGACAGCACACGTTCCCTTATCATGCACCCAGGCTGAACTGCATGGCCCTGTACTAAAGGATTGGAGATGTCACTTTGACCTGAGAGGTGGCTTTTATATTTGGTTCCAGTCCTATGGCCAGCGACCCGTGGGAATTCTCTGAGGCCGCTCATGAGCAGCCATGCCTGCAAGAAGAAGGTCTGGGGAAAGTAATGCCAGAGGACAACTGGCCCCATCATAAATAAATAACTGCATTCCATTTTCTTAAAGTTGCACATTAAAGTTTAAAATGTATCCCTCAGCAAAAGAGGGAGAAACCTTTAAAGGTTTAGGAGGTAAACTCCCAGAATGTTCTTCTTTTAGGAATGTTTGTTTTTTTAAAGGATTCGACTTGGAATTTGCCAAGATCAAGGTTATTGCATTTAACTAAATCTAGAATTAAAAACATGTGAAAATAAATCTGAAATAAATAAATAAAACTGAAAATATTTTCATGGCTCCAAAACTAAAACTAAATAACATTTTTAGTTCCAGGTTTTCATATATATAGTATATTTATAAATAAAACTCCAAGCAATAGTGTTTATTAAATTGATTAATTGTTTGCTATTTATTTAATTTCATTCTCTGTTTTCATCAGAATGTTTATTCTGCATCCCAAAATATGCATACAATTTTACATTTTTATTTCTGACAGCAAATGATTTTACTTTTGTGAAAAGTCACCTCTAACTGATCTAAAAGGGAATGATCCTTTAACGAAGACATTTTTTTTTTATCATCACTGATTCTTTAGGCTGATGGTCCAGAGACGCTAAAATCTCTTACTCTTAAAGTTTGGGAACATCCAGTTATTAAAATAATAATGATGATGATAAGAAGAAGAAGAAGAAGAAGAAGAAGAAGAAGAAGAAGAAGAAGAAGAAGAAGAAGAAGAGAAGAAGAAAAATGTTTATTCTTTATACACTCTAATCTACTGGAAATATATAACTGAAATTATATATATATATACTTAGAAAAGGGATATATAATTTGGGTGGGTGTGTGTGCTGCTTGCGTGTTGTTTTGTATCTATTATATATATATAATATATTTGCACTTAAAAAATATAAAAAAAACTTGGTTGGCAAGTTGGTCTCCCAGCCTGCTCAATACCCTTCTGAAACTAGCAAAACAGACCAGCTACCCACCTTATGCTGGTTTACAGTGTTTTCCAGCAAGGGAACATTCAGTCATGTGCTGTCCAGGAAGAAACAAAGGCACGGTCTAGCAAAAGAGTGTCTGGCATCATTCGTTCTGTTATGCTGGCAAACAGCGCAGGTCTGGAGAACAGTGGCGGCTTGGTGTGGGTAAATTGTGCTTGAATTGTGATCAAGGCCGTGAAGGCCTTTGCCATCTGTATTGTGACATGCAAATGCACCTGTTCAAATAGCACCTGGACCACCCGACTCGCCAGCTCATTGTACGCAATTACAGGGGCTTGCAGTTTCTGCAGCCGCGCTTTGATCCCCTGAAGCATGAGGCCTGCTGAGTGTCTGAGCACCTGTTAAGTGCGTGAGTCATCTGTTCCTCAGCTGGGGCGACTTCTCCATGCGGCTGAGCACGATGGAAATTAATCCAGAGCGCCATGGAAATGAATCCGGGGCTCAAAGGAACGTCTGGACACTGGTCTTTACTGCTCTGATGTGAAATCAAAGTCAATGCTCTTATGATGTTACAACAGATTTACACAGCATGTAGCATTTTTGCTCAAAGTCAGACTCAACTAACAAAAAGAGCTGATTTTTTTTTTGGGGACATGTATCAAGAATGAAGGTACACAAGCACCTTATTGGAACTTAAAGGAATAGTTCACAAAAAAAAAATTTATTCACTCACCCTAAGGCAATACAAGATGTAGATGAGTTTGTTTCTTCATCAGATTTGGAGAAATGCAGCATTCCATCACTTGCTCAACAATGGATCCTCTGCAGTGAATGGGTGCCGTCAGAATGAGAGTCCAAACAGCTGATAAAAACATAATAATATTATTAATAAAGCAGTTTCTTGGATTATGCATTTGTTTCTTACAAACACAAGATTTTAACTGATGGACTGGAGTGGTGTGGATTACTTTTGGATTATTGTGATATTTTTATCAGTGTTTGGACTCTCATTCTGACGGCACCCATTCACTACAGAGCATCCATTGCTGAGCAACTGATGTAATGCAACATTTCTCCAAATCTGATGAAGAAACAAACTCATCTACATCTTATATGGCCTGACGGTGAGTGAATTTTAAGCAAATGTACATTTTTTTTTCATTGAAGCTCATTTACTCATCCTTATATCGTTCCTAATCAGAACTCACTTTTTTTCTGGAGCTATCAAGTTTCAAAATGCCTAAAAAGCACCATAAAGGTAGTCTATTCAACTGAAAGTGCTTATTTTCCATGTCTTTTAACCCTTAAAAAAAGCAATAAAATGTAAGCTTTTTTTGTGTCGAGTTACATCTTTTTGATGAATCATAGTTCCCAAAACTAGTCTGAATGATTTGTTTGCAATCTGGTTCGTGACTCACTGACTCATTGATTCAGACATTAACATCTCCCTGAATTATCAGTGGATAATAAATTAAACTGCAATCTGTTTCTCACACAAAGCTATCTTATAACTTCAGATTAGATTGAATCTAGCAGAAAGCATTACGTTTATGATACCTTTATGGTGCTTTGTAAAGGTTGACAACTCCAAAAATAAAAAATAAACAAAATTTTCTGACTCAACATTCCTATCAAAACATAATACGTTTACTTTAGAAGCAGGATGGCATATGATATTAAATAATAAAATGTTCAACATTGTAGTTAAAGGGGCATTTAGTAATTAGTTAGAGTTAGAATCACTGTTCTTTACATTGTTACAGATACAACAAACTCTTAAACGCTGCACTGCCATATATTGACGTGAATTAGGGTGATATCTCCGAGTATTACGCAAATTACACCGATACACTGATTCAGAGAGTGGTTTACACACTAGTTAATAGACTTACTCGCTCAACAGAAAAGAAAAAACCTGGGCGTCACTACTCAGGATTTTCTCAGTCATCAACTTCCCACCTTGTGTTTGCCGTAGCCATGTTTACGCTCGTCTCTGTCGGTCTGTCTTCTCACAAATCTCTGATTCCTCGGTTGTAAAGGTACCGATTCTCCCATTGGGCCTCATTTAAGTGAGTGAAGTGAAGGGACATGTGGCCAAGTATGGTTACCCATACTAGGAATTAGTGCTCTGCATTTAACCCATCCTAAGTGCACACACAGCAGTGAACACACAGAGCAGTGGGCAGCCATTTATGCTGCGGCGCCCGGGGAGCAGTTGGGGGTTCGGTGCCTTGCTCAAGGGCACCTCAGTCGTGGTATTGAAGGTGGAACACCTACAATTCCTGCCGGACCGGAGACTCGAACTCGCAACCTTTGGGTTACGAGTCCGACTCTCTAACCATTAGGCCACGACTTCCCCATTTACGATACAAACGTACGACAGAAAATTGGGCATACGGTCGTTTCAACGCAAAACTTGGAATTTATCAATATGGACGTGAGTGGTTGCTATGATCAAATCTCACGCCTAGTCTCAGCTCGTATAGGCTACGCAAGTTTTTGAGTTACCTGAACTTGCGCGCAGCATAGTAAATATGGTGGAGAATTCTAGAATGACAGCATTTTGTTCATTTTATTTTCCTGACCGTCAAACGAAGCTCATTAGTCGAACATTAACCAGTAAGATTAGAATGTCTTTTTTGTTTGTTTGTTTTATACTGGACTTTAGCTTTACATGCGTGAATAGCAGCAGCGTAAACAAGACCGTGAGGATTCAATCGTCGCATCATGCCACTATAGCCTAATTTGTGTTTTATTTTATAGTTGAATATATAATTTTATATAACACTTATTTTTCATTCTTGTTCTGTGATACCAATAAATTTAAAATATTTGTTGTAGAGTGAGGGAAACTAAATGTGTTTATATTTACGAGTATTTTAATATACATATAAATGACAAATTAATGTAGCCTAACTGTTTGCAATTACAAGGTTAACGGGTGTTTTTGGAGTAAGATCAGTTTCTCTTTAGCGAGATTACTTTCTCTTTTTGGCCGGGTTTCGTTTCTTCGTGTCGTAAACTCTAGGGCGTGGCTTCAAAACCGGGGTGTTTTTAGGGGCATGATATTCAAATGACGATTGTTTTCTGCCGCCACATTTATCAACATACGATCATTCGTACGATGAGATTGGCGGCATACGAATGTTTCATGAATCACACGTGAAATCTGTCGTAAATTGATTTGTGCGCACGGATCTGCGCTCGTTTCTACGTTAGATTGATAAATGAGGCCCAGTGTCTCCACTCGTAAACCATGACAATAATATTGTGTAAATTTCGCTTTACATAAGCAAACACGCCTACTAGCGCATCTACAGAGGCGGCCGCCAATGAGCGCGACCATTCTCTCGTACGTTTAGTGAAACACCGCAAGTCACATCATTTCAACATGGCGAAATGTGGGTGACACACACCATCTATTATTAAGATATTTTTAATATAATTCTTTACCAAAAAAAAACTTATAATTACAGTCTTTGTCTCATTAAGTGTACACCATACTATGGAAGCCAATAAGAAAAATTCATACTTACGTAAACAATTATGACATACATTGTAAAATAAATGTCGAAATTGAGACAAAAAGTCATTAAATGGCATGAACAACTGAATTTGTTAGGTCATAACTGACTTTTTATGTTATGTTATGACTCTTTTAGTTAGTATGGTCAGTATGGAATGTTTTGTCATAATTCGACTAGTTTATATATATATATATACTATCTATATATATATATATAATATATAATATATATTAGTGCTGTCAAAATTAGCATGTTAACACATGCAATTAATTTTAAATATTTAACACGTTAAGAAAAATTAACGCAGTTGAATTTTTTTTTACTTCCTGTGGGAGCTAACATGTGTTCGACGTGCACGCCACCGTCTCGAGTTCGGCTGAACCAAATCATCCCGAGTAAAGATGGATAAGAGCAAGGAAGGACTTTTAGATGGAAAGTTTTACTATAAAACGTTGCCCAATGGATCTATGAATTAAAAAAATAGTTATCTGTGCATTTTGCAAAGCCGAATTTATTTACCACAGAAGTAATTCATCCTTGACATATCACTTGAAAGCAAAACACTCTAGCGAACAATGTCTCAGGGAACCTCGCCAATGAACTAACACAATTATAAACCAACACTTTTGTTTTTGCCCCCATTTTTCATGAGTGGAAGCTCAAAGATCTAAACTTTTTCTATGTACACAAAAGGCCTATTTCTCTCAACTATTGTTTACAAATCTGTCTAAATCTGTGTTAGTGGGCACTTCTCCTTTGCCGAGATAATCCATCCACCTCCCAGGTGTGACATATCAAGATGCTGATAAGACACCATGATTATTGCACAGGTGTGCCTTAGGCTGGCCACATAAAAGGTCACTCTAAAATGTGCAGCTTTATCACACAACACAATGCCACAGATGACGCAAGTTTTGAGGGAGCGTGCAATTAGCATGCTGACTGCAGGAACGTCCACCAAAGCTGTTGCCTGTGAATTGAATGTTCATTTATCTACCATAAGCCATCTCCAAAGGCGATTCAGAGAATTTGGCAGTACATCCAACCAGCCTCGCAACCGCAGACCACGTGTAACCACACCAGACTAGGACTTCCACATCCAGCATCTTCACCTCCTAGATTGTCTGAGACCAGCCCCCCGGACAGCTGCTGCAATAATCGTTTTGTTTAACCAAAGAATTTCTGCACAAACTGTTAGAAACTGTCTCAGGGAAGCTCATCTCCATTTTCGTCGTCCTCATCGGGGTCTCGACCGGACTGCAGTTCGTCGTCGTAACCGACTTGAGTTGGCAAATGCTCACATTCGATGGCGTCTGATACTTTGGAGAGGTGTTCTCTTCACGGATGAATTCCGTTTTTCACTGTACAGGGCAGATGGCAGACGGCATGTATGGCGTCGTGTGGGTGAGCTTTTTGCTGATGTCAACGTTGTGGATCGATTGGCCCATGGTGGTGGTGGGGTTATGGGCAGGCGTATGTTATTGACAATGAACACAGGTGCATTTTATTGATGTCATTTTGAATGCACAGAGATACCGTGATGAGATCCTGTGGCCCATTGTTGTGCCATTCATCCATGTCCATCACCTCATGTTGCAGCATGATATTGCACGGCCCCATGTGGCAAGGATCTGTACACAATTCCTGGAAAACATCCCAGTTATTGCATGGCCAGCATACACACGGGACATGTCATCCATTGAGCATGTTTGTGATGCTCTGAATCAGCGTATACGACAGCGTGTTCCAGTTCCTGCCAATATCCAGCAACTTCGCACAGCCATTGAAGAGGAGTGGACCAACATTCCACAGGCCACAATCAACAACCTGATCAACTCTATGCGAATGAGATGTGTTGCACTGCGTGAGGCAAATGGTGGTCACACCAGATACTGATTGGTTTTCGGACCCCCCCGGACCCCCCCCCAAAAATGTACAGTAAAAATGCACATTTTAGAGTGGCCTTTTATTGTGGCCATCCTAAGGCACACCTGTGCAATAATCATGCATTCTAATCAGCATCTTGATATGCCACATGTGAGGTGGATGGATTATCTCGGCAAAGGAGAAGTGCTCACTAACACAGATTTAGACAGATTTGTGAACAATATTTGAGAGAAATAGGCCTTTGTGTACATAGAAAAAGTCTTAGATCTTTGAGTTCAGCTCATGAAAAATGGGGTCAAAAACAAAAGTGTTGCGTTTATAATTTTGTTCAGTGTAAATTACAGGAGTGTCTTATGCCCGGTTCAGACTACACGATTTTAGCCCGATTTTGCCATGATTTGCTTGACGTAGGGTGTCGTGGGGATTCGTAAACGACAATGGGCGTCGGGATGCAAGATTCCATCGTTTCAGCTCGTGTAGTGTATCATAGTGGACGGCAACCGATTCTGCGTCTGCGATGCTTCACGACAGCATGACAGAAAGACTAGCATGTTTCATTTTTTTTCCGTCGTCCACAACGAGTTCTGTCACATTGGTGATGTTGACCAATAGCAGCACAGAAGCTCTTTCATACACAGATTTCAAACATGGCAAAACAAAAGAGAGATGATGGTGCTGCTAGGTGGAATTATGAGATGGAGGCAAGGTTCGTGGAGCTGTGGCAACAGTACTCCTGCCTGTATGATGTGTCATCGAGGGACTACCACGACAGAACAAAGAAAGAAAAATGCTGGTGAACTATAGCGGAAGCGCTTCAGCAATGTTTACACTCTTGTTTTCGGAAGTCAGTCGCTAGATCCGCCTTCTCGATGACATCACGAGCGTCGTTAAAGACGGCACGCGATGAATGGCCGGGAAGCAACGTGTGGTCTGACATGTTTCTTGTCCAGGACACAACAAGATTTCAGGAGTCAAAATCATGTAATCTGACACAGTGACTATCGTGACCGACAAAAATATTGTGTAGTCTGAACCCGGCATTACTCGTGGGCAAACAACGAGATCTGTAAGTGACCAGGTAACGAATGCTTTGGTTGTTTGGATGGCTAAAAACTGCCGCCCCGTTAACATAGTAGATGACGATGGACTGAGGGAAATCATTCGAACTGCATCAGGAGACACCTCAAACAATCTGCCCTCGAGAGGAACCATCATGTCAAAAATACACACTTTGTATGAAGATGAGAGGGCAGGGAGGATGAACATGATAGAGCAAGCGACGCAAATCGCACTCACAGGGGACCACTGGACTTCTGTCAACAATGACAAATACTTCTGACTACATCAGTTAATTTGCAATATTTTAATATACAGTAGATACAGTGGGGAAAAAAGTATTTAGTTAGCCACCAATTGTGCAAGTTCTCCCACTTAAAAGATGAATAGGCCTGTACTTTTCATCATAGGTATACCTCAACTGTGAGAGACAAAATGAGAAAAAAAAATCCAGAAAATCACATTGTAGGATTTTTAAAGAATTTATTTGCAAATTATGGTGAAAATAAGTATTTGGTCAATAACAAAGTTTCTTCTCAATACTTTGTTATGTACCCTTTTTTGGCAATGACAGAGGTCAAATGTTTTTTCTGTAAGTCTTCACAAGGTTTTCACCCACTGTTGCTGGTATTTTGGCCCATTACTCCATGCAGATCTCCTCTAGAGCAGAAATGTTTTGGGGCTGTCGCTGGGCAACACGTATTTTTCAACTCCCTCCAAAGATTTTCTATTGGGTTGAGATCTGGAGACTGGCTAGGTCACTTCAGGACCTTGAAATGCTTCTTACGAATCCACTCCTTCGTTGCCCGGGCGGTGTGTTTGGGATTATTGTCATGCTGAAAGACCCAGCCACTTTTCATCTTCAATGCCCTTGCTGATGGAAGGAGTTTTTCACTCAAAATCTCACGATACATGGTTCCATTCATTCTTTCGTTTACACGGATGTGTCGTCCTGGTCCCTTTGCAGAAAAAAAGCCCCAAAGCATGATGTTTCCACCCCCATGCTTCTCAGTAGTTATGGTGTTCTTTGGATGCAACTCAGCTTTCTTTCTCCTCCAAACACGACAAGTTTGAGTTTTTACCAAAAAGTTCTATTTTTTTTTCATCTGACCATATGACATTCTCCCAAGCCTCTTCTGGATCATCCAAATGCTCTCTAGCAAACTTCAGATGGGCTTGGACATGTACTGGCTTAAGCAGGGGACACGTCTGGCACTGCAGGATTTGAGTCCCTGGCGCGCAGTGTGTTACTGATGGTAGCCTTTGTTACTTTGGTCCCAGTTTTCTGCAGGTCATTCACTAGGTCCCCCCGGTGTGGTTCTGGGATTTTTGCTCACAAAACATCCCATTTTGACCCCACGGGGTGAGATCTAGCGTGGAGCCCCAGATCGAGGGAGATTATCAGTGGTCTTGTATGTCTTCCATTTTCTTTTAATTGCTCCCACAGTTGATTTCTTCTCATCAAGCTGCTTACCTATTGCAGATTCATCTTCCCAGCCTTGTGCAGGTCTACAATTTTTTTCTGGTGTCCTTTGACAGCTCTTTGGTCTTTGCCATGGTGGAGTTTGGAGTGTGACTTTTTGAGGTTGTGGACAGGTGTCTTTTATATTGATATTGAGTTCAAACAGATGCCATTAATACATGTAACCAGTGGAGGACAGAGGAGGCTTTTAAAGAAGAAGTTACAGGTCTGTGAGATCCAGAAATCTTGCTTGTTTGTAGGTGACTAAATACTTATTTTCCACCATAATTTGCAAATAATTTTTTTAAAAATCCTACAATGTGATTTTTTCTGGATTTTTTTTTTCTCATTTGGTCTCTCATAGTTGAGGTATACCTATGATGAAAATTACAGTCCTCTCTCATCTTTTTAAGTGGTAGAACTTGCACAATGTGGTGGCTGACTAAATACTTTTTTTCACCCACTGTATATATTATATATATATTGGGTTTTTTTTTTTATTTTTTATTTTTTTTATATATATATATTTAATTTTTTACAGCATTTTTAAAGTTTCGTAGTCATATTTAATATATTGTTATAATTAAAAAATATATTGTTTTATATTGTACATTAAGAAATCCCCATTCGGCATATATATATATATACACATGCCGAATGGGATTCCTTAATGTGTGACACTTTTAAATCTACTAAATAATGCACCTTTAAAATAAGAGCTGTTTGTCAGTGAGGTAAGATAAGCTTGTTTTCCCACTGAATGGTTTACTGCACAGAATAGATACGTGAAGACGGTCTGTAGTCATTAGCCTCTGAGAGATGGAAATATGCCTGAAAATAAAACATTAGATTTAATGCTGCGCCTGACAAGGGGCTCAAATTGCTCAAGCTTGTGTTCTCCAAACATGGTCTGTCTCGTATAACCTAGAATTTATTGTGTTTGCCTGCATAATGCATCTTAGTATGTAAGTGTGGCCGCTCATGTGTGAATATTGATTTAGCATTAAGGGGAAAATTGCAAATATCGTAATGGTGTGGTGATCTATTGGCTTTCAAAGTCTCAACAGAAACTCTATTGTTATTATTCTTAATTGATTGCCATAAACCTGCTTGTGAAATTATGGAAAATATAATTCGATACTAATATACAAGCTGTAATAATTATATGGGATCCAATAGCAGGATGGTGCAGTCCATCTCAGCAGTTTCTGAGGCTAAACAAATTAGATTTTTTTCTTAAATTGCATTGCAAACCATCATAATGACATGGACGAAAGAAAAATCTTTATATACTCAAGCACTTCCATTTAAAAACCATCTAGCCAAAGAATATACATGACGTGTGTAATTCTGGCGCCACCAAAGGAAAAATGTAATAACAACTCCATTTGTTTTCTCCAAAAATGCACTTGTAATTGTATATACTGTCGCCTCTGGCTTGCTTAGTTGGGGACACTTCATTTCCAGTGATATCGTTGACATGATTGCAAAGATACTATTTAAACTGAGCTGGATGTTGACATCACTGAATTCAATGATGAACTGTCTTTAACTGAAAAATTAGTTTACACTATTGTCATTTTGCATTATTGACACTATTTTCCTAATTAATGCTGTTCAGTTGCTTTGACACAATCTGTATTGTTAAAAGCGCTATATAAATAAAAGTGAATTGACTTGACAATGTTATGAAGCTTTCTGACCAAAAAAAAAAAAGTTTTTCGTAACACTTATAATGCTGCTGTAACTTTAAGACTCTTATATGTAAATGATCTCTGTTCTGATTGCCTAATCTTAATGTTTGGATGTATTAAAGAATGTTTACTACCTGATCTCATGACGAAAACATACCTGAGGGAACTTTTTCGCAAGACGCCAAATACGTAATAATAAGAACATATCACTGCACTTTCCAGAAATGAACACTAGAGGCGATAAAACCACGAGCGCTTGTAATCATTTTCGTACAGCTCCATATATTTCAGAATTGGACTTAGGATGCAGAATCCTTGGGTACGAATCCCGTGAAAAACATGACTCACGATGAAAGAGCTGAAAGATGAGAGATCGAAAAACAAGCTAAAACGGCATGCTTGCGATTGCTTTTTTACATCACATTCACTTTTCTTAATACTATCGGGTAAGTTTAAGTGTAGTGCAGATGGTACGTTATTTTAAAACATCAGGGAGCATTCGAGATATAGCGCCACTCAATGTACATTTCAAGTTAGAACTGCGGTGACACATACAAAACCAACATCACATAAAACGTACCATATGTACGTTCATCTGTTCTGGGGGAAAAAAACAAACACTCTTTTAGCACCACTCAGTGGACATTTCACATCGAATGTGTCACAAAACGTACATGGCGCAACATATTTGGTGTCTTGCAAAAAAGTTTCCACAGGTACGTTTTCGTCATGAGATCAGGTTGGATGTTTAGGTATTTGAAACACTACAAGCGTTCGAGAGTGTGTGGGCTCTTTTAGCGTTAGCATACAGTGGCTTTTGCTAATACCGCGGGCCACACGATGACAGCAAAATATGTTGCGTGTTGTTTTTAGCCGTGAGTGGAAGGACGTGCTCTCTGTCCAGCCGCGTCTTCCGCCGAATGACCCGGGTCCCATCTGCCACACCGCGCATATGTCAGCCCGACAGAGTGCGGCCATTCATCATCTGCACCGATAACACCCGCCAGCACCGCGCTTCAACACCCCGCAGTCCCATGATGGGTGTTTTCTGCAGATAATAAGCTGTAATATATTCAGTCATGACTGACAACAAACTTCCCTTCAAAGGGCCTACATATTTATTTTGAGGTGTTTCTTCATGTCCCAGGGGTTGATTATTATTAAAACTAACGGTAACACTTTCTATGAAGCCTGTGTTTATAATACATTATAAGAGTATACATAAGGCATTATAATGAATGCATAATGAATTATAAAAAAACTTATAATATGTGTCTCATCGCCTTATGAATATTCTAAGAACAGTTTTAAATATTATATATGTAACTTATTTGGTTATTAAGCTTTTAAGAGTATGATGATTATAACCCCACATGAACACGTTGCACTACTCCTTCAATGGATATATTTGCTCATAGTTATATATGTAATAAGTTTCATTATCTTGCATTTTTTCTTATGCTACTTTATTTTAAGCGGTCAAAGACACTTATAAGTAGTAGTAATAATAAGATAACATTTTTTTTCTCTCAAACAGCCATAAGATCATATATCAGATCAGATGAATGTGTAATAACACATTTGCTTTGAACTATTTTTATTATAATATCAATTTGATTATTTTGATAGTACCCTTTAAACAGCTGTTGATAAGCGACTCTGCAACTACATATCAACTAGCGCTCATTAGAGTATTAGTATGTCTGCTACTGTAAATATTTGCTAACACTTTATTTTGATGGTCAACCAACAGATAAACTGACTATGAGTGTCTTTGCAAGTATGTCAACTTATTCTTCCATACTAGATTCTACCATTCTTGAGCATATTAATACTCTAATGAGAGTTAGTTGGCATGTAGTTGCAAAGATGCTTATAGTCGATTGATTAAGGGGACCATCAAAATAAAAATGTAACCATATAAAACATTGCATTTCTTTCAGTTGGAGTATAAAGCTCACATCAATTAACATTAGCTCCACAGGAAACACTAAAATAACACTCAACATCTAACACTCACAAGCTGTAGTAAGATACTGTGCAGATCTTAAACAAACAATGCCAAGATATGATACAGTCCATTATTCTATAAATGAAGTAGATTTAATATGGTGTCCATTGTGTGTTATACATAATCATACTCAAAAATGTATAACCACAAATAAGTATTAGAAGGATCTATAGCACTGTTGTATGATAATTTATGAGGTTGAGAAACATATTATAAGTTTTTCGTATAATGCATATGCAGTCATTAAAGCCTTAATAATACCATTAGAATGTATATAAATACGGGACTTCATAGAAAGTGTTACCAAAACTAACAGATTTGATTTATTTATTTTGGCTTGTAACTGTAGCGAATGTCACATTAAATTGTATATGACATCAATTATCACCCCGATTATAGAGTTTTAGATTTACCTCTTGTCCTAGACCTACTTCCATATTAAAATCTAAACAGCTTATTGTGGCTTGGAAACTACAGTGTCAATGTCACTTAAAAATTATGAAGGACTGGGATATATATATTATTTTATTATATTCAATTATTTTCATTTTAATTTGCTTTGTTTTGTTTTTTTATTTTATGAATTAATTTCTATGAATATGTTACTTCTAAGATTAAAAAAAACTTCATTTTGTATTATTTTTACATTATTAATTTGTTATGCATTATTATTTAATTAATATTGTTAAAACAGGACAATGATGGTTTATATCGATCGATCGACGGACGGACGGACAGTTAGATAGACAGATAGATAGTCGATAGATTAGATAGATAGTAGATAGATAGTAAGTCTTAGATAGATAGATAGATTATAACATATCTAGTGTAGTTAGAAATGACGAAGGACAGATCAGCGATAGATAGATAGATAGACAGAAAGACGACAGGACAGACAGACGGGACAGTTAGATAGTATAGATTAGCAGACAGAAAGAAAGACAGTTTGAGATAGATAGATAGTAGATAGATAGATAGCTAGATAGATAGATAGATAGACCAGACAGTTGAGACAGATATAGATAGATAGATAGTAGATAGACATCCAGACAGACAGAAAGACAGACGACAGACAGACAGACAGTAAGATAGATAGACAGACAGACAACCAGTGAGATAGACAGACAGACAGAAACGGCGCAGACTTAGGGACAGGTGTAGATATAATGAAGACAGACAGACAGGACAGCCAGGACAGGCCGAGATAGATAGATTAGCTAGTAGAATAGATAGGGCACCGACAGTTAGATAGACAGAATGATAGACAGACAGACAGTTAGACAGATAGACAGACAGACAGGTAGATTCCCCTCAGCATAGACACCGACCCAGGAAGCCAGGACCATCAGACAGGGACAGTTTAGATAGATAGATGACAGACAGGACAGGTAGTTAGATAGACCGGAAGACAGTGAGCTAGAAATAGAAGGAGCAGGACAGGGACAGACAGACAGACAGACGTAGATATATACGATAGATAGATGTAGATAGATAGATAGACAGATAGACAAAGTTTGGTTTGACTAATGATGGTTATAGCGATCGTATCGTGCACGGCACGGGTCGGACAGTTAGATAGATAGATAGACAGATAGATAAGATAGATTAGATAGATAGATAGATAAATAAGATAGATAGATAGGGATTTAAAAAGATAGATAATAAAAATACAGTAGATAGACAGGACAGACCGACAGTAGATAGATAGACAGACAGACGTTAGATAGACAGGGACAGTTAGATAGATAGATAGATGTAGATAGATAGAAAGATAGATATAGATAGATAGATAGAACGATAGATAGATAGATAGCTAGATAGATAGATAGTTAGATTAGACAGACAGACAGACAGGACAGAAGGACAGTCAGATGATAGATAGACAGAAAACCAGTTAGATAGGCCGACAACAGAAAGACAGACAGACAAGTTAGATAGATAGATAATACCCCCCCATATATATATACTTTATTATTATTACGGTATTTTCATTTTAAGTTGCTTTGTTTTTGTTTTGGTATTTATGAATTAATTTCTATGATATTTTTACTCTAAGTTAAAATAAAACTTCATTGTGGTATTATTTTAAATTATAATTGTTATGCAGTATATGTAATTAATATTGTTAAAACAGACAATGATGGTTTAATCGAGCGACGTACGGACGGGCTACGACAGTTAGCATAGAACAGACAGATAGCTAGATAGATAGTAGATAGATAGATAGCTAAAATACAGTTAGATAGACAGACAGACAGGACAGTTGAGATAGATAGGACAGACAGACAGTTAGATAGACAGCACGTAGATAGATAGATAATAGATTAGATAGATGAGATAGATAGACAGACGACAGACAGGACCGAAAGGACAGTTAGATGATAGATAGATGATAGCTATATGATAGATAGGATAGCTAGTACGATAGACATGACAGACAGACAGGAAAGACAGGACAGTAGGATAGATAGGATAGACAGACAACACGTTGTAGATAGGACAGACAGACAGTTAGATAGTATACAGATGACAGCCCAGCAGACAGATAGATAGGGACAGACAGACAGTAAGATAGACAGACAGACAGACAGATAGACAGATAGATAAAACGATAGAACGGTAGATAGATAGACAGACAGACAGACAGACAGTTAGATAGATAGACAGACAGACAGTTAGATAGACAGACAGACAGTTAGATAGATAGACAGACTGAGACAGCCAGGACGACAGATAGATAGACAGACAGACAGAAAAACAGACAGACAGACAGACAGATAGACAGATAGATAGATAGATAGAATAGATAGATATATGACAGACAGCCAGACAGATAGACAGACAGACAGACAGTTAGATGGACAAACAGACAGACAGTTCGATAGATAGACAGAACATATATATATAATATACTAATATATATATATAGACTCTTATTCTTATTATTTATTTTCATTTTAATTTGCTTTGTTTTGTTTTTTTATTTTATGAATTAATTTCTATGAATATGTTACTTCTAAGATTAAAAAAAACTTCATTTTGTATTATTTTTACATTATTAATTTGTTATGCATTATTATTTAATTAATATTGTTAAAACAGGACAATGATGGTTTATATCGATCGATCGACGGACGGACGGGACAGTTAGATGGAACCGACAGATAGATAGATAGATAGATAGATAGATAGATAAATCGATAGATAGATAGATAGATAGAAATACATACAGTTAGATAGACAGGATCAGACAGACAGTTAGATAGATAGCCAGACAGGACAGTTAGAGAGACAGACAGTATTGTATAGATAGATAGACAGACAGACAGACAGACAGACAGGAAAGACAGACAGACAGATAGACAGAAAAAATGACAGACAGACAGAAAGATAGATAGATAGAAAGATAGACAGATAGATAGATAGATAGAAGATAGATAGAAGTTTAGCTAGACATACAGACAGACAGGACAGACAGACAGTCAGAGAATAGGATAAGACAGCAACCAGTTAGATAGGAGGACAGACAGAAAGACAGGACAGACAGTCGATTAAGATAGTAAGACAGACAGACAGACAGACAGACAGACAGACAGACAGGACAGACGGCCAGCCAGAATCAGAACGACAGTTAGATAGATAGATAGACAGACCCCAGTTAGATAGACAGACAGACAGGCAGTTAGATAGATAGACGACAGACAGCAGACATCGACAGACAGGTAGATAGATAGAAGAACAGTTAGTTAGATAACAGCAGACAGTTAGATGATAGACAGGGAAGACAGACAGACAGGACAGGACAGAACAGTTAGATGATAGATAGAGAGACAGAAAAGACAGACAGACAGACAGACAGAAAAAAGACAGACAGACAGACAGACAGACGTTAGATAGATAGATAGACAGACAGTTAGATAGACAGACAGACAGTTAGATAGATAGACAGACAGTTAGATAGATAGACAGACTGACAGCCAGACAGACAGATAGATAGACATACAGTTAGATAGACAGACAGACAGACAGACAGACAGACAGAAAGACAGAAAAAAAGAAAGACAGACAGACAGAAAGACAGATGATAGACAGACAGACAGACGACAGACAGACAGATGATAGACAGACAGATAGATAGACAGACAGACAGAAAGACGGACAGAAAGACAGATGGACAGACAGAAAGACAGACAGACGAACAGACAGACAGACAGACAGACAGACAGACAGAGGGAACGATAGACAGACAGAACAATAGAACGGTGGATAGATAGAACAACAGACAGACAGACAGACAGACAGACAGACAGACAGACAGATATAGATAGATAGATAGATAGATAGATAGATAGATAGATAGATAGATAGATGTCACACGCTAGAAGAATTAATACCAGATAGAATAATTTATTTCATTCATCTACTTATATCTTTCTTTTAATTTATGGAGGACCAAATACCTACAGATCCTCTCAGATGCTGAACGTAAACAAGCAGCTCGGCAGCTCGGGAGTGTCTTCCTCCCACTCAGCGCGCATAAACAGGATTAAATTCATCTGCAGCTTTAGGAAAACATCGCTTCCCAGCTCACTTCCGCCATCAAAGCCCCGCTGACAGCTCAACCTGAGCGCTACCTGACTGAACGTCCCCGGATCCTCCGCATAACAGCCTTATTCTCAGCAGGAGGTCTGAGGAGCTGCGGCTGCGGTGAAGCACTAGCGCCATCTGCAGAGGAGAAGAGCAAGGAAAACACGCCGAGAAATCTATGTGATGTCGCGTCGACTTTCTCAGCAGCTCTATCATATTGACGAGCTAGCAGGATGCTGGGATCCTGGCAGACGAGCCCTCGCTGCATTTCTTGAAGGCTTTGTGATTGGTGTCCTTTTGAAAAGCACCTGAAGCTCAATTTTTTTCATCTTGTTTACAGCAACATATGGAGAAAAGGCCTACGATACGACCGCGAGCTGACCTGGGAAAATCAGAATAGTTGATTGCAGCGTGTAAAACTACAGCTTCATTTTGTGAAAGGAGATGTGAGAGACTCTTACATGTGTTACCGTCTGCCGCTATGCAGCTCAAGTCGCACAGCCTACCTTGCATTTTTCAGCGTTGCATCATATTATAGTTGAACATATTTAGTATTTTCGAGTCTATTAGAGTAATTTTAATATTGTATTATTGATCTGACAGTTTTTATTAATGATTTAGTACTTAATTAACTATATTTATTATAAACACAGTTAATATATTTATGGATTTTGGGAAAAATAATTGTAATTTTAATACTTATTATTGAGGTCACTTGGTATTAATCATTTCAGTGCCTGAATAAGCTATTGTTTTTTTAATAGGTATGTCTTATCTTTCAATGATCCTTCAACTATTTTTAGAACAGTATACTAAAAAAAATGTGTAGTCACTATTAACACACAATATTCACTGATTTAGTACTTATTTAGTGTAATTTATTTTTTTGATGTGAATAATGATCTTATTTGGATATATTAATATTTTTTGTGTATAAATGAACTATCCTAATGAACATTTATTCTGGCTTTTCTGATTTAAATATTTATAACAGAACTAGAAAAACATATAATGTACAACATAAATTTATCCTGGTTGATCGATTGAGGATCAGTATTATTGCTATTTATCTTCAGGTACATTTATGTACAATTTATTATTATTGTAGTCTAGTCAAAATGTATTTTAATTAATAAATTACTTATTTACAAATCCATACCTATATATATATATATCATATATATATATATATGTATTATATATATATATATATATACTTAATCATTAAGGACATAATCATATCTTGCATTCTGATTTTTATGTATCATATTTGAATAGAAATTGAATTTCTGTTTACAGCTATGTGAAACTAAATACGTTTGAAACATCAAACATATCAAAATAAACTTAAATACACAGCCATCCGCAAGGAAAAACTGCTTAAAATAAAATAATTAAATTAAAGAAAAAAAAGAAAGTAATACATCTTTTTCACACGCCGCATGATTTAATGTTTCATTGTTGTCATAGTTATGTACCAAAACGTATGGTTTTTAATAAGTATGAGTATCATACCACAATTTGGACTGGTCACTGTCTACAGTATCAGCTTCATGCTACAATACAAAGCCTATGAGCCATCAAACCCGTCCACAGCCTCCGGCTTCTGTCTCCCGCTCAGACTCATATCAGCCCCCTTGAAGAACACCTTCATTCAGCCATCAACAGGGTCAGCCGGGTGTCCAGGCAGGATAATGCGTTCGTTCAGAGAGCGTGAAGTCTTCAAGCCTCTACTATCCATTACATTTCATGGAGGGAAGCCACCAATACTGCTGCTTCCCAGCGGCTTGGGCCCGCCGCTCCACTCCGCGGGGCAGAACATTGGAGCCGCAGCCGTGTCGGCCTGTGATTGGCTGGCCGAGGCTTTTACCAGCAGTGTGATGTCAACATGTATATTGCTGGTCATTGTAGGATGAGCTGAGATTCCAGTGGAACGGAGAAAAGAAAGCGCTGAGAAGATGCATGATGAAACCAAAACTGAGATTTCACACATAAGTTAGCATTCATGTGAATTATTTATCTCAGTTAGCAGCAGCGAACTATGAGAGATTCAGTCAACTACTGCAATTTTTTGGGATCAAACAGATTGTAATAGTGAATCAGTTCCGTTTGGGTGATTTATTTAAATTAATTGGTTAAAATAAATAAATAAACAAATTTATCTATTATTGGCCAATGGGTCATCACTCAAAGTTCACAAAAAAGAGTGTGCATATTTTACTTTTTTTTTTTTTAGATATTGGGCTATTCTTCCGAGTTGGGAAACGTTTGAAAAAATGTGTCTTTTTCCAAAAAATTTAGTTTGTCTGCAAATTGTGTAATATCCAAGGTACACATTTCTAGTAATTGTGCCGTTAATTCTCATATTGTATTTTCAATAGGATGGTCAAATATGTTCGTTCGTTCCCACAGTGTACCCTACGAAAACTCGGTAAGAATAATTTCATTAGAAGGATTATATATTGAACTCTTCATTTGCATACATCTTACATTGTAAATACTTATATAATATATATACAGTTATAACTATCTGTATCATATATTGATTTACAATGTAAGATGAATATATACGGTATACTATATATATATATATATATATAGGATAATATATTATCTATATATCTATATAGTGTGGTTGTGTGTGGTTGTGTGTGGTTTTGCCAGAGGTTATTAAAATTTTATCGAGTAAAAGGTAAATCAATAACTACTGCATTTTTTTTACAGTATTTAACGTGTTAATTAGAGATTTGGGTATTTTGAATCCAATTTTTTTTTATAAACGGCAAAAAAGTTTGCCTTGCAAGATGTATCATAAAAAGCGCTATACAAATGAACTTGAATTGATTGCCTTCTTTGTGAAGGATACCAGTGCTGCGGCCTGAATTCAGCTGAAACGCGACTCTCGGGAGGCTTTAGGAGGAGATTCACAACAGCCATAATGTCATGAACATTAATCATGTGGCATTTCGTATCCACATATACAGCAGCTTGATCTGAGGCATCATTCTCATTCACTCCACCCAGTCACTGCATTAACACTACAATCACCCTCTGAGCTGATTGAATCTCTGTCATGCTGCACAGGTGAAAATGACGAGGATCTGTCAATATTCAGCTCAGATAAAGATCTCACTGTAAGTGACGTCAATCAACAGCATGTTTTAGACAGCATTAGTAAACTAGCATCCGTCAGCTAGTGTTCAGAGGAGGCTTTCTAATCCATATTTCTTTACCAGGGCTGATTGTGGATCCAAACATATTGAAGAAAAGACGAATGTGAGGAAAATAGTGAAAGGTATTCATAACGAACTGTAATGTTGTATTTTTCTTTTTCTTTATTAATTGTAATATTACCCATTCATGTTAGTGTTACCAGAAGGTTTTGTAGTAACTTCATCCAAACCAAACGCTTGCAGTTTTTCAGTCTCGCTTCTGCTTTCTGAAGACCATATTCAACTCCTCTCTTATTATCTGTGAAGTGGAAAGCAATAAAGTGACTTATCATCTCCTACAGCCATAATCCCTCCCATAAAAGACGCATAAAAGAGAAAAATCACTCATGATGGTCTAGAGCTGGAGCTCTTCTTTACTGCTTCGGTTTGAGCTCATTACTTAAAGACAAACAAGAAACCTTTCAAGTATATAAAAGTAATGCATTACAATATTGCTTTATGTTGGTCTTGCTTATTTTATTTTTAGTAACAAAAACCACAACAACAAAAAGTTATATTTTTGGCAACTGTGAAGACCCTTTCACACCAAAAGTGGAATTAATAAGCCTCCGGCTGAAGGACTTGCTCTTGATATACAAACATACAAATTATTTATTTTATTCATGATTGATTTTAATGATTATGAATTTGAATAATGTTTCATTCTACAATTTTTTTGCTGATTTAAATGTTTATTAAACATGTTCAGCATTGAATGAAATTATGTAAATTATGTTTACTTACTTTTCTAAATAATAAATAATGCATAAAGCATTTTTCATTTTTAAAGTTAGGGTTAGTTTTATATATCATATATAAGATATAGACTATTATCTACCACACACACCACCACAACACACATAAGATTAAATATAATCTAGAATTTTGTTAAATAAATGTAAAGAAAAAATAAAGAAAATATGTAACCACTTTTTTTTCTTACAATAACATTGGTAACAGGGCTGAAAAGTTGAGATAAAAAGGGTAAATTCAGAATAGACTTATATTCTTTACAAAATAAATAAACTGATATAAAGGTAATTTCTCCTTGGAACTAAAACTCTAAAAATAATAATAATGCTGAGATGCAGCCAAAATGCTAAATAGAAAAGGAAAAAAAAAAAAAAAAAAATTAAATTCAGACATTGTAATGCAGTGGTTTTATCGTTTATGCTCTGTTAATGTTTTTACTTTGCAGTCGATCTTGATTAGAGAGTTTTATCATTGGTAAATTCATTGGTCTTGGGCTGGCGTCTTTTTAAAAAACGAGATTCGCAAAGATGACAAAAATTTTGAAATAAATATCAGTTCTGAGCACTCATCACCGCTAATATGACTTGACATTGACGTATTTCCTATTGAAATGGGTGTTAAATCTGAGCAGATGAAGAAGGAGAAAAAAGGAGAAGAAGAAAAAAGTAAATTTGTCTAAAATTTACCAATGAATTTTTGAAACCAAGTCACGATGGTGATGTTTTAGTTTATTTATTCATCCATTCATTAAGCTTATAATGTAATTTAATGGTGAAGGACTTTTAGTGATTAATTGAGATTAACAGAGCTTGTGAAGCATGCTGGTGACATTTTGGGCAGCATTGAAACATCAGTGTAAAACTCTCTCTGCATGATTTAATGATGTGAGTTTCTTCAGTACCACAGACAGCACTGACTATTCATCTACTAGACTCCATACTGAGCACTTTCACTTATGGTGCGTTCAAGTCATGTCGGATAGATCGTATTAATCAAACAATGAGTAGCCAAGGAAAATAACTGCAAACTTGGTCACGAAACAAAAACATGTGATACAACCACCCAAAACCAAAACTTTTTAAAATACATTTACCATTTATTTAAAATATTTCAAGTACTCATTTTTGACTTGTTGTCTTAAAAGACTTCTAGTTATCTAGCTAGTATAATGGTGCGTTCAAGTCATGTCGGATAGATCGTATTTACGAGTTGAACGCACATGAACGCCACCACAAAGTCGTTATTACGAGTGGGAAACTCAACATTTTCTTTAAGCCCCGAGTTTCCGAGTTGGGGGCGTGTCAATGAGAAACATGGCGGAATCGATGGATGCAACGTCTGTAGTTGACGGTAAATTTTTGTTTAAATTGATAGTTTAGTTGTCCTATAAAGATTGCCAAAGTAAAACATAAATCACAATACTTATAGGTATTAAGCAGTGACATTGTCAGGCTTTTTATTTACAAAAAATAAGCTTTTTGAATGTGGCAGGATTGTAATATAACAATTAATAACACGTTTTTATGCATACAGATTACAGTGGCTTCATAAATTACTTTTTAAAAATATTAAAAACGCAAAACACACCTGATGCAAATTCTTTGTTCTTCATTTTCTATAGGCAGAGTTAACAGACCCTGTTGTATTTTCTTGTAATTTATTAAAAGAAGGTACACCGCCATCTTGTGCCGACTAAACTGACTTGAACGCACCTGACGTCGTAATTACGACTTGTCAACTCGTAAGTACGAACGTCCCAGGAGGACTTGAACGCAGCATTATTATCCTACATGCAGCAGCGACAGTCTACAGACCCGAAGAAAGAACCAGAAATATTATTTTATAAAAATGGGTAAGAATAGGTTCATTTATATTACCGCCTATTAAGTTTGTTTTGCATTTTAGCAACTTTTGCCTTGTTTAAGTTTAATCACGAATCTCCATTTCCCAGATTATAATTCCCCACAGAATTAAATGAAACATAAGAAATTATATTTTGCGTTAATTATATCATATGCTATTGGTTATGGTTATTACATTGTATTTTCATGACAATTAAGCAGACTTCTCCCCAGATTTCCATTCATGTTATAATTTCCATGTATTTCATTTAGTTTCATACATGCATATTTAAATTAAAAACATTTATGTTTATGGGTTTTGTTCTTCTTTTTAATCTATGCTGTTTTTAATAAAAAGTATTGCGACTGATTCTGAACAGAATTATTCTAATAGGCCCGGCTAATGCATTATGTTAGTGAGATTCACCTTGTTTGACAGCAGAGGGCAGTAAAGAGCCAGATGTTCATAAAATAGGACTGTTTGGAAAACCCATGGCCCTGAATTATGATAGCCTATTCATATAGGCTACCACGATATGTTGTGTATGTATGTGTTTTCTAAGCAGAATTAGACTTTCTTTGTTGCTTTGTACTGCAAGTAGATGTTATCTGGTCATTTTCACTGTGAAATGTTAATGTAGTCATTATGAACCAGTTTTGAATAGCCCTGAACTAACGTTAGCCCCTAAAACTAACGTTAAATGTTGTTGCTGTAAAATTTGCTGTGAAATTTAATCAGTGACTTCCCTATTAAAAAAACCAGCATATGCTGGTTAGGTATGTTTTGACGCTGGGATGCTGGTTTGAGCTAGTTTAAGCTGGTCCTTAGCTGGTCATGTGCTGGTTTAAGATGGTCCTTTGCTGGTTAAGATGGTCTTTTGCTGGTTTATGCTGGTTTTTTGCTGGTTTATGTTGGTCCTTTGATGGTTTATGCTGGTCCTTTGCTGGTTTATGCTGGTCCTTTGCTGGTTTAAGATGGTCCTTTGCTGGTTTAAGATGGTCCTTTGATGGTTTAAGATGGTCTTTTGCTGGTTTAAGATGGTCCTTTGCTGGTTTATGCTGGTCCTTTGCTGGTTTAAGCTGGTCCTTTGCTGGTTTAAGCTGGTCCTTTGCTGGTTTAAGCTGGTCCTTTGATGGTGTAGATGGTCCTTTGCTGGTTTAAGAGGGTCCTTTGTGGTTTATGTGGTCGTTGTGGTTAAGCTGGTCTTTGCTGTTTAAGATGGTATTTTGGGTTTAGATGGTCTTTGCTGGTTTATGGGTCTTTGCTGTTTAAGTGGTCCTTGTGGTTCTGTTGGTACTTTGTGTTTATGTGGTCCTTTGATGGTGAAGATGTCCTTTGCTGGTTTAGCGTTGGTCCTTTCGGGGTTAAGTGGTGGTCTTGCTGGTTTAGCTGTCTTTGCTGGTCTTTGCTGGTCTTTGATGGTTTATGGGATATTTGATGCGTTTAAGGAGATGCGTCCTTGTGGCTGGTTTATGCTGGTCCTTTTGCTGGTTTATGCTGGTCCTTTGCTGGTTTAAGATGGTCCTTTGCTGGTTTATGTTGCTCCTTTGCTGGTTTATGCTGGTCCTTTGCTGGTTTAAGCTGGTCCTTTGCTGGTTTAAGCTGGTTTTTTGCTGGTTTTTGCTGGTCCTTTTTTGGTTTTTGCTGGTCCTTTTGTTGGTTTATGTTGGTCCTTTTGCTGGTTTTTGTTGGTTCTTTTGCTGGTTTATGCTGGTACTTTGCTGGTTGCTGGTCATGTGCTGGCCTGTTGTTTTTTCAACAGGGTTTAAGCGACTTTTACCATCTTAAATATCGTGACGTACAACTCAGAAGTTTGTTTGGCGCCCTCAGCATCTTAGACTATCCTAATAATCATGTACACGTTTTAAAATTACACTTAATTTGTTTTGTTATATGTTGATAGACTTATATAATGAGTGTTAACTATGTTTCGTCGATACCGTCCCATAATGGTACAGTACGAACGGTAAACCTTTCAAGAAGAGCATTGTTTACCTCCTCAAGCGACTCTTCAGACACTGTTCACAAGCGGATTCTATCAAACTTGTAATGTAAGCTGAATGGTTTTGTACTACTTTTAATCTCGTCTAGCTAAATAATGTTTTTAAAGAATACATACGGGAGAAAAAAAATAGTTTTGGATGTTTGGGTCTTGGAATCGCGACATGCCTGCTTAACCATTTCTAATTCGTTCATAGACTGCAGTATAATTAATGCGACCATAATAATAGAGATAAGGGATGTACTTTTTACCTTTACCTCTAGAGGGAAGCATTGTCCAATTTAACACGCTCCTTGTTTACATCTGTAACACATTCTGAATGCCTGAAATTGACTGGAGCCTCAGGACTAAGATCTGCTTGAAACTAAGCCCAGATTTCTATTGCTCAAAAGATATGAGTTACGTTGTATTAAATATTATAAATTTGGCAAAAAGGAAACAAGAACTGAATGAGGACAAATCTGAACAAACCTGCTAATGAAATAAAACAAAATACAATTATATTCAAGATGCTGTTTTTACAATTTAGGTTCTCAGGTTAATCTTGTTTTGAGGACAAATATGTAGATATATTTACAAGATCACAATATACTTGTGACCTAAAACTATTAGTAAATCACCATTGAGTTTGAATTGACATTGACTGAAGAAGAAGAAGAAGAATGTTGGGAACCAGACAGATTCGGGTCCCATTGACTTCCAGTGACATACCAATGTTCTTAAAATATCATTCATAGACATAAAGTCATAGAGGTTTATGAGGACACGAGGGTGAGTAAATAATGACAGGATGTACATTTTGGGGTAAACTATCCCTTTAAGTACCACTATTCCACTAGGAGGTAAAACTGACTAATGTTGGGAAGTAACTAGTTACATGTAATGTTGTTATGTAATTTAATTACAAAATAAGGTTACACTTTATTTTAAGGTGTCCTTGTTACAGTGTAATTATACATTTAAGTACCGAGTAATATTAATTTACTAGATGCACTTACTATATGGTTAGGGTTTGGTTTAGGGTTACCTGCATGAAATTATGCATCATTTATTGTTATTATAATAGTAAGTACATGTAACATCTCTTTAAGGACACCTTAAAATAAAGTGTTACCCAAAATAAATGTAACTGTAATCCGTTACAGTCACAGAGTAAAAAATGTGTAATTAAATTAGTTACTTATGAAAATGTTAACGATTAAAAACTGTTTACATCTGAATATTTTCTGTATGAAAAGCTAGTATATGTTGAATAATAAGGATTTGTTGCTTCGCCTGTTTTTGATGTGCACAAAGCCTCCTGCCATTTAAAGGCTGTTTAAAAAAAAAAAAAAAAATGCTATTTTGGGGCTTTTGATTGGTTCTCTTGTGTGAATTTGCAGCGCACCACGTCTGCCAAGTACATCAATCCACATTGCTGCTGAAAGCTTTAGGCTACCACCTGTCTGAGAGTTGATTAACTGATTAACAATTGATAGACATTCAGAAAAGTAATCCAAAATGTAATCAGTTACATTACTTTAATAAAGTAATTGAAATAGCTACACTACACTACATTTTAAATAGGTTAGCTTGTAATCTGTAACCTATTACATTTCCAAAGAAACCTTAATCCTAACACTAAATCTGACCAATCAGTATGCAGAACAGGAGCAATTCATTTACAATAAGCTTCCATTTTGCACTGCAAAAATGTAAATACAAATAAAAATGACTTGCTTTTGTATATCTGCCAAAAAAATAAAAAAATCTTTCAAATTTCTCTCAGCCATTCACCTTGACTTTTTTTTTTTTTTCTCCAACAGACCCTGAGGTTTTTCCCTGTTCTGCATCCCAGGGGTCCGTACTCTCAGCCAGGTTTCAGGCCCTGCAGCGATCAGATCGTGTCACGTCCCAGAGTGTATTGATCCAGGTTCAGGTTTGCTGTCATTCATCTATAAATACACCCAGGGTGCTATCGGTGGTCTGCCTGGGGAGGGAGGATTCTCTCGTTGCCAGACTCTCTCTCCAGCCTTCATCCCGTCCTCCTCCCCTCTGGACAGGCTATTTTTGAAGGCAATCTATAAGTCCCCTGGCACCCTGCCGGCCCGGGGTTCAGGTTCTAGGCAGTAGATCAATGGAAAGCTGCAGAACTGTGTGCGGTGAGGGAAGACTCCCCACTCCATCCCACCTGCGGATCAAGACCCTGTTCTTTTCTCTCCACCTCATGCTGCAGGTAGAAAGGGTTAAATCTTAAAATCTTTTATCTATCTTTCATAAAAAAGATAAGAGGCATTGAAAAAAAAACACTGATGTTGCAGAGTGATCTCATTCGTATTCAGAGCTTTTGCTACAAAAAGTCTACAAAGTTTCGATACTGTATACATTTGGACACTGAAGTCACAATCACAATGTATTTTAAGTGGTTCAAACATAAAATGTTGACAAAGAAACACAAGTTATCAGTGTATTTGAGGAAAAGTTGTTAAAAATGAAAATTAGTTGAAAAATGTACTCACCCTAAGGCAATCCAAGATGTAGATGAGTTTGTTTCTTCATCAGATTTGAAGAAATGTAGCATTACATCACTCGCTCAGCAGTGGATCCTCTGCAGTGAATGGGTGCCGTCAGAATGAGAGTCTAAACAGCTGATAAAAACATCACAATACATCAAGTCATCCGTCCATCAGTTTTAAATCAGTGAAGCCAAAAGCTGCATGTTTGTAAGAAACAAATCCATCATTAAGGCATTTTACCTTTAAACTGTCAACTGCACCCATCCCCCCTGTCCTCTGGGGCAAAGGTGACATGGCCCAGTGAAGCCAACATAACAGGAGGCTTTTACAATCGATCCTTCATTACTGTGCACCCACTATAACCAAAGACTCTTTCACAGCAAAAACATTATCAAACACAGCTCAATGAGTCCAAGGTAGGATGATAATTTCAAAGCCGCCTGACATTTCTTTTAATATACAGTGTTGTACCAACTTTATGCCAGAGAGAGAGAATTGAAGTGAAGGATGCTGGGAGCTGGGTCAGAAAGAAAGTCTAGTTCAAAAGAGTGTAGCACCCTCCTTGGGATACAAAGACAATCTCTTATTTACAGCATTGAATTGGCAAAACCTGTTTTGGAACAGACAGCAGGAATGTTTTGGCCACCAGCTACTGTGCATTGCCAAGGTTGCTGTCATTAAAATTAAATGTAGTACTGTCTGACACAGCGATGCTAGATCTCTGTCATGTTTGAGACAAACATACGCTAATGAAAGAAAGTACTACAAATAAATCGCCACACAATCACACACCAAATTATGTTAACAACTTTCTGATAATGACAGAAAGATGTTGTAGAGACAAATAGGGTGTAAAATAGGGCTTGAAATTCTTTGAAGTTCCTATTTTTAACAATGTATAACTGAAACAATGATGTTTGTTAATCTCAGGAGGTCAAACTAAATATTATATTCATATATTAACCCAAACTGAGTTTTATTTTCCTTCTGTAATAATACATTTGTAACATAAAATTTATTTTTTTCTAAGAGTTTGACCATTTTTCAACCCTGTTACCCATATTTTGTACATATTTGAATAGTATAAAACCTTGATTGGCTTGGTTTTATTTTCTAGCAATCAACTTGATTAATATAAATATCAGGTAAAATAATAGAATTTTGGATTAAAGGTTAAATGGTGCATTTAAATACAAAAATAGATTTTTATAAGTGTTTTGCAATTTGTCAACCCTGTTACCCATATTTTGGATGCATATTTGAATAGTATAAAACCTTGATTGGCTTCGTTTTATTTTCTAGCAAACAATTTCAATTAATATAAATATCGGATAAAATAATAATGAAATTCTGAGTTAAATTGTTCATTTAAATACAAAATATGTCTTAAAACAAAAAAATTGCATTTTTGCTTTTTATAAAAAATTTATAAATTAAACAAAATTAATTTATACATTGTTTACAGTAAGATCGTCAGTCTTAGAAAGTCAAACAAAATATTACATAAAATTATATATATCCCAAAGTGATTTTCATTTTCATTCTATATTTATACCGTAAATGTTTCATATAAAATAGATTTTATAAGACCTTGCAAACTTTTCCCCCCTGTTACCCAGTTATAGTTTATAGTTATAGAATAGTAAGCTTGCTTGGCTTGGTTTTATTTTCTAGCAGTCAACTTTAACATATAAATACTGGATTAAATATGAATGAAATTCAGGTTTAAGGGTTAAATGGCGCATTTAAACACAAAATATGCCTTAAAGTTCTTTAAAATTTACTTTTCTGCTTTTTTCAACAATGTATAAATGAAACAATGTTGTTTGTCAATCTCAAGAGGTCAAACAAAATATTATATGAACCCAAATTGATGTTTATTTTTTCATTCTATCTTTATAAATTCGTAACATAACATTGATTTTATAATAGTTTGGCTATTTTTAAACCCCGTTTTTCAACCCATATTTTGGACATACCTGATATGTATTGTATCAAATATTAATGACATTCAGGATTTCATGGTGCATTTAAATACAAAAAACACTTTTTAAATTTTTATACAAAACTGATTTTATAAAAAGTCTAGCAATTTTTCAACCCCGCTGCCGATATTTTGGACATATTTAAATAGTATAAAAATGTATATTAACAAAATATTAACTTAATATATAAATATTCATTGCAAATATTAATGAAATCCAAAGTTAAATGGTGCATTTAAATAAAAATATGCCCAAATGAGTAACAGGGTTGTAAGAAACACAGTTGCAGATTTTAATTAAACGGCTAATTGTTAATTATTTAAGGTGAACAAAACCCATAAATTAAAGAAAAAAATGTTTATGTTTAACCATTTTTCTTACAATAACATTGGTAACAGGGTTGAATGGTTGAGCTCTATGAATGAAGTCAACTACACTGTAAAAATGATTTTTCAAAGTTGTAAATAAAACAGGTAATTGGAGTACATTTTAACCAGGCAATACTATTTCAGTTTTTTTTCTACATCAACATTTTACACTAAATATAATGTAACATTTCTTTATAATAGTTTGTAAAGCTTACTAGCAATTTATGAGTGAAATTTGTTATTCTCCTATTTTTTTTTCTTTTTTTATCTAGAACACGTACAAATTGAGAAAACAAAATTAGATGTATACTTACCTTCCACCATGATGTGGAAATACTCCAATTTCCTTTTTTTTTTAAACCGAGAGGAAATCATCCAGTAACAGGGTTGAATGAATGTGGGATATATTTAAATATATGCTTAATAATTAAATACGTTAGTAAGCCAATATATACATTGAAAAGTGCCTACAAAGTAAGCACACAAGACAGCATTTAGGATAAATAATTTAATGCTAATAATACAGCAATACATGTACACTCTCACAAAAGTGAAAGAACCAAAAATTGCCATGTCCTCTCTTTCTAAAAAAAACAAAAAACAGAAAAAAACATCAACAGTCCTTTAACTATTGCTTAACTAATCTAAAATTCCCTTTGACAACAATAGCAGATGCCTGAGAGTGGAAACCCTTAAAGTCGTCTGCACACGCTCATCGCAAATGCGCGCACACATTTTAAGTAAACTATAGAGGGGGGTCCTACATTCATATCATGCACCCCCTTTTTAAAAACAACATTACACCACACTGTGAGAAATGCTTTAACAGTCCAAATGAGAGAAGTAGTGACCCAAATACTCTTTTGGTTTTGATAATTCATACTTATTATCAGTTTTATAGTGTTTGGAAGTTCAGTGGTTTATCGGTGGTAGCAAATTGTCTGCGTGTTAAATAAACAGTCTGTGTGCATTAGTAAGAAGCGTATGATGAATTCTGTACAAGTTGTTTTAACAATTGCGTACTGTATTGTGACAGTCAAAGCTGCGGTCCACCTCCAGTCTTGGCTCACTCCATCAAATTTTTTGTGGGTTTTAAAACTGGGCCGCACCACTAGACTTTTATTTGGTGTAGAAAATTGCAGTGGACAATGGCTGAATATCCTTTTAAGGGATCTGTGGCAAGGCAATGGATTTTGAGTGCAGGCAGAGCCTGAGTGTAACATAATCCATTAGCAAAGGATTCTGGGAAAGATAACCCCATGCACACAACAGCAAAGCACTTAAATCTAGATGTCTGTTGGTGTTCTGTAACAAAAAACAGCAGTCTAGGCACTCCTAATGGAACAGACTGAAGGAAAGATCTGGGTATGAAGAAAGCTGAGGCTTGTTTGAGAACATTCACGAACACCACACCATTATAACAACAGATCAAACGTGAAAGCCGTCCGAATGGAGAAATGTAGCAGAGAGCAGAACGAACAAGTGTTGGTGGGAAATCAAAGGATTTCTCTCAAACAGGAATAGTTATCACTGTCTCACATTGTATTTACGTCTCCGTGTAAACTGTCCATGTCCCGAAACTGTCTTTTTTATCTTGTATGATGCTTTATAAATAAAAAAAGACATTTATTCCATACACTACATGTTGTCATCTATGTCAAATATGGCTGTCATTATTGAGTATAAAAACATTAGCAAATACAGAGTGATGTGAAAAACTGTTCACTAGTACTGAGTTTAACTCCTGATATGATAATATAACCAGTTTGTGAGAAGAGAAAAGAAGAGAAGAGAAAGAGACAAGAATGAGACAAAAAGAGAACAGACAAGAATGAGATGAGAAGAGAATAGAAGAGACAAGAATGAGAATAGAAGAGACTAGAATGAGGTGAGAATTAGATGAGAAGAGAATAGAAGACAAGTATGAGAAGAGAAGAGACAATAATGAGACGAGAAGACACAAGAAGGAGACAAGAAAAGAAGAGACAAGAATGAGAAGAAGAGATGAGAATGAGGTGAGAATTAGGTAAGTAGATAATAGAAGAGACAAGTATGAGATGAGAAGAGACAATAATGAGACGAGAAGACAAAAGGAGACAAGAAAAGAAGAGACAAGAATGAGACGAGAAGACAAAAGAAGGAGACAAGAAAAGAAGAGACAAGAATGAGACAAAAAGAGAAGAGACAATAATGAGAAGTAGAGATGAGAATGAGGTGAGAATTAGGTGAGCAGATAATAGAAGAGACAAGTATGAGACGAGAAGACAAAAGGAGACAAAAAAAGAAGAGACAATAATGAGACGAGAAGACAAAAGGAGACAAGAAAAGAAGAGACAAGAATGAGACGAGAATGAGACAAAAAGAGAAGAGACAAGAATAAGAATAGATGAGAATGAGGTGAGAATTAGGTGAGCAGATAATAGAAGAGACAAATATGAGATGAGAAGAGACAAGTATGAGACGAGAAGAGACAATAATGAGACGAGAAGAGACAAGAAGAGAAGAAAGAGGTGAGATGAAAACATGAGAAGGAAAGCAGAGACTAAACATGTTAATGAGAGAAAAGAAGAGATGAGGAGAGACTAGAATGTGATAGAAGAATAAGAGAAAAAGAGAGAGAAAAAACAAACCCAAAAGCGAGGATATGAGACAAAATGGGCAGAGACTAAAAAGTGACAGGAAAATAGAGTAGAGTAGAGAGGCAGACATGAGATGGAGAAAAGAGAAGACTAAAATAGATGAGATGAAAGGATAGAATAGAAATGAGCAGAGAGGAGATGAAATCAGATGAGAAAAAGAGCCAGGGCAACATGTGAAGCGATTGAGACAGTGGCGAGACACTCTCCATCACTATCAGCAGATCTTCCACATTCAGTTTTTCAGCTGCTCCTTCAGAAGCACCATGAGCACGCGGCTCTAAACAGGATCTCATCCATTCATCACAAAGACACCTGGGAAGAGCGATTGCCTTGCAAGGCCTTGTTCCATTCGTCAGAGGACAAAATGTTATGATACACCAGTGCAGATGGGCAATGCTGGCAGAACCAACAGTGACGGGATGGTGACCATACGTGGACTAAGTGGAAACAAAGAGTCCAACCTGAACATGTGTGTTTTTGAAGTCTTTTGAAGTCTTTGGGGAAAGTGTACATAATGTGGAATTTTGAACACCAAATGTGTGTGTGTGTGTGTGTGTGTGTAAAGGGCGCACTAAGAGCTGGCTGGTTTGGTGTATTCATCCACTCCAGTGATAGTGGCCTTGCAGAAGAAGCAGTCCTTGTTATTCATTAAGTGCTGATTGATACAGGCCCTGAAATAAAAGACAAAGTGAGTGAGGGAGCGAGAGATCTGTCCGTCAGTGACATTTAATCACTTAAAGAGTGCTGAGTCACGTCAAAGCGTGAGTTATCTGTGCTGCGCTTCACGATATATGTCAAGCGACTCAAAAACAAACTGCCAAGAAAATTGTTTTTATTGAGAGCACAGTTTTTATGTATACAAATAGTATTGTGACAACTTCAATGCAGTGCTGAGACCACAACATTACCAGTGGACAGTACTGGGTAGTAACTGGTTACATGTAATCTGGATTATGTATTTAGATTCCAAAAGTTACCCAGCAGGCACACAACGCCATAAAACTTTAATATTTGGTTAAATTTCAGTTGCGATGTCGGATGACCAAAATTCAATGTCAATACAACATCTAATGTCAATGTTAATTTGATGTCCAATAGACCAATTATAGGTTTGTAAACATTCAGGATGCATCTTGGTTGCAGAAAACCTGGGAGAGATAGCCTTTACAGCAAGAGAATTTCACAGATACGGTACAAAATAGTTAGGTTTAAAAAGATTATAAATTATATTGATTAGATGTCATTTTCAAAATGTTCTCCGCATATTACAAGAGCTTGTCACCCAGCGATAAGCACTGTTATTCAACGAAATTGACGTTAGAGAGTGGGATAGTCTTACAGATCCGAAACAGGGATGACGTTTTTTGTGGGCGGAGAGCCTATCTGGAGGCAGACAATTATGGTTTTCAAGCGGCAGTCTATGGAGCCATGGAATAAAAAAAAGATACATTTGATTTTATATTTCAAAATTATGAAATTACTTTATTCTCGCAATTCCGAGATTATATCTCACAATTCTAATAAGGAAAAACAACTCGTCATTCTCTCTTTTCCCCTTGGCTCTTCTGGCTTTTTTCCCCCAGATTTGACAAACTCACTATTTTTGAGTTAAGTCGAGTTATAAAGTCCGAATTAGGAGATATAAACTTGCATTTGCGAGAAAAAAAAGTCAGAATTGTGAAATAAAAAATTTATGTAAATGTCATAGTAAGGTTTAAATAATATTTAATGCCGTAACTGTAGGGCTAATACAATACGTCCCCTATGAACAGCTTATGTGAATATTATGTAGATCTATTGTTTAAATCGAATTTATGCTTTAAAAGTAGAGTAATCATAGCAGTTTTCATCCATAGTATGTCCATTTAAATGTCTGCGTTTAGCTTCAAATGACATTTTTGACGACAGTATTCTATAAAAATTACTTTTGACATCAAAAGGCACAAAAATATTAGTTTCTTTTATTCTATGGATTTTACCCATTTACCTGCACTTGCTCCCAGTGTTTTCCAGTTCCCAGTGTTTTTTCCGCAGCTGCAAGTGACGTAACTGTGACGTACCGGACTTGGGGTCTATACCGACGCAGCGGTGTGTAACAAAATACAAGGTAAATAACGTCAAATACTGACATCAACCCGATTTTCATTCTCAACCAAAATACAATGTCTGTCCGATGTCATGTCTAATGTCAACATGATATTATGTTGACGTCCTGTGCCTGCTGGCTTTAGTACTTGTAGTTAGATTATATTACATTTTAAAATAATCAGATTGCAGTTACTTTTTATGGATTACATGATTACATATTATTCACACAATGGCAGTAAATTATTCATCTTTATTTTAATAAAACTACTGCTTACATTTGGAAAGTCTTACAGATTTATGAAAGTGCAGACACCAGTCGGAAAATGGAGTGCCCACACAATCTTTTTAGTTCTCTGATGTTCGTTAATTAAAATATTTATATTTTTATTGTTCTCATGATTATTTCGATTGTTTATATTTTAAAGTGGGTTGATTAGTTTTGATTAGTTTAATTTGACATTTTTATGATTTAAAGAATTCGTTTTTGTGAATTTTTTAATTAATTAGTCATTTGTGAACATACGTCATGTAATGTTATGCCAAATGTAATCTAAGAACCAAAAGTAGTCAGAATAAATTACTCAATGTTTGTAATCTAATAGATTACATTACAAACTAAAATTTCCATCATGCAATTTGTAATCAGTAATGGACTGCAATTTTTAAGTAATCTACCCAGCACTGCCAGTGGAATTACTGTATCGCAACAGTGGAAACATGTCCTTAGTATTTCAGGCAGTGTTCATGCTCTATATAAGTAATGGTCATTGAGGCCTTTAACGGCGTGGTGTTAATCTCTTAAATGGAAGAGTGAATGGAAGAATGGAGCTGTTGATAGGATGTTGGCAGCAACTCACTTGCAGGATTTGTGGGAGCAGGGCTTGAAGATGGCTGATATGGAGTGTGCATAGCAGATCGGGCACAGATCGTCCTCGCTGGTCGGCTGTAAAAGAAAAAGACTGATTTAATAATTTAAGAAGCAGATACATTGTGTGAAAGATGTTCCAGAAAGAAAGTGTTGTCAAAGACCTTGTTTTTCATTCTCCACAATGTCATCATATTCAGCAAACCAACTATATATTAGAGAGACAGTATTTAGGATATTAAGGACTGTTTGAACCTTTTTTTGTTGTTGTTTCATTAAATAAATTTGCATAGTGCGTGCATAAATAAACTTGCATAATTTTACAACGAATTCCTGATTTATTTATTTTATTGTTTTCAATAAATGAGTGCATAATATCTGATGTATTCTGCTAAATTTTAAGTGATAGTTTGGACAAGTTCACACCATGGAACTTTTTGTCCCTTTTTCATAGACTCATTTTTATCATTATGTACAAACTAAGCAATACAATGCACACTGTTCTTATCCTAATTAATTTCAAGTCAGTGAGCCTAACAGCCAAACACTTTTTAGTGAAATATTGGGATATCTGGTCCCCCTAATGTCAAAAAGTGCCTACTTATGGTATTTTTGAAGTATGCATCACTGGAATCATTGAGAATTTATTATGCTACAGAAGACCTCATTTTAGTTCCTAATAAATACTCAAAGAAACAGATTTTCACCTGCACAGCATGCAATTTTTGTAATTAGCAGCAAGCGAACAAAGCTTGACCCCTGACCCTTTGAAACAGGCTGATGGAGCTTCATTAGTATACAAGCATCTCATTAATATGTAAACCTTATTATTAAGGAGAGAGTACTGCACGTTAAAGGAATAGTTCACACAGATATGTAAATTCTGTCATATCCTCTTCCAAAACCCATGATTGTTTTGTTTATTTTTTGCCACAAAAAAAAGACATTCAGTTTTTTTATTTGTACATTTTACTTTGTAAAAAAATGTAATTAGACATTCCGAACATTTTGAAATTTTGACATTTCACAATATTTGACATTCCAAAATCATATGAGCTACTTTAATGATGATTAAATGGTGCTTTTTTGTCATTTTGTCAGTGATCCCCATTCACTTTAAATGTATGGAAAAGAGTAGCTTGAACATTCTGCTAAACTTTTTTTTTTTTACAAAAAAAAGAAAAGAAAAAGTTTCCTAAAATATAATTTTTTGAAAATACATTTAACATACATGCATATTAAAAATTCAAAAACCAACTTCACAGATATAACAAATTAATGAAGTGAAACTGATAACTTTGATATATAACGTGATATAGGTTAGGTCGGCAAATAGATTCTATTTTTATTCTATACTCTATATGCTATTTACTTATTCATATGTAGAACACTGCGCACCTGCACATTAAAGCCGTTACATATTCAACATACATGACATTTCAAAAAAAGCTGCAAAGAACATTCTGCACGCATCCCAAGGGGACGACACACAAGATAATACATTCAGCACAGGGAGAACAGTCCTCAAACTGTCAACAAACTAGAACACATATGTACAAAGACGTCAGAAGATGCATATTCACTTTTGGTGACCCCGACGTGCTCACTTTTGTATATAACATTGAGCAATAGAAGATTCAATTGATAATTAAATAGATGATTTAAAACAGAAATCAAATCTGAATCCATGAAATTATATTTCTTAAACAACCAATGTTTTTGTTGTTTTTTTTATTCTAGGACGTTACTGTGTTTGAATGGTGTCCTATATGAATTAAGACTTTTTGAAAAGTAGTGAAATGGTGGTTTTCTGGGCAAAACCTGTTAGGGTGTTCTGGGTGGTTGTTGTTTGTTATGTGGTTGCTAGGGCATTACTCAGTTTTTGGCAAGCTATTAAACAAACAGATTTGTATCTAACCCAAATATCTACAGTTCCTTCTGTCAGTTGGTCTTGTAATTTCCAAGAGACCGAATTCCTAAAGCAGCCACAGCAAACGCTGATGAATATTCTCCTTCCATCCTTCAGTCGGAGTCACACGAGACTCCCATAATCTCCACGTTTTCATCCCAAGGCTTTCCTCAGCTGGGAAGGGAGGGAACATGGCTGCAAGTGTTAATTGAGTTCTTTGTACTGATTTCATGGGGAGTGTGGATGAAAGCCTTCTGTGATAGAAGAGCAGCCAGGCCTCCATCCCTGGCAACCAGAGCATGTGAGCGAAGCGGAGCGGTATGACGCCCCGCTACGTTTTCCGCTCTATGGACGTGCGCTCCGCTCAGTCGCTCTAACCGCACAAGCAAGCGCTCCGTTAATGTTCCGCTCACGCTCACCGTGAACCAATTTCCGCTCAGATCCCGCTCCGACATAAAATTTCTCTAGTAGGCCTAATTGTTTACTGTTTGTAACGAAATTCTTGGATTATTGTCTAAAATTAAGCATGCTGATAAATAGCAATTATCATGTTTCAGAGCGAAATTCTTACATTCTTCTTAATTTTATTAATTGTAATGTATTAATTAAAATGTATTAAATATATGAATCTAACCTTAGCAAACCTACCTAAAATGCAAAAACTGAAAAAGTGTATTTGATTTTCGTTAACTTTATTTCCGTGAAAAATAGCTGCAGTTGTTGTGCAATAGAACATTCAAAACAGGCTCCTTAAAACGCAAACGCACACAAACGCAAGAAGAAATGTACTTAGATCTTTACAAAATACACCTGGATCATAAAGTTTGTGAAAAGCACACGCAAGATAAAATGTACTTAAAGAACGCTTGGTTTATGAACCGACGTCAACGAAAGAAACACACTTTCTAGTGTCAAGTTAAAATAAACCATAACAGCGGGGAACTGTGGTCTATTAAAACGTCTCTTGATGTTTACTGGATTTTAGAATTTACTTTAAGAAACATTAGCTTGGACAAAGTGTCAGGCTTCAGCATTCGGTGTGCCCGAAAACACTCGCTCAGCGCCGGAAGAAGCACTGGGGATACTGGAGATTTTGCGGGAGGGATCCAGCACAGGGTTTCCAAAATCCAAGTGGTGTAGGCTAATACCTTCTGTACTCTGTAGTTCTGTATTTAGACCTATATACAGCTGTGTGTTAGCTTAAACTGATAGCTACAGTTTAACTGAGATTATTTAATAAATACGGAGCTCCGAATATAATTCAAATTAACAATTAGTTTCTACGACGTCAGCAGGTATTATTATTTTTTAAATGAATTTATTATTATTTATTAATTTTAAGCAATAATGATTTTAATAAGTAATTACAAAATATAATAATTCGTTCCACGATTTAGGCCTACTAAAACTAGGGAACGAATGAATTAACGAATTAATGAATTTGTGGCAGCTAAGCCTAAACAAGAGAACAAACACTCAATTCATGGCCATAATGTAGTCCTAGCATAAAACTAGCCTATTCTAAATTCGTGGCCATTATTTTGTCTGCATGTCATGATCGGGGCACCGTACAACTGAATATAACCTTAGCCTACCTTTTTATTCATTTATTATGCTATGTACCATAGCTCACCTTTTGCGGCACCATGTTTGCGTAGAACATCCTCGTGCTTTCTGGCAATGTGCCGCTTCAGATTCCAATATGAATCTTTACTAACTCTCCCCACACTCCATCTGTTTCTTCTCCCTGCTCATTCGTAACTTAGATTTTTTACTTTACATTTATGTATAAGGCTTGCAACTTCATTGAAACAATATCTGAACTCCATAACTGCTCTACTATTCTCGATCTCGAACAAGCAAATCACCAAACGGCATTCTGGGTTGAGCGAGCGGCACTGAGCGTTTTGAGCGAGCAGAGCGGAATCTTCAGAAAGGCGCTCTGCGCTCTTAAGGAAATATTACCACTCCGCTCCGCTCACATGCTCTGCTGGCAACCAGCCTCACTCCATACACCGCAGAATATGACAACCTCACATTTTCATGCTAATGCATTTTTCTTATTCGCCCAAATCTTAATAACAGTTTCCACAGTTTCACTTTAAATTGGTGATAGACCAATATACTGGCCAGATCAATTATTAAAGCCATTATTTAACTATTTTAAATAATAATAATATTAATCATGTCAAACAACATGTCAAACGACTAAATAATCTAAATTATACATTTGTTATACAAGTACTCAAACCTTCCTTCCACAAGTCTACAATGATTGCATGTTGTAGACGGACAGTCCTTGACCGACCTGTATGTAATGAAGCCAAGGGTGCAGAGGACAAGCTAAAGTTATTGAGATCCTTTTAATATGAATACTTTAACTGCTCCATCTACACTGATTAAAAACAGAATGTGAGGCAAAACGCAGCCCTTCAATTCATTTTAAAGGCATTGCACTGACGCAAGCAATTTTGGAGAGTAAACCATCGATATATCCTCAGTTACCCAGATAGCCGGCCTATCGGGTTCTTCATCAGTTTTTCATGCGGTTCTTTGACTTGAACGAGGCCTTTTGTTTTTGTGTCGGGTCTTCCGCAATGTCCTTCCATTCTCAAAGTCAAACTTTGTTTCAAGGGGAATGATTGGGTTTCTGTTTGGTCTCTAAGCTGAGATGAAGGAAATACAAGCCCCTTAAAATCTCATTCATTCCCTCCTAAATCCGTCTCTTCTGAGCTATTACCTTCAGATCTTATGTCTGAGTAATGAGGGAAGATATCCACTATCCCAAGGTAATTTGCAGGGGCAGACAGTGACCTTGACTGGCCCAATTCACTCTGGTTCATGGCGGCCTGATAAAAACGCTGGGTGCTTTACTCAATTCATATGGTTGCTCTAGCCAGAGAGCGCAAACTAACAGAGAAATCAGTCAAGACTGGGACTGTGTGACTTAAAGGAATAGTTCATCCAAAAATGAAAATTGACTCACCATCAGGCCATCCAAGATGGGGATGACTTTATTTCTTCATCAGATTTGGAGAAATTGCATCACTTGCTCAGCAATGGATGCTCTGCAGTGAATGGGTGCCGTCAGAATGAGAGTCCAAACAGCTGATAAAAATATCACAATAATCCACACCAATCCATCAGTTAACGTCTTGTGAAGCAAAAAGCTGCATGTTTGTAAGAAACAAATCCATTGTTAAGACATTTTTAACTTCAAACCACTGCTTCCAGCTAAAATGACGAGTTTGAAGTCTCATTCTGACGGCACCCATTCACTTCAGAGGATCCATTAGTGAGCAAGTCGTGTAATGCTACATTTCTCCAACAAAATATTCAGCAAATTTTCCTTTTTTGGAGAATTAGTCCTTTGAGTCCTGGTGCATTTACATTTACTCTTGCTTTCACTACTAATCCAAGAGTTTGAATTGAGGGCGAAACATTTCCCCGATGCAGATTTATCTCATGTTCAAGCTGGTCATGGAAATTTGATGCATTTTCCAACGAAAAGCTGCTTGATTTGAGAGTGATTTCTGTGAGGCTAAAGTCTACAAGAAACTGAATTCACAACCTAATTTACTTCTGAAATGTAATCCAAATGCAAGTGAAACTGGTTATTCGGAGAGAGAGAGAGAGATAGCGGAGAGGAGCGGAGAGATGCGACGGAGAGAGAGAGAGAGAGAGAGAGAGAGAGAGAGAGAGAAAGGACTTGCGATGAATCTGATCAAATTGAATTGAATTGATTCAGTTGTGACAAAGAAGCCTTGGTGACATCAGACAAAAAGGAAACTTCAATTTCCAGTAGCATAATTTTAGGTACATTAGTACTACACTTCCCACAATCCTGAAGTGAAATCCACCAATAAGAACAAGGCTCACAGACACTGAGTATCACTTGAGGGCCAGGGTGATTTTGGGATATTTTCAAAATACAGTATTTATATTTTCTATAAAGTAGATCTAAATATTTTTGAATAATATTCACTGATTACTGTGCATGTATATTGTTGTGAATGCTGCCTATAAAGCTGTATAGCTACAGTAAATGGGTTTTGGAATTATAACCAGCAGAGATCAACATGAGCTGATGGCTCAATCCATTCATTGCCGCAGGTCATATATCCCTCTCCAGTCAGAGCCAATGTGCTGAGGAGGCAAGACGCTGCACTGCACCGTTCAGCACTCTACGTATGATTAGATATGTTGCCCTAAGACCTGAAATGCAAAGCCTGCTGGTCGCCATGCGGGAACACCATTGCATTCATGTAAATGAGCCAATATCATCTGATGTAGAGATCCGCTGGAAACTCTAATGGTTTTCAGTGAAAACACAGGTTACAGGACTGGATGGCACTATAAAAAATAATTAATAACAATGTCTAGAATATGTTGTTTATTTCTTATGAAAACACAGTTAAAATGTTCCAAACTTCCTTATGAAGATTCTGTATGAGATTTTCAGTAGCATCGAGTCTATGACATCCATTCACCAAGTTTCTTTCTTTCTTTCTTTCGCGGATGTCATTTACTTTTCTTTTTTTTCATTTTATTTTGAGTAATTTGGCCCTCCATATGTGTTCCCAGAATGATAAATAAGTTATTAATTTACATTTAACTTATTTTTCTAATGGTTTCTTTAGACATGTGATCAGCGTTGCATTGATTTTATTACTTTTTTTATTTATTGTTTATTAACATCTTTTAAACATTTTAAATAATAAAAAAACAACATGAATTTTGACATTTATTTTATTTTATTATTGCGTTATATCAAGAATGAAGCAATGGATATATAAAATACAACACAAATAATATGTTTTAAAATAATATTGACATTAAAATAGCAATTTATTATTATTATTTAGAATGTTTGACTCATTACAACACCTGCTTCATTTCTGACAGAGAATTAAAATAAATAAATAAATAAAATACTTTCATGTATGCAACATACAATTCTGGAGCAGACAGAGTGGCGATTCATAGTAATTTATAGGTTTGTTTACAGATGCTTCATAACAATACATCACATCATATTTCATAGAGATTTAGATTTAGGGCTGTACTAAATGAGATGACTGGTAAAACAAAGACGTTCCCAGACAAAAAAAAAAAGCTGAATTATTCATGTCCAAGCAGATTGTTGTCTCTACCTTTTCGTAATACCGATGAGATCCTGAAATTGGTTTAAGCGAGGGTTCTAATTATTCCGTTGGCAACAACAAAACATTTTTTGGGCCAGATGTGTCAGTGCTTTTCTGTCAACTATAAAAAATATCTTGAACAGTCAGTCGTGTCAACACAGATACTCACACAGATTCAATGATAGAAGCACTGAAAATAGGTCAAGTGTGGAAAGACAAGCAGTCAGATACGTTTTCCAGCTGAATTATAAAATGTGGGATACTTGAAAGGTTTATAGAGAAAATAATTTTCTCGCTCATGTGATGTGGTGAATCAATTCAATATAAATACATTTTAAATAACTTTAGTTTTTAAATGTTTAGTTTATTTAATTTAATTTTAGTCTAAGTTTAAATTTTGTTATATGCTGAGGTCATTTTCAATTTATATTTAGATTTCTATTTAGCTTTCATTTATTTTTATTTTAGTATTTTATTTAAAATGTATACATTTTTTCAGCTTTATTTTACTGGTACACTGGTACTTGAGTAATTGTGCTTCATTATATCCATTATTATGTATTATTTTAGGGAAATTTATAATTTTAAGTGCAAGTATTTAAGTTAAATTGAACTAAGTTTTAGCAATATTATTATGTGTTTTTGTCATTTTTATAAGTTTTTTTATATTTCAATTCACAAGCTTTAATTATAATATACATTGGAATAAACAATTTTATTCAACTGGAATAAATTATTTTTATTTTTATTTTACTTCAAACTTATTATTTCAATTAATTGCGAAGGCAGCATTTCATAGTATTTCATATATTATAATGATATCAATTTTTTTGTTTTATTTAAAAACAACACTTGTACTTGAATAATTGTGCTTCATTACAAAGTTTACTGGAGATCAATTTAAACTCAATATTTTAACTTAAAAAAAAAGTTTGACATACTGTGTTTATGTGTGTACTTTGTTTGTTTGTTTGTTTGTTTATTGAAAACAACTCCTTCACTAAATAAATAAACAAGCATCCATTCTGGACAAACCTATAGTCCTTTGTCATTATGAAGATGCGACTTGTGTTAACAACCATCACTGAAGACTTTTTAATCATTATATATTTAGCATTTTATCATTATATTATTTCATTTTTTAACCACACATTTTAGTTGTTCATTTCTGTTCATGTTAATTAATGTAATTAGTTTATGAAAATGTTACTTTTAACTAATGTGTCAATAGTTTTCATCTTATTTTTATCTTTAATATACAATGCTAACCCTGCTGCTGTCCAGTCTCATCATTTTCATTATTCATCTTATGTAACAGCCAGGCTGGCAGCTTCTTGAAAATAAAGAAAAAAATCCTCTCTGGACTTTCAGGTCACCAAGAAATGTCAATCTCCGCTCACTTTAAAGCCGGCTGGAGACTCACGGAGAGAGGAGGCCTTACTTTTGCTGTGGGAGTGAAAATTGTAGCTTTCTTCACAGCTAAATTGCCCAGAAAAAGCGCCAAGTAATTGCAGCGAGCTTTCCTGAGGAGAATTAGCTCGAAGCGCTGTCAAAAATGCCACAACTCCATCCTGAGTAATCAAACTTCATTTTTCCTGAAGTGAAAATAACTATGTTTCTTACTGGAATACCAGCGTTCCCCTAAACGGCTTGCCCGTGCAGCAACGGATTACACTGCGGTGAGTCGCACCGATGGAGATCTGTCAAAAAACGTGTAGGAGTTGATTTCCCAACCGAAAGCCAGCAGATTCAGAAAACTGTATTATTCCTCTTCCACTCTGCTGTGCCATTAGTTTGTTTTTTATAAATTTTTTTGAGCAAACAGATTTCCTAAGCTCATGCATTCATGAAAGCTGAAATCTAGGACAAGGCTCAGAGAGGAACTTCAAAGCACTTCAAGTATCTTAGAAAAGTGACCTCTGCTCAGGCAACTACAGAGAATATTGAGAGCAAACTTGGTATTGTGATGACAATTTGGCTGAATACTGACATGTTTTCCTTCCTGAAACAGTATAAATATGCTGGCCTGCCACTAGCACCACAGAAATGCAGTCATTATACAAACGACTGCAAGAAAATAAGAAATTAAACTAGATTTCTACAAAATGTTTCACACTATTTGTACTTTACTCTGGTATAGTAATTAACCATAGGTAGTCAACCTCTCACAATGCACCAATTAGGCTCTTAAATAAAAACAAAAAAACAACATTAAATTCATAGACATTGAACTGAATTGGATATTTAAGTCATATTTCGAATTGTAGTTTTGTTTCCTTATGCGTTTTCATTTTAATTTCAATTTTGCACCCTGTTGGCTTCCTTAGCTCAAATACAATTCAAATTCAGGAAATGAATTAAAGGCTTTCTTAATCTACTGCCGTATATCCCCAACTGTCCAGTGTCAACAGTGAGTAAGCATTCTTTCCTTCATCTTCAGAGATCGATAAAATTGATTGGAGCATGCAATGAGTGCACAACCTGTTTAAACAATTGCTTGAGCAAATGTCATATGTAAACCTGCTATGGTTGCCTTAAAAATTATGTCTAAAGTGTTTAAAGAGTTTCGCAAACTTTTGCAAATCCAGTGATTAGTTCTTTCTCAAAAGAGCACATTGTATCAACCTGGTATCTTTTAAACAAGATTTTGCTTCCAGGCAAACTACTTGCAAAAATGGTTTCTCAGTGTAAAAACATACATCTGAGTGCATAACGAAGACTTCGCAAGAGTTTCGCAAACTTTTGCAAATCCAGTGATTAGTTCTTTCTCAAAAGAGCACATTGTATCAACCTGGTATCTTTTAAACATGATTTTGTGTCCAGGCAAACTTGTTGCAAAAACTTTCTCAGTGCAAAATCATAAATTTGAATGTCTAATGAAGACTTTGCAAGACGTTCGCAAACTTTTGCAAAGCCACTGATTAGTTCTTCCATTTCTAACTAGTTGCAAAATGTAACTACTTACATTTTCTTTTCTCAGTGAAACCATTCTTACTTTCCTTTGTTACCCACAATTTAGTTTATCCAGGTTTAAAATATTTTATAATAGTCATTGCTATTTCTTTTGACATTCCTACCTGTGGAAAGCAAACAGAATAGGTTGTTTTTGCAGCGTTTTGTACTGTTATTTTATGTAATCATGCCAAAAGTAATTTATCAAACAATAAGCAAAAGAGTGTAACAATAAAGCATATTACTCTAAGACGAGTGGTTCAGTCAAGCACATTTTCAGCATTTTAAAAAGCCCTAGTTCAAGTAAAGTATGTCAGATTGTGGTAATCTGCCGGATCCTCCACAATTTAAGATTTAGAACAGAACCTGCATTGTTTAGCACAATATCTTTGGCCTTGTTGGCACCACTAACACTGTTCCTAATAAATTCCCTCTCGTGTGTCATCAAATAAACCAATGCCTTTTTTGGGGGCAGTGTTGTTATCGATAACTAAGACAAAAAAATATTTTTATTTGAAAGCCGAAATAAATGTGAATACTACATGAAAAGTCACTTTAAATAATATAACTTTTTTAAAACTAAAATTAAAATGAACAGTGGAAATATAAACAAACACTATTATGAAATATTAATAAATACTATAATATTATAGAAATAATACTAAAACAACACTACAACTGGAGCGTGTCACAAGCACATAACCAAGTCTTGGAGATGTTCTATGTTTCGACTCGTTTAACAATGAGAAACGGGAAACAAATACAGAGGGGCTGTTAATGATCATCGCAAAGTGCAGATGAGAGCTTTGCTTACTTGTTTGGAGGCAAGAGCTGCTCATGGCTAGAAAAAATGACTGGTAATCAGACACCACTTAACAGAGAATAAGTGTGGAGAGCCCAATACACACAGACACACGGATCAGATTTTTGCGGCACAAAAGACAGGCCGCACGCTTTGTTACACTGGACGTCAGAGGCAAGGTGCACTTGGCAGAGGAGCGTAAACAAATGTCAGTGAGTGTGTAGAAACAAACACCCGCACGAATACACTCGCTCAATGAGCTAATGATAGGGCGAGCTTCTGTTCTGGCAAAGATGCTTAAGGCTCAATACATACACTATGCACAGTTTCAAGAACAATTTTCATATTCGTAATCATTCAAATGTCATAACATTATTGTCTAAAACAACTTTCCTTTTCATATGACATCACTAAGTCCTTTTATTCATAAACCCCGCCAATAAACAGCTAGCCTCTATTATGAAACACCCTTACTTTTCATAATCCTGTCAGTTTAAACTGAAATCAAACCCTGCTCTACATATTTTCCCTGTTGAATATAGTAGCTTTCACTCTGAAAAAGTTCATGCATTAAGTATCAGTGAAGAAAAGTTTTGTACATTTATTAATGTAGGTTAATGTTAATTCACAAATATACCGTTAATTGTTAATTCAAGTTGTTGATTTATTCAAATTGCAATGTTAAACATGCATTTATGCAAAAATCTGTTATTGACCTACATTAATAAATGCTGTAATAATATTGCATATTGTCAGAAAATGATAACTAATATTAACCAACTGAACCTTATTGTAAAGTTTTACGCTATTATTGTCTGTAAAATGTTTTAATACATATATAATTGCCCAAAAACTGTATACAGACACTTCAGTGACATTTAAAATGTAATGAGAATATATTGAAAAAAAATCCATTCCAAAATGATGAACATTTTATGAAAACTTAAATTGTTATTAAGAATGCGTTAAATTGATGAAAAGTGACAGTAAAAATTCCTTTTTTCAAATAAATGCTGTTCTTTTGACTTTTGTATATTTCAAAGAATCCTGAAACTTAAAATGTATCATGGTTTCCACAAAAAAATATGAAGGCAAGGATAATAATAATATAATAATCAGAAATGTTTCTTGTGCAGCAAATCGGCATATTAGAATGATTTTTGAATGATCATGTGACACTGAAGACTTTTTTGAATGTGTACATAAATAAGAAGCAACATTAAATTGTTTTGTCTCTGCCATTATAATAAACATATTAAGTCAATCAATGATTGGGTGAGGAAACAAATCCTCACCCACAACAAATCAAATAACTGAAGGTCACAACAGCTGAACATCTACACAGAAACCACGGTCACTATTAGGAAAGCTTGATTTATAGAGACGCAATGTATTAACTTTTAATCAAGGGTTGAATATAAGTAGGATTTTTATAGCAATAAATAGTTATGGCTCATAAAAGATGCCACCAAAACACATGGACAATATTGCATTAGCTACAGTTCATCACTTAAAACCTCAAGGGGAACAATAGCAATACTATTTATGTTTATTAAAGTTCTGCATTGTGACATGAAAACAAATCATGTTGCCACAAGGCATAACATAACGCAACAAGAAAATCTCCTTATTTTTTGTTTAAATTGTGGCCAGATGATAAATATGGAAAACCACGCTGTTCTGTTCCCTCAGCGTTAACCAGACGTGGCAACTTGATTTGCATTCATAAATGGGTTTGCGTGTACATCTGCCACCAGATGATCCGGTGATTGGAAAATACTGTATGTTGTCAGCTTCAGTTTAACTCTAAAGACACATAAGAGGCTGTAAAATTATTTCTGCTTTAATAACTTAGTAAATTTTGAATATTTCTTAAAATAAATGTGGTTGATTTGATTTTATATCTATTAATTAACATTATGTTAATTTATTAAAGTACTGGAGAGAAGGAAAAGAAAAGGTATTTTTTAGCAGATCAAACATAAAAAGCAACTGAATACATACTTAGCAGAAAATTACCTGAATATCTCAAAAGATTTACCAAATGTGAATAAATTCAAAAGCTCACACTACCTCATGATTGCATCTGTAATTTGGTGCAATTCTCCATCCGTAGTGTAATGACGGAAAACTGAGGATAATTATGGCAGCGATTCTCTGAAGCTCAAATACGCTTTGGGATATCATTCAAATGATGCCACTCTGACTGAAAATATAGTGTCAGACATGCTGCAGTCTGCTCCAGGAAAATAAATGACAAGAGACGGTTTTAGAAGTAAACAGTGAAATCAACACGTTAATCTCGGAGGTAAAATGTGAAAATGTACACCTTGTGGTGCAAATTAAAAGTGACTGCTGCAATACCAATGAGCTATTTCCTATATTCCTCATCATTTCTCATTGTTATACAAGTAGGAGAGCAGCTGACATAAAGACAAGATTTTGTTTTTATATGTAGATTATATGTAGAGAAAATGCATGCATCAAAATATTTTCTAACCCTTTTTAACCCATGATTTTTATTTATTTTTTGTTTAATATCCACCGACATCATGAAAACATATATATATTATAATATATATCTATTATATTTATATATACATTAGGGCTGGGGATTTAACGCGTTAATTAGATTAATTCATTACGGTGAAAAATAACGCATTAAAATTATTAACGCATTTAACGCACTTGCCCTTCCTCAGACCTACACAGTATGTGGGTCATCTGACATGTCATACAGTTGATCGATGACAAATATGATGCAGGGTAACAACTCACTGCATGATGGAGCTTAGAGAACGTAGTTAGAATGTCCCTAAAATTCAAGATATGGGGCAAAAATGCCCATTAGAATTTTTGTCTCATATTTACATCATATAGTTAAGCAATATCACACGAGTACAAATGTGATACCGATCTTATACAACAGCTCAATAAATAAAAAGTGAATATGTTATTTTAGACACAATGTCTGTTTTGCGCAATTTTGCAACGACAATATAAAGACAAAGCAGCTTTTTTTTTTTTTCTTCGTCACCGAGAGACACGCAGCTGCATTTAATTTCTTAATCCACATTTTGAACGAATTTGGTAAACCATTAGGCTCGTTGGATTTGAAGCGGCGCTGCACAGACCAATCGGTTTATGACATCAAAGTACCACGAGAGCGATTCAAAAGCATAAGGAGTCGTCTGTTGCGGTACTTTGATGTCACACACCGACCGATCTGATGGTGATGATGATTCAAGTAGAACAAGCCTAATGATTCAATGGACAATTCATAACGAAGCATTTACTTCACTTCTGAATGAATCAGCCATTTGAACGAATCAAATGAATGAATGACTCAATGATTAAGCCATGTACCACCACCTGCTGGCAGTTTTAGTTTATTATTTAGAGTATCATTTCATTAAAGAAATAATTTCATATTTCCATAGTAATAATAATACAATTTATAAAATAAATGATTAAAGGTATAGTTCACCCACCCAAAAATGACAATTTTGTCATCATTTAATCAAATGTTGATAAATGGTATGGAATCAAACAAGAGTTTTGGCGTGAAGCGACTGTTGTAATGCTGATGTCCTACGTTTACACAACAATGACTTTAAATTATCTTTATGGGGAGTACTGCTTGAGTGTTAATTGTAGGCAATAATTGTAGATTAATCTCGGCACCATGTAAATGTACTTAATTGCGATAAAAGTCGGGCTACCACAACCTATACTGGGTTAATAGAATGCACTTGAATTACGACACACACATAACAAAGCAAAACAAACAAACCAAACGATAGCGATGCATACAAGAAAGAGCAAAATGCTCAGCGCAACAAATGACAAACAAACAATCAAACAAAAAAGCAAGCAAGCAACAAGTAAAACAAAGCAAAACAACCAAAAAAGTAAAAAAGCAAACCGTAATCAATTAAACAAACAAATAAAAAGACAATTTGAAATAAATGTTGACACAACATGAAAAAAAAAAAAATCAAGCAAGCAAAAAGTAAAACAAAGAAAAAGAATATGCAAAACAATAAAAAAGCTATTTGTTTAAGTGAATTTTGTTGTTGATTGCTTTTTGTATAAACAAAAAATAAAACAAAAATTGTGAATAAATGTTATGTTCATGACAAAATCTTGGCTATCCAGCTAAATTCAACTATACAAGAAAAAATGTCCTTGGTAGAATTATATGTCATGCCAGCTGCCCATATTTACTAATATGTCCTATTTTAACATGATTATCAAAAGGTTATATGGCTACTATAGAATAAACATGCTTATTTCTTGTGCTGTTGCAATGCAGCAGACAGCACAACTCAATTTAACGCAGAGGCGAATTATCTGTTTAAATTGAATTGGCTGCTCTGTGCTGAGGTGGGTCTGCTGCTGCTGCATTGTTGGAGATGGGAATGGACGATCATATTTCTCTGCAGAGGGGAAGCTCTTGGGGGAAGAGCTTCACTTTCTGCTGTCTAATGCTGCGGTGGATAGCGGCTGTGGAAAGACCTGAATGGGCCGGCCATTACATTAATGTTATGCCACAGAAACCTCAGGGAACTTTGTGATTCCACTTCAGAAAATCACTAACAGGCTTTTATTGCCACCCACCGTGCCATGCTGTTAAAAGCTACAGCAGGATTTATTGCTTGAGGTGCTTGAAGGACCATAATGTAGTCGTATACTGTACAGTGCAATGGTGACACTGAAGCTGTCCTTGTCTTACATTGGTTCAGGTAGATCCATCGCAAATTAAAAGAAGAGTACAAGATGGAGGAGGACGGAGAAGAAGGCCAGATTGATTTTTTCAAAGATGATACCATTGATGAATGAATCGCTTTATTTTCGTGAATGAAACAAGCCTTTTAAAGGACAGCTGGTTCAATATGTTTTAAGTTCCAAGGTTGTATTTAATTTTCAAAACCATGTTATACTGAACACTGAAAAATTGTAGATTTTTTTGTTTGTCCTCTGCTGAATGACAATCAGGTACACGACAGCTTGACGCATTAGGAATAAACAGCAGTGCGAATTTATGCGATTGCTTGTAAAACCATTCTTATGTAATTTGTTGCATGAATTACAGAGCCCCTATGTGGACATGGTGAAAAAATTACAAGATGCGAAACACATATTTTAACGCTTCTGCATTCTCTCACAACACATTTGCATTCTCTTGCAAAAGTATTGCATTCTACCGATAAACTTTGCATTCTCTTGCAAAAGTAATGCATTCTCTCGCAAAAGAGTTGCAGTTCATCCCTGATTGTTCACGAAGAAATGTTTGAACTCTCTTTACACGTTACTGCGTTCTCCTGAGAAACTTCGCGTTTTCTCCGAAGAAATGTTGCACTCTCTCGTACAAGTACTGCGTTTTCCTGAGAAACTTTGAGTTTTCTCAGAAGAAGAAAATGTTGCACTCTCTAGTAAAGTTACTGCGTTCCATGAGAACTTTGCGTTTTTCACAAAAAACAGTGTTTTCCCAACAGTTTGCATTCACCCAAGTAATGTTGTGTTGTTGTATGATAAGTGTTTGGCGTTCTCCAAAAGTACTGCATTCCCCTGAGAAACTTTGTTCTCTCACAAAAGTATTGTTCTCCTAAGAAACTTTGTGTTTTCTCGCAAGAATGTATTGCGCTCCCCCAAGTAACTTTGCATTCTCTCACGAAAATAGATAAAAAAAAAGATTGCTCACCACTCACCAGACACTCACCACGAAAAAGATACTCACCATTATCGAGCAAAACTTTTGCATTATCCCAAAATGATTGCATTCCATCGAGAAACTGTTCTCTTACAAAACATTGGCGTTTTCTCTGGCAAAAGTATCAAGTTACCTCAAGAAACATTGCATTCTCTTGCTATTACGTTCTCCCAACAAACTTTGTTCTCTCGCAAAATATTTGCATTCTGTCTCAAAAGTATTGCGTTTTCCCAAGAAACTTTGCATTTTCTCACCGAAGTATTGCATTCTCTAACGAAACTTTGCATTTTCTCAGAAAAAAATTTACAAAAATAGTTCTTGCAAAAGTATTGCATTCTTCCAAGAAATGTTGTGTTCTCTCATCAAAATATTGTTTCCCCAAAAAACTTTGCATTCTCTCGCAAAAGTTTTGCCTTCCCCCAAGAAACTTTGTTCTCTCACAAACCATTTGCATTTTCTCGCAAAAGTAATATGTTCTCCCATGAAACGTTGCATTCTCTTTGATCTCCATTTGAGAAACTTTGATCTCTTCCAAAAGTATTGTGTTCTCCCAAAACGTTACATTCTTTTGCCGTTTTTTTTTACCAACAATTTTACTTTGTTCAACCAGTCCTTGCATTATTCGCAAAAGTTTGCCATCTTGTCTTATTTGCGCAATATTTGAATTCTATATGTTTACATCCTTTATAAATACACACCATACTTTATCAATATTTTTTCAAACAAACAAAATGAATAAATAAACTAACTATTGATTGTTTTTTGCTACTGTCTAAACATTTGAATAATTATTGCATTAACTTATTGCACATTAAAATATTTACAGGTAACTGTACTCCTATGGTCACAAACACTTATTATATAACTACACCATGATGATTATTAGTAGATTTTCATGGCAAAACAACACAAAAAATACTGCAAATAGCACTGGAATTGTTTAGAATAACTGTTGAAAAATCTGTTATTTTGGACTGAAATAAACAGAAAAAAAGTCACGTGAAGTCCTACATGGACTACCACACTCATTAAGCTCAGCAGAAGCAGATAAAGAACGTTTTATTTGTGTGAGCTTACATTATACTGGAATATTTACATTTTAAAAGATCAAATGTTAACTTTGGCAGGATTTCTCAAGTTGTAAGTTGACCAAATCATTTTAACGGTTCACGAGGCAGCAGACACCATATTGCTGTCCATCAGTGGCAGAGTTTGATTCTAGTCATGGTACGATGGAGAGGCTGGTTGTGGTTTGCTGAACCTGTGTGGGAAGCTGTACTCACCGCTGTGCTGGCAGCTGCCTGCTTGGACTCCTCCGTCAGGAAAGTTAGCATCTGTTCTACCTTCTGCTCTTCCTCCGTGCTGATGTAGTCCGTATCTACGCAAAACAAACACAACAAATGTCAGACTTTACACACCATACTGACACATGGTACATTTGAGGAATTGCTCATTGGTGAGTTTTCCACAATGCAGATGCAAACAGCATGACTAAACATAGACCAGATTTCCAGCATCAGTGCAGAACGCCATTCTTAGCTGGCAGTAGTCATCCATATGCATCCTTCCTGCGATCCATGCATTTATACAAAATATAAATTAATACGTAACATGTTTTGACAGAAAACTCATTTTTTACATGTGTTCAAAAAATGTTCACTATATATTTGCAAGCAACATATAAATCAGTCATAAAGCAGTGACTTTTTAAATGCGCATCTAGGAAAATGTTTCCAATGTAGTTTTTTAGTCTTTTTAAAGAATACGAACATTTATTCACATCAAGAAAGTTTTATTCAGTAACATGTTTATTTGCATCAGCGTTTTACATGCAATAACCTAAGATTTGCATAAAAATACACTGAAAATGATTGAACTAGATTTATTTTACAATTGTCTTTTTGTAATTTGTTACATACGTGTGTGTGTAATTATGAATTTATTCTAAAATGCATTTTACTATATATTATCCTTTTTTTACTAATTCTCCCATTTATATTAATCAAATTTTAATAATAAAAACAATGTCAAAAATTTATTTTCGTGTCAAAATGTAAAAAAACCTGAGCTCCTGAAATAACATTAGGAGCTCATAATATAATAAACAATAATCAGAACACTATTACAATATAATATTTTATCAGCAGACGAGGCTTTAGTTTTTTTTGTATTTGCATGAAACATTATAAATTAGAATCCGAAAGCAATGGGATGTTTTATGGGCCAATGGACCCTGTCTCAAAAACAAGTCAATAAGTAAACACAGAGATATTTGTAGCAATAGCCAAAAAATACATTGTATGGGTCCAAATTTTCGATTTTTTTTAATGCCAAAAATCACTAGGATATTAAGAACAGATCATGTTCCAGCATTACTGTAAAATACATCAACCGTAATTTTTGATTACGTATATGCATGCTTAAGAACCCATTTTGGACAACTTGAAAGGTATTTCACAATATTTAGAATGATGTTTTGCACCTCAGATTACAGAGATTCAAATTGATCTCAGCCAAAATATTGTCCAATCTAAAAAACCATACTCAATTGAAAGCTATTATTCAGCCTTGGAGATGGTATGATTCAATTTAATAAAAAAATTGACCCTTATGATGGTTTTGTGGTCCAGGGTCACACATAGGAATTTATTCAATAAATATATTTCCATTGCAGTTCTGAAGTCTTTTTAGAGAATGATTACCCATTTAAAGCAATTTTAACGCACATTTGTATAATAAAATAATTATTTTATAATTAAAAAAGTTCAGAAATTTGATGCAATTCACTTAGGGCTGCACGATAAATCGAAATGAAATCAAAATCGCGATTAGACAGAAGCTGCGATTGTCATACGTATCTTTCAGTGAAGCACGGTTCTGTCTGTGATCAGTAGTAAATCTCCATCCAAAGGCCAGAAGGCACTCTCGCGCTGATGATAATCCAAAAATTTTGTTTTTTTTTGTTACACGTCTCGCAGAGAACACCAGAAATGATATAGCGGTAGCTGGATATATAGAAAGGAATGCTGTATTGATCAACGTATGACTTTCTAATAACACTACGATTATGACAAATCTGAGTTCTTATTATTATAATTTCATTAAAATAAAGTATATTTATAAAGCAATGACTTTATCACTGCTTAAATACTATGAAAAATGTTGCATGCCTTATTCTGTGTAAGAACCCACATCATATCACAGAAGGATTTATTTCAAACACTAAGCTGACGTTATGAAGTTAGTTTGGAGTAAAAACATGTTATTAAATGTGGTATTTTTACATGATTTCAGATGGAGCAGCATTTACTACACAGAGCCGTAGTTCACTGAGAAGCTATGCAAACAGCTGTCATTATCGCAAACGATTTCTTTGATTTCATAATCGCACAATAAAATCGTGATTTTTTTTACGTAACTTGTCAGTGAAGTACAGCTCTGGGTATGTAACTACTGTCATCTGAAAGCATTGGATGGAGATTTACTGCTGATTACAGAACCGGCTTTACTAACAAAATGCGCATGACAATCGCATTCGATTAATCGTGCAGCCCTACTTCACTCATATGCATGTAAAAGGAGGCAGCAGTTACGACTGCCATTCAAAGTCCCCTTTAGCTGCTATGACTGGCACAATCAAAAAAGATCTATGCCAAAGAAAAGTCTTTCTAATTGCATTTACGCCATTTTTCCATCCATCACTCATTGGGTTTAATTGCTGGAGGGGAACGGTGTGAAAGACCCTCCTCCATCACCCTCCACCCATTAGCCAGGCTCATCATAAATGCATCGGGATCAGCTTGATAATTTTAGCAAATTGCAAATTCATGCTTGTCTAGTCTGCTACTGCCATAATTTGTCCTGACATTGCCAATCATTGCTGCTCCGTCCAATGTTTTGGACTGATGAACAGCGTTGACAGCCGGCGTCTTGATTCGAGTGGAAGACGAAGTGGAAAAGCACTACGTTACGGCGTCTGATGCCACAGTTCTGATGATAAAATGTAGGTAGAATCACACAGCAGGTGGAAACAAGGTGGCACGGTTTGGCTGGTTTGCATGCTTCAGTTAACAACTGCTGACAGATGTCACACTTACATGCTTTCTAGCTCTTTCTCTACTGACAGACATTCAAATGAAGCTGTATATTCTGAATATTTTATTATATTATGTTTTACAGTGACCGATTTTTATAGTTTTTTAATGGTTATAATTTAACAAAAATATTATATATAATACAATGTCATGTGTTAGATATTATATAATCTAATTGCTAAGGCAATGTCAGTACAAAAGTACAAAACTGGCATCGCCTATATACAGCTTGAAGTTACATAAAATAATGCTGCTGAGATTTTTGCTTACACGAAATCTATGTGCCTGGAACAATAATAGATGATGAGACCAAAGATGCCCGTTAGATTTACCCTAAATAACAAAATATACTCTCAGGTTTAACCACTATAGAGCCACCAGAACCAGCGGTTTAAATTCCAGAAGATCGGGGAGCGGGTAGGCTTCTTCTCGGGGTTCATGACGGCGTGAACACGTCTCGCTGTATCGCTGACGTCCGGAGCTCACATCTCTGAAACAAATTTTAAAATGAGTTTTCCTTTATTAAAGGGTTAGTTCACCCAAAAATGTAAAATTAGCCCATAAATTACTCACCCTAAAGGCATCCTAGGTGTATATGACTTTATTCTTTCAGACGAATCCACTCGGAGTTATATAAAAAATTGTCCTGACTATTCCAAGCTCTATCATTGCAGTCAGAGGGTCTTGTGGCAGGAATTGAACAGTTCTTAAGTCGTCAAATAAAGCTCGCACATCCATAATAAATCGTGCCACACACGGCTCCGGGGGTGAATAAAGGCATCCTGTAGTGAATCCATGAGTTTTTGTAAAAAAAAATATCCATATTCAAAATGTAATAACCCATTTTCCTCATTTCCGGTAGTTGTGCACCGCGGAGGAAGCCTTCTGGGGATGACACAGCAGTATCGCAGCAGTACGCCTCTGAGCTATGCTAGTCTCGCGAGTTTGTTTATAGGAGCAAAGGAAGCCAAGTTTCCTTAATTTAGCAAAGGAAAACAAGTCTCCTCTTGGTTTATATCGAAATCCTCTGACCTTTTTCGCTTTGAAAAGTACGGTTGTACTTCTAATTCGGACTGGTGTTTTTTTTGTTTTTTTTTGTTTTTTTCTTTTCGCATTAATCACATTCACGCAAACTGCCAACGTCTTAGTAATCCGCGGAATGGCTTCACGTCTGCGATAACATGAAGTAACAGAAAAAGCTGTATGACATATGCAATATGGATATTTTTCTTATGAAAACTCATGGATTCGCTACAGGAGGTCTTTATTCATCCCCCGGAGCCATGTGAGGCACTTTTTATTATGGATGTGCACTTTATTTTACGAGTTGTTGGATGTTCAATGCAACCCCCGCTGACTGCAATGATAGAACTTAGAATAGCCAGGACAATTTTTAATATAAAAAATTACTGGATTCATCTGAAAGAAGAAAGTAATATACACCTATGATGCCTCGAGGGTGAGTAAAACACAAGCTAATTTTCATTTTTGGCGTGAACTAACCGTAACAAACGCCATCTTAAAGCCGTACCAAGTATAATTCTTCGTGTTACAACAGGCCCTACGTATGACGCCATGCTTTCCGTGACACAAAACAGTATTATTTTTTAAATTATAGTGGATTTGGGCATCCGTCATGACACTCGCTGTGAGAAATACCGTAAGCGGAGTGATACAAAAGGTGAAACGGCTGTTGGAGTTCTGTTGAACTCTAATATCAACAATCTTATCAGCCAATCAAATTCGAGGACCAGAAAGAACAGTGGTGTGTATATATACAGTTCACGCTAATTTAAAAAGGTATCAGCTTTTAACAGCTTTTGTCGTTGTTGTGAAAACCTCAAATAATAATACAAACAGAACACTATTATAATACAATATTATGAATATTATGCTTTAGCTATTCATTATTCATGTTTTCATACAGTAACATGATTACTAACATGAAAATTGCAAGTTGTCAGGTTGCTAGCAAAGCGCTTGAGTTTAGCGGCATTCATTCACTGTTCAGCTTCATCTCACGTCGCTCAAGCAGAACAAGAGAGTCTGATTTTTCTTAATTGGCGAGATTCGAGTACTCTGTGTTTGATGACGTCTAAAGCATGCGCTCAATTCACGGCACCCATCCAGAAGCTCTGGCAGATTGTTCTGATGACGGCCATCAAGTCTAGCACGTTTCCTTGGGTTAGTGAGTGTCTGGAAAGCCTCGCAATCAGCATCTGCTGCAGAGCCCACGTTACACCTGTATATTATGAACGCTGCACTGATATTTACATTGAATATTTATGAGCCGTGTTAATAAAACTTTTGGCCTTTATCACTGGGAAACCCTTCCAGGTTTGAAAGCACATCATTAACACAGATCAAAACGCATCAATCAACTGGCGAATCTCACACAAACTCAGCCTGCAGAACTTCAATTAATTGTTCATCCAAATATGAACATTCTGACATTATTTGCTCGCCCACATAGTGCCCCAAGCCTACTCTTTAGAAATAAAAAGAAATAAAAAGTGAAGTGAAGTGACATGTGGCCAAGTATGGTGACCCATACTCGGAATTAGTGCTCTGCATTTATCCCATCCAAAGTGAACACACACACACAGCAGTGAACACACACACACGGTGAACACACACTCGGAGCTATAAAATAAATGGACAATGAGGCTATCAAATCCCAAAAAATAATTAAAAAAGGGCTACTACAGATTTGTTTAGATTCAGTTTGATTATTTTTTTAATTGGTTTTAAATTAAATAACACATAAAAAAATATTTTGAAGAAAATGAAGAAAAAGAAAAATAAGTTCAGTGTTCAAGTTTAATTTAAATTCAAGTTAAATTAAATGTGATTCAATTCAGATTCACTATGTGCTTTTATAAAATAAATTCCAATAAAATTGAATGATACATGATTAGTGAATTCATCTTATATAATTTATTTCTTTAGGTATTAAAATGTTTATTTAAAATATTTAAAATATTTTTTTTTTATTTGATTCAAATTGATTTATGTTCATTGGCTTTCAATTCAATTCCATTTATTTCAGATTCACCAGGTGCATTTCTAATGCCCATTGTGCTTATATACATTATATAACTGACATTCATTAACATATCACAACTAACGATATATTATATTAGAGTTTTTATAGATTTAAATACAATTAAATGTTTGTAGTCATTTTTAAATTTATATTATTATAAATTCTATAATTGATCTATGTTTAGTAATTTATGAAATTTTTAGATGATAATTTGTATATTACAAAACATGATATTTATTATACTATAATTCTCATTTTGAAATACAATTTATTATTGTTATATATTGTAAATGATTAATTTCATGTTAAATTTAAAAACGAGTATAGATTTTAACAAAAACAAAAACTGTCCCTGGTTGTGAAACCTAAAATAATATTAATCAATTAAAAGTAAAACAGTGAAAAATATGTTTTAAAAAGGAGTTATAACTTAATAACATAACAGGAATGTTTTTTAACAAAATGAATGTTAAATGGGGCCTACAAAAACTAAGTGGATTAAAAATAAAATAATAGGGGTGGTACTGATTCGTTTATGAATCCGTCGATTGGTTCCTATTCACAAGCTTTCGATGTATTCAGTTCGAATAGATTTATGGGGAGCATTTATAATGCCCTTATTGGCTACAAATAAATTTGCTACAAATAAAATAAGTGTAATACAAGGTATATTATACACCTTATATAAAATATATTTATATATAAACATTATTTTAAAAATAATCCAATATGATTTTAATATTTTGATTTCGTTTTTAAAAACATAAAGGAGTCATTCTAACTTGGTACACTGCAAAATACAGTATTTTACAATTTTCAAATATGTCATAATATTGGACACGTCACATTTTGATGCGCTTTATTTGAATTAAATGACATGCCACATTGTATTGTAGCTAACAAAACATACTAACAAATATGGTTTTTATCTCATAGTATTTAATTGTAGGCTCCAGCAGACTTGGAATATAGTGCATAAGTGTTATGGATAAGTTTAGTGGTTTATAATTCCCATTATAAAAAGAAGCGCCAAACTTCTCCAATTTATCTTCTTTTTTTCTCACAATAGATATAAGGCCAATGGGTTTGGGACACAATGCAGGGGAGTAAATAATGACAGAATTTGGGCTAAAACAACTCTGTTTTAATAACGGCTTGGACCACACAAGTAACTCTCCACGAGCCTCCCACACACAGCGCAGTCCTTCAGAGGAGCGCCATCTAGACATTAATTAGTCCTTCGACTCGCCCTGGAGGATCCATGTCAAAAGCCACACAGCCGGATCAATGCTGTATCCCATCCAAACCGGCGGCTTTGTGATAGGAACACGGCTGATTGTCATTATGGCCATTAGCATCCCTGTGGAAGCTCCGTCAGAGGCGCTGGGATAATGAGATGGGACGGTCGTGCTGCGCAGGTTTGAGAAGGCTGTGGTATTTTGACCTGTCATTAGATCCTGCACAGGTCGGCTCGAGTGCTTGATGATGGATATACCCTTTGAAGTGCTAATGTGGACCACCTACGGCCCGCCTTTCCTCATTACTCTCTCTGTTCCTCTGATTTCTTTGTTATAAATGTCTTCCTGTATGCCGGCACAATGAATCTGCGCTGCCTTCAGCACTCATTCATTATACAGTATATGGCTGCTGTAGCTGTGTGCACATGGAAGTTTTTCGGCCCTCCAGGCGATCTGAGCATGGACTGAGCTTTCTTTTTAACATGACTTTCAGATTTAATTCTGAATTCTGCCACTGCAAAAGGAATTTAAATAATAATATAATTAAGTTATATTATTGTGATCATTTTATTGTGATTAGTATTATAATGATTATGTTATCAATGTAATGAGATTTTAAGAATTTGGATAATATAAATAATATAAATATAATTCTTAAATGTATGAGTATATACATAATATATAAAACAAACAAAATTTAATCATGCGAGGTAATAAAAAAAAATTGAATATATACAAATAAATATTTATTAAATTATAGACATCTTGTAATTAAAAAGAATAAAACAACAAGATTTTATAATAATATTGAATGCTTATAAGTTTTAGTACATCACTTTAAGTATATATGAAACTTTATATGCAAAGTTTTTATATATAACATTATTAATCTGAATGAATAGATACAAAACTGAATAAGTACATGTAAATCATGAATATATGTAAAGAAGTAAACCAGAAAATTCTAGTTGTAAGTTTGATATAAATATACAATTATGAATAGATAACAGCTAGTAGGGATGTAACAATATTATCAATATCGAAATATCATGATATTATCGTGGTCACATGACGATATAAAACGATACGGGCAAAAAGTGTCGTTTTTAAAATATAATATTGTAATATGTAATATTTAAAAGGTCTTTAAAGTTGTGTTTTGGGCCGTTATGCTTTGGCACAGTTTCTGTCAAACAAACGAAATCCGAAAGCACAATATGCGTAATCCATTTATCAAGTCTGTTTTTGCTGACTTCAATTTTCTTAGTTAAAGAGCAGGTCATATGGGTTTTTGAAAAATATCTCTTTTGCAGTATATAACGTAGCTATTCTTAAATGAAAACAATCTGCAAAGTTCTTAATCAAAAAAAGTGCATGATAAATAAAGAAATTGTCTCTCAAAAGAAAGAGTCGACACTGAACCGCCTTAACGAGTCGTTATATTTTCGAACCTTCTGCCGGTACGGTATCGGTACTGGGTACAATTTACATAATCACCGCTGCCCGACGCAAAAGTCGAACAGAGTCTGACCTGCACCACAAACATTCGCTGTTAGTGTGTTACCATCATGTTGAGAAGACCGCTGTGTCAAGGATACCACAGAATACAATTCATGTCATTTTACAGGATGTTTGTGATTTTCTAATTTTTGGCTTTTATCTTCGGTGGGTATTCTAGCTTCTTACTTTGGGACTAACAAGCTCTGCCGAACACAACTGTACGACGATTGATAGTTCCTGTGTACATTTCCTTGAGTGTGCTCAAAAATATTTTTTTTTTTAAGGGTTTTTGTGATAATATGTGATGTACACCTAGTGCAGTTTTAGGTTTCCAGGTAAAGCACGATATTACTGTCTTACTGAAATAGTTCT